>OY744521.1:148329703-148479703 GCA_963556195.1 Sepiola atlantica | reverse complement strand
TGTTAGATTCAACAGGTGTTAGAAGAAGATGCGATGGGTGTAACACAAATTAAGAAGTGGTTCAACCGATTCAAAAATGGCCGCACATTAGCGGAGAGTGACCAGCGTTCTGGCAGGCCCCAAACTGCTCAAAGTGCAGTTATTGTTGAGAAGGTGCGAAAACAGAGATAATGCAGAACGTGACAGCGGAGATAAACACCATTCCAAAAGAAGACTTCCAGAGGTGTTTCCGGCAGTGAGTGGATCGGTGGGCTAAGTGTGTGCAAGCACGAGGGGCCTACTTCAAAGAGGGGTAGGGTCCCAACCCCGTCACGTATTTGAAATATTTTTTTCTGGCCTAATACTTTTAGACAGGCCTCGTATATATATATATATATATATATATATATATATATATAATTATAATTTTATATAATATCTACATACGTATACGTTTTATCCTTTCGAGAATCGTCAGTGTAGCACAGATTATTCACCCCAGTCGCCGGACTCGAACCCTGGAACACGAGTCCTGTTTCAAACTCAAATTCCGACGTTTTAGCCCACATGGCCGTTATTAACAACCCGGTAAATTAGCAAGAGATTAATTCTATTTAAAGGCAGCCGTCATAAAAGTGTTGAACTACTGAAAGGAACATGCATATATATATATATATATATATATATATATATATATATATATATATATATATACGATTTAAATCATGTTAAAAATCAAATTCCAAGTAAAGAGCTTACACAATTATATTATATATATATATATATATATATATATATATATATATATATATATATATATATATATATATATATATATATGTACTTCATGTATCCACATAAAATATTATAAGGAGATATAATTTTTTATGTATCAGTTTAGCCTGACGATTCCCCCCGGGGATGAAACACGGGAGCCTCTGTGTAGCTTGATTGCCATATATATTTTCATTGCTTACTATATATATATATATATATATATATATATATATATATATATATATATATATATATATCCAACATCTCTGTATGTATCTGAACAAAATAGCAACGAAAGACCTAATTTATTTATTTATCCTTCCCCTTCTTCTTCTTACCGAGTTTCTCTTGCTTTTTATGCCAACACTGAAGTAAAATAGGGAAGAAAAAACTGATTCAATAAGTCTAAGTCCAATTTTGAGTCATGGCGAAAGAGAGACAACCAACCAACCAAACAAATAGGGGAACTGAGTTAGCAAGTAATAAGTCACAGTCAGAAGAAGACAAGGTACGGAAAAAAGGCGGGGTTGTTTTCTTGTTTGGTTTTGTTGTCGTTCCCCCTCTCCCAACGAGGAAAAGATGGGGGTGGGTGGGGGGAGGAGGGGCTTCTCCATTATTTCCTTTCGTTTTCTTCTTTCCACTTGGCTGATTCTTATTTTGTACGACTTCATTGTATTACTTGTATAGAACACATTAGTTTAAAAGTTTCTTTGCAGAAAGACAAAATGCCCAGAAAAAATGGTTGTTCATGTGTAAAAACAAAAAAGAAACTGTTTTACGTGTCTTCCTAAGCGAAACTATTTATAACAATAATAAACAATTCACCAGCTAGAGGCCAAGGGAAAAGATTTAGTTGTCGTAAATAAAGAGATGAAAATCTGCCCTGTGGTGGATTTAGCCTTTACACTCGGATGAAACTCAAAGGAAACGTGAAGCTGGATTATTACACCCTTTTTTTAAAAATGAAATGAAACTGTAGATATTTGAAATGCCAATAGTACCCCGGGTACCTTTGTTGTTTCAATTTTCATAGGTACTTTACTCATTATCATTGCTCTACGAACATTAAAATAAATAAAATAATACAATTTTGCAAAATTAAAATTTCCATATTTAATTATACAAACAGATAAGTACTATATTCATTAGTCTTGATCTACCTAGGTTAAACCTATTCAAAATATGAAAGAAATATAATTTTGAAAAAGTTAACATTTTACAATTTACTTATAGAAAAATAGCTACTTGATCCATTATCATTGATCTACCTAGGTCAGACTCATTTAAAAAATAAAAGAAATATATTTTCTAAAAATTAACATATTCATGATTCAATTATAATTGAATCATGGATATTTTAATTTTTCAAAATTATATTTCTTTTATTTTTAACTATCTTTATAACTATTTTTTAATAATTATTAAAAACAATAGGTATTGTATCGATTTGAATTGAATTACATTGCTTAGACTTATTTGCGAAATAAAAGAAATATAATTTTGAAAAATTACAATGACAATATTAAAAATTTTAAAAATAACCTATGGAAATTACATGATTAATTATTTTGTACTGTGCCATTATATTTTCCTAAATTAAACTTTCTTTAAAAATTAAAAATAATATTTTGGAAAATTAAAATAGCTGTTGTATTTAAAATTATAAGTATGATCCACACAAATTTCATGATTAATCAGAAAAAATGGGTTTTAATTTTAATATTTTAAGTACTTTTTAAAGTACATTGAGAAATCAGTTATATTTTTAAATATCAAGTAAAAAGATGAATTAATGAGAACTGAGGGGTGGTTTCCTTATAAAATAATCTAAATAATAAACCTGAACATTATCAATTTTAAATTAGCTAATGTTTTCATACACTAGATAGAAATGACGTTTAGCTTTATAGATTTAACGAAACTATGAAAATCGCATGGTTTATGTAGAAATAACTAACAAGGATTAAAGAGCTACAAGTTAAGAGTAGGGAGACTCAGACAAAGTGAGAGGGGGAAGAGAAAGCGATTTCTGTTATTTATTAAATTCATAGAGATAGTTGTGGTTACCACTTATGTGGGAACGGTGTGCAGGTTCAAGTCCTACCGTGGCTACTGTATCACTTTCTTTAATACCCGTGGGGAAAATATAAATCAATATATCCTCCCTCCGGCTATGCATTAAATAGTGTGGTAAACTAGTCTAGGAGACGGAGAATTCTGAAATAACACCAGTATATGCTTATCCGGGAATTTTTCCAGTCACTCTGGACGTCTCCATGCAACTGAACTCAAACAATGCCGATTCAGATGAGTTCAGTTTGAGGATTGCGCAACTCTTGCTTAACTATGAACTTCCTGCACACTCACTCTTACAGAGGGTAGCCATTTTCTCTCAAGACTGAAAGGAGGCCTTGCAGAAATTTAAATGTAATGGAAACAAACATCTTGCTGCACAACTCCTCACTTAGAATGCGCCCTTTTAATTTCTGACCCCTAATCCACAGTATCCCCTTACGTCTCAGTGGAAATAGGCCTTGTCTGAATCCATGTTTTCAAAAAAATTGGTTCTTGTTCCTTAAAAGTCTGAAAAAAAATTTTTTCTGTCTTATCATAATAGAGAGGTAATTAAGGGGCAATAACTCTATTCTACTGCTGATATTACATCGAAAGTAATTATCTGGAAATTAATTATTAATAAATGAACGTAAAAGAATACAATAATGGTAAATTTTAGAATTTATTTTGATTAAATTTGATTATAGTAATGAATGAAATCACTGAACGAAATTCAGCAAGGAAAATTTAAATAGTTTTTTGTTTTCAGGGTTGATGGCACAAGTCTCATATTATGCCCACAACTGCAGGTTACTTCGCCAGAAATAAGCCCATGGGCTTGCAAGAAATCAATTTGTTTCGCTTTTTCGGAAGTAAAATACAGCACATCTTCAAACTTGAACAAATTCAAATCCATTATCGCAATTTAATATAAAATCAAAGTTGTCAGATAATACAGAGAAAATCAGACTCAAAATTCCAATTCAGAGTTATTGCCCCTTAATTACCTCTCTATTATGAGAAGACAGAAACAAATTTTTTTCAGACTTTTAAGGAACAAGAACCAAAAAATTATACATATATATATATATATATAATGACGTAGCTAGCTATAAATGAATCGTTCCTTTCATTAAGTTAAACGCTATTATGACGTCAAGTCGCCGGATAAAGTGTTAAAATTATCACCGTTTATTCGCTATTCAGCGGTAGCCTAGTAGTTCTAGATGTCGGGATTTGAGTTGTAAAATACTCGGAATCCGGGGTTTCGAATCGCATGACCAGTAGTAAATAGTCATATCTCTATGCAGATGAGTCCCGATTATAAAGACGAAACGTATAAGTACATAGATAATAAACAAAACAAATATATATATATATATATATATATATATATATATATATATATATATATATATATGGATTAATGTAGAAGTGATTTTCAAAATGACGGAGAAATATCAGAAGAATTTAAAATATCAAAATAGCAACATGTCATCGAAGATAGAGGGGTCAAATTTTATCTCTCATGTCTCCGGAACTTCAACATATGAGGAGTGCTTAAGGTGTTTGATGCCCAATGGCTGTAAATGAACAAAGGTCCCACATTAAGCAGCAAAATGATACAGAGGAGAAATATGGGATTTTGAGAAGTTTGTCACTTGACCATCGCTTACTTACAACTCGTACACAAATTAAGTATAATAGAAAAATAGTGACTGATCCTGTACTGGTGTCATGTTTACAGACATGGACGATAATGTTGGAAAGCTGTGTTTAAATCATTTTGGGTCTCTTATGTTCAATTACATACTGATAGAGATGGGTCAGGTATGAACCCTTAGCCTCTCCCAACTAATTGGTAAAATAACATTATGTCTTAAATCAATCGTTTACAATATGTACTGTTTCACCATTAAATAACCTCCAAAAAGTTAACTATGCTGTAAAACAAACACATTTCTTCTTCTTCTTCTTCTTGTTCTTCTTGTTCTTCTTCTTGTTCTTGTTCTTGTTCTTCTTCTTCTTCTTCTTCTTCTTCTTCTTATTATTATTATTATTATTATTATTATTATTATTATTATTATTATTATTCTTTTTCTTCTTTCCATTCTTATTATTATTATTCTTTCCATTCTTCTTCTTATTTCTTTCCATTCGTCTTCTTATTTCTTTCCATTCTTCTTCTTATTTCTTTCCATTCTTCTTCTTATTTCTTTCATTTTCTTCTTATTTCTTTCCATTCTTCTTGTTTCTTTCTATTCTTCTTCTTATTTCTTTCCATTTTCTTCTTATTTCTTTCCATTTTCTTTTTATTTTTTTCCATTCTTCTTCTTATTTCTTTCCATTTTTGTCTTATTTCTTTTCATTCTTCTTCTTATTTCTTTCCATTCTTCTTCTTATTTATTTCCGTTTTCTTCTTATTTCTTTCCATTCTTCTTCTTATTTATTTCCGTTTTCTTCTTATTTCTTTCCATTCTTCTTCTTTCTTTCTATTCTTCGTCTTATTTCTTTCCATTTTCTTCTTATTTCTTTCCATTCTTCTTATTTCTTTCCATTCTTCTTCTTATTTCTTTCCATTTTCTTCTTATTTCTTTCACATTTTCTTCTTATTTCTTTCCATTCTTCTTCTAATTTGTTTCTATACTTCTTCTTATTTCTTTCCATTCTTCTTCTTATTTTTTTCCATTCTTCTTCTTATTTATTTCCATTCTTCTTATTTCTTTCCATTTTCTTATTTCTTTCCATTCTTCTTCTTATTTCTTTCCATTTTCTTCTTATTTCTTTCCATTTTCTTATTTCTTTCAATTCTTCTTCTTATTTCTTTCCATTTTTTCTTATTTCTTTCCAATCTTGTTCTTATTTCTTTCTATTCTTTCTTCTTATTTCTTTCCATTCTTCTTCTTATTTCTTTCGATTCTTTTTCTTATTTTTTCTATTTTTCTTCTTATTTCTGTCCATTTTTCTTATTTCTTTTCATTCTTCTTATTTCTTTCCATTTTCTTCTTATTTCTTTCCATTCTTTTTCTTTTTTCTTTCCATTCGTCTTCTTATTTCTTTCTATTCGTCTTCTTATTTCTTTCCATTCTTCTTCTTATTTATTTCCATTCTTCTTATTTCTATCCATTTTCTTATTTCTTTCCATTCTTCTTCTTATTTCTTTCAATTTCCTTCTTATTTCTTTCCATTTTCTTCTTATTTCTTTCCATTTTCTTATTTCTTTCCATTCTTCTTCTTATTTCTTTCCATTCTTCTTCTTATTTCTTTCCATTCTTCTTATTTCTTTCCATTCTTCTTTCTTATTTCTTTCCATTTTCTTATTTCTTTCCATTCTTCTTCTTATTTCTTTCCATTCTTCTTCTTATTTCTTTCCATTTTTGTCTTATTTCTTTTCATTCTTCTTCTTATTTCTTTTCAAGTTTCTTCTTATTTCTTTCCATTCGTCTTCTTATTTCTTTCTATTCGTCTTCTTATTTCTTTCTATTCGTCTTTTTATTTCTTTCCATTCTTCTTCTTATTTCTTTCCATTTTTCTTCTTCTTCTTTCCATTCTTCTTCTTATTTCTTTCCATTTTTCTTATTTCTTTCTATTCTTCTTCTTATTTCTTTCCATTCTTCTTTTCAGTCTTCTTCTTCTTCTTCTTCCTTCAATTTTCTTCTTATTTCTTTCCAATCTTCTTCTTATTTCTTTCTATTCTTTCTTCTTATTTCTTTCCATTCTTCTTCTTATTTTTTCCATTTTTTTTCTTATTTCTGTCCATTTTTCTTATTTCTTTTCATTCTTCTTATTTCTTTACATTTTCTTCTTATTTCTTTCCATTCTTCTTCTTTTTTCTTTCCATTCGTCTTCTTATTTCTTTCTATTAGTCTTCTTATTTCTTTCCATTCTTCTTCTTCTTCTTCTTTCCATTTTCTTCTTATTTCTTTCCGATCTTCTTATTTCTTTATATTCTTCTTTCTTATTTCTTTCCATTCTTCTTCTTATTTCTTTCCATTTTTTTCTTATTTCTTTTTATTCTTCTTCTTATTTTTTTTCAAGTTTCTTCTTATTTCTTTCCATTCGTCTTCTTATTTCTTTCTATTCGTCTTCTTATTTCTTTCTAGGTGTCTTTTTATTTCTTTCCATTCTTCTTCTTATTTCTTTCCATTTTTCTTCTTCTTCTTTCCATTCTTCTTCTTATTTCTTTCCATTTTTCTCATTTCTTTCCATTCTCCTTTTCATTCTTCTTATTCTTCTTTCAATTTTCTTCTTATTTCTTTCCATTCTTCTTATTTCTTTCCATTCTTCTTTCCATCCTTCTTCTTCTCTCCATTTTCTTCTTATTTCTTTCCATTCTTCTTTCCATTCTTCCTCTTTTTCTTTCCATTTTCTTATTATTTCTTTCCATTCTTCTTATTTTTTTCCGTTCTTCTTTCCATTCTTTTTTCCATTCTTCTTCTTCTTCTTCTTCTTCTTCTTCTTATTTCCATTCTTCTTTATTATTTTTTCCATTATTCTTCTTCTTTCCTTCCATTCTTCTTCTTATTTCTTTCTATTCTTCTTCTTATTTCTTTCCATTTTCTTCTTATTTCTTTCCATTTTTCTTTTTATTTTTTACCATACTTCTTCTTATTCTTCTTCTTCTTTCCATTCTTCTTCTTATTTCTTTCCATTTTCTTCTTATTTCTTTCCATTCTTCTTCTTATTTCTTTCCATTCTTGTTCTTATTTCTTTCCATTTTTCTTTCCATTCTTTTTCTTCTTCTTCTTCTTCTTCTTCTTCTTCTTCCTCTTCTTCTTCTTCTTTCATTTTTCTTCTTATTTCTTTCCATTCTTCTTTCCATTCTTCCTCTTTTTCTTTCCATTTTCTTATCATTTCTTTCCATTCTTCTTATTTTTTTCCGTTCTTCTTCTTATTCTTCTTATTTCCATTCTTCTTATTATTTTTTCCATTCTTCTTCTTATTTCCTTCCATTCTTCTTCTTATTTCTTTCTATTCTTCTTCTTATTTCTTTCCATTTTCTACTTATTTCTTTCCATTCTTCTTTTTATTTTTTACCATACTTCTTCTTATTTCCTTCCATTTTCTTCTTATTTCTTTCCATTCTTCTTCTTATTTCTTTCTATTCTTGTTCCTATTACTTTCCATTCTTCTTCTTATTTCTTTCCATTTTCTTCTTATTTCTTTCCATTTACTTATTTCTTTCCATTCTTCTTCTTATTTCTTTCCATTTTCTTCTTATTTCTTTCCATTCTTCTTCTTATTTCTTTCCATTCTTCTTCTTATTTTTTTCCATTCTTCTTCTTATTTCTTTCCATTTTTTTCTTATTTCTTTCCATTTTCTTCTTATTTCTTTCCATTCTTCTTCTTATTTCTTTCCATTCTTCTTCTTATTTCTTTCTATTCGTCTTCTTATTCATTTCCATTCTTCTTCTTATTTCTTTCCATTCTTCTTCTTATTTCTTTCTATTCTTCTTCTTATTTCTTTCCATTCTTCTTCTTATTTTTTTCCATTCTTCTTCTTATTTCTTTCCATTTTTTTTCTTATTTCTTTCCATTCTTCTTCTTATTTTTTTTCCATTCTTCTTCTTATTTCTTTCCATTCTTCTTCTTATTTCTTTCCATTCTTCTTCTTATTTCTTTCCATTTTTCTTTCCATTCTTTTTCTTCTTCTTCTTCTTCTTCTTCTTCTTCTTCTTCTTTCTCTTCTTCTTCTTCTTCTTTCAATTTTCTTCTTATTTCTTTCTATTCTTCTTATTTCTTTCCATTCTTCTTTCCATTCTTTTTCTTCTTCTTCTTCTTCTTCTTTCTTCTTATTGTTTTCCATTATTCTTATTTCTTTTCGTTCTTCTTTCCATTCTTCTTTCCATTCTTCTTCTTCTTCTTCTTCTTCTTCTACTTCTTTCCATTTTTCTTCGTATTTCTTTCCATTCTTCTTATTTCTTTCCATTTTCTTATTTCTTTCGATTCTTCTTCTTATTTCTTTCCATTCTTCTTTCCATTCTTCTTCTTTTTCTTTCCATTCTTCTTCTTCTTCTTATATTTAAAGAAAAGTTAGATTTTCCTCTATTTTATTGACCGCAATAGGTTAATAAATAGAGGTTACATATAAAAAAAAACATTGCTATTCATTATAAAATTCTAAGCCGTTTTCTAATTTTAGTGTCAAATATGTTCTTTAGTACTAAGGTAGTATTATTATAATAACGTTTAGGTATCAGTTCTCATTAGATCACTGCCGTTAATTGATGTTGCACCTGGTCAGCACCGAATCGGTGACCATTTGCGAATACAAACAAGCCCTAGCTATCCGTTAGTTATCTCTAATGGCTTAAGAATATAGACAGTAACTATTTGCATGGACTATTGTATTATCCACATAATATTCCGATGAATTTGACACTGAAAATCCACTTGGAGCCTTCTCAACCAAATCTGAGTGAATGCTGCCACAGATCAGATAGTATTATTGCTAATATCTTTGAAATCAGGGGAAAAGACCAGATCCATACCTCTCTCAAACAGGTTGGGCATAAGACTGCTGGGAGAGTAGAAATAGTTTCAGCAGCACTCAGAAAGCCATCTTAGTTTTGATTTTACGACTTAAAATGTTAGAAAATATTACTGAGCATGTTCATTAATCTGACCGAAACTTTAATTCTCTAAAATTTAATCTCTTTTGAAAAAAGTTATGATGTCAAATTTGAAGTTAGGTATGTGTGTATGTTTATATAATTTTTATGTATAGGATTCACTCCTAAACTTATTAACCGATCATTATGAATTTTCGAACACAGCTGCTAAGCTTAAAGGTTGGTAATGTGAGCTATATTCGATTGAATTTTATTCATTTTTTTATTAATTTATTTATTTTAACTTAGTTCACCCCAAACAAGGCAAGTTGCCACTGTAGACGTAAGGGGCTACTGAGGATTAGGGTGAAAGTTTTGGGGGTCATTCTAAATTGGGAGCTGTGCAGCGAGATGCTTGTTTACACTAGTTTTAAATTTCTACATGTCGGTACATTCGGGGAAACAGGGAGCAGACAGGGAGTTCCAAAGGCCGGCAGCTCGAAGAAAGAAGCTATTGGAGTAGAAGGCTCTCCGGCATCTGGGGACCTCCACAGTGAATGGATGGGATTTAGCTGATTGTCAGGTTGGTCGAGGGTATTTACATCAAGACATACCAGAGCAGCAGGTATATCTGAGCAAATTCCATTGAAGTACTTGTAAAACAAGCACAATGATGTAACATTGCGACAATGGGACATGAGCTGGAGCTTGGTGGATAGTGACTCTTTTTTTTAGGGAGAGACTAGTGGATGGTGCATCAGCCCAGATGTGACAACAATACTCCATGCATGGGCAGATGGTGGCTTTGTAGAGATATAGGATACTGTCAGGTGTGAGAAGTTTTCTAGCACGGTAGAGGGAGCTCACTTTCTTTGCAGCAGCCTTGACAATGTTTTCTATGTAATTGTTCCAATTCATGTTATCTGTGAATGTTAGGCCGAGGAGATTGGACGTTGGACTCTCAGGTAGGGTGTTATTTGCCGTGGCAATCAGTGGTTGAAGATGTTTCTTGCAGTTGTTGAAGAAAGGAGCTTTGTCTTAGTAGCATTAAATGTTACCATCCATTTATGACTTCATTCCACTACATAGGGGAAGTCACTTTCTAAGGATTCAGCTATTTTATGCAAAGAGGCTAAAGAGTGGGTGGAAATACATTTCTGAAAGTTCAGATAACTCCGATATTTGTGAAATTTCCACAATAGATATTAGACATTAATTTATAAATATTTTTCCAAATTTCAGTTTCTTTGCAATAGTTTAAAGGATTTTAGGGGGGGGGGCATAATATTGACATACCTTCCAATTTAAAAATTCAAATATTTCAGATTTAAATTAAATGTAATCCATAGTCATTAGACACCACTTCAGCAAGATTTCCTGAATTTATATTTCTCCTGAAGACCCTCTAAGCCTTAGATATATTCTAGAATCAAAATCATTTAATGTATTTTGCTCGAAATTAGAATAAAGATTATTTTAATCTTAATAAAAGGACATAAAATTCGTGCAAAACTGTTTTGGGAATTTATTTTTCTCGTTACATATAAAATATATAATTTATTTAAAAAAATGCTTTAATATTTTATTAGAATTTGATAATTATTTGATTTTAACTTTGTATAACAAAAATAATGGGAGTTCTTGTATCAGAGATTTGAAGGGGCATGGCCCCCTAATGCCAGAACTTGAAGAAAAAAACTAGATCCTCTATATTAGTCTTGACCATTAAGTCTTTTATTCTAATTAGTTTTTATTGTTGACTATGTAGAAAATTCTCACATCGTCAGAAAAGGATACATTTTAATTATATTTCCGTTGTCGTTGTAGATATCAACAATGTGTGTGATCCCCTTTTGACATGTTTTGTTATTCTTTATGTTTTTAATTATTTCTTCTCTTCGTTGAATACTTGAATCTTGTGCTGGGGGGGGGGGCTACTTTAAGAACCCATGGTATAATACGGAATAGATATATTAGGATAATCGCAGCCTTAGATTAACCATTAACCAAAGTAAGCATGTGCTTCAGGCCTCAAAGAAAAGGGGGCTGCTGCGAAGTCTTCTTCCTCCATCCATGCAAGATTTACCACATGCCATGAAGTCAATGGTGCGGTTGATCTCGGGTTAAGGCAGAGGAAACGAAATAGACGATGATCACAACGGCATGAAACTGCTATTATTATAAAGTATTAGTTTACATGTCAGCATAGCTTATATATATATATATATATATATATATATATATATATATATATTTGGACGATTCAAAACACTTTTCAAATCAAGTTCTAAATAAAGAGAAAAAACCAAGGTATTATGGTTATTTATAGCTGTTTCGAGGCAGCATTTATTCTAAGTCATAAAATTAATTATAAAAAATATGAATGCTGAATCTTGTCTGAAAAAAAGAACATTTTTCAAATCAGAATTTTTGTAAGTGCAATACAAAATACACTCATTCAATATACATGTTATGAAATGTTAAAAATTTCACCCAAAACAGAATCAAATCACAAATATTGAAATAATAAAACGAAGGTATAGCTACATACAAATTTATTATAATCATAAAATGTTTAAACAAGGGATAAAATATAAGAATATATATATATATATATACATGTTTCAAATTTTCTAATTTTATTTTCCATATCATATGCGACACAGATTGTAGTACTCTTACCAGACAGTGTAGTCGTGCGCACATATATATATAAAGATGATTAGAAAATACGAGGCGTTCAATAAGTAATGCCCCTGACCCACTTTAGATGAAATTTTGCATGTTTAATGATTCATATGTGTATAGATTATGTTGCTTGCTAAAACAGCTCTGAACTAATTGTGGTTTCTGATTTACAGGTGTTTGAACTGAGTCAGGTGTGAAATTGAGCCAGTTGAGTGTCGCGCAGTGATCCGGATTTTGTATTTGAAAGGACGCTCACCAGAGGAGACTTTTAATGAAATGAAATGAACTTATGATGATGATGACCTTGTAAAACGCTGGTATCGTGAATCCAAACATGGTCGAAAGTCTGTGGAAACAGCTCCCAGACCTGGTCGTCCCTCTTCTGCCATTGATGAGGCATCTGTCCGTCAAGTTGAGGCTGCCATTTTGGAAGATCGACGCATTACTATTCGCCAAATAGCCCAAGAGGTCAAGATTAGTACAGGGTATGTGGAAACTATCATTTATGACCATTTGCATATGCATAAGGTGTCTGCCAGATGAATTCCCAGGTTGCTTACACCTTTCCAAAAGCAAGAACGCGTCGAGTTCTCGAGGATGAATTTAGAGATGTGCTAAGAAAATGAGTCAAAGTTTTTCAAAAGACTGATTACACAGGATGAAACTTGGGTCCATCACTATAATCCAGAGACCAAAGCCCAGTCAATGGAGTGGAAGCACTTTGACTCACTACCTCCAAAGAAGGCAAGGTCATGCTCACAGTCTTCTGAGACCAGTACGGAGTATTGATTTACTCCTTTCCACGAGTTAGGAACAAGGCCAGTTTTTATCTTACTCCCACAAGTAAGATGTGACCCAAGGTCGGGTCGGGAAAGTGGGGTTTAAAAATTGCCTGGGCAGCCCCGTCGGCATTCCCCGGTAGGGGCGCCTCAGGCAGTAAGCAATAAACTTACTCCTCCCCAAAGAGGGGAGGCAAAGCCTGGGAAGGTGGACCTCCCAGAACTGAACAGGACAGACCCATTGACTGGCGTAAATCAAGACCCGAAGGCCAAGACAACACCAGTATGGGGTGCAGTATCCATCGGAACAGATACTACACTTTGATCTTAGCCAAAAGGCCAAGAACCTACCAGGACGGAGTAGGGATGACAGATTTCCGGGAAAAGGGTACCACAATTACAGGAGCCTATTAAGCTATCAAAATAAAGAGGCAGGGCAAGATCAGCAAAGGTATTCTCCTCCTGCAGAACAACTTGCATGTTGCTAGATCAGAAGAACGGGTTTGTGGCTATGAAATTCTCTCCCATCCCCCTTACTCTCCTGACCTTGCACCCTCTGACTTTCATCTCTTCCCAGTCATGAAGTTGTTTTTGAGAGGAAAGCATTTCCCAGATGATGCAGCTTTGATTTCTTAAGTTACGACGTGGTTGAAGGACCAACCTGGGGTGTTCTACAAAAACGGTGTCAAGAGCTGCATCAAACGATGGGGGAAATGCATAACTCTGGGTGGTTGCTATGTAGAGAAAGACTAATAACTGTGCCATTAATCTACTGCTATGGGAAATGGGTCAGGGGCTTACTTATTGAACGCTCCTCGTATCTTTATGTAAATTCTTGGCAATTCATGTTTGCAAATTTGATATATTTGAATTTTCAATAAGATGTTGTGCCCATATCATGACCTCTTAAACCCCTATAAAATACGCCACAGAAATTGAAATTTGTGAATATTTAATAATTGATGTCTACTAACTGTTGTAAATATTTCATAAAAATCCCAGTTTCATAGAGGGCTTTTAAACCCCCTTTTATCTCTGTTGCATAAAACTAAATTAAATAAATATTGCCCATATTTGGACACCTTATGCTTAGCAGCTATGTTCTATAATTTATAATGATCTGTTAATTAGTTTATGAGTGGATCCTGTAGACATAGATATATAAATAGATACACATACCTAACTTTATATAAAGTTAAGGTGGCCGAAATTGCTCTCCAATTACATTGATATGCTTGTTTTTATATATAAGCTGATAATACCGTAAATATGTTGATTTCTATTCTATACATTTTTCTTGAATTTTAAATACTAGAAAATACATATGATTTTCTCCATCCACAAATATTATTTTGTGTATGGAAAGATTATAGTTTATTTTCTATTCGTTTTCTCATAGAATCTATACACATCTTATGTTAAATTAAAACAAGGTAAGAATCAATAATACCATGCAATTGTTCATTATTAAAACTTATGCCTTTTATTTAGTCTGGTACCTATGATATATTATATTATATATATATATATATATATATATATATATATATATATATATATATATATATATATATAATACTATATTATATATATATTATATTATATATATATATATATTATATTATATTATATATATATATATTATATTATATATATATATATATATTATATTATATATATATATATATTATATTATATATATATAATATTATATTATATTATATATATAATATTATATTATATATATATATTATATTATATTATATATATATATATTATATATATATATATATTATACTATATATATATATATATTATATTATTATATATATATATATATATTATACTATATATATATATATATTATATTATATATATATATATATTATATATATATATTATATTATATATATATATTATATATATATATTATATTATATATATATATTATATTATATTATACTATATATATATATATATATTATATTATATATATATTAATATTATATATATATAATATATATATATATTTTTTTTTTATTAATTTTATACGTAAATAAAAGTAATCATGGACACGTGTTTCTGGCTCACAGCCGTCATCAGCATGGCTAACTTGACAGAGATCGAACCTTTTAACTTCATAGGACGTATTTTTTCCGTTAATATATATTTATATATAGTGGTAGGACGCTGGACTACAGACATCAATGTCGAAGGTTCGATCTCTGTCTAAGTTATCCATGCTGATGACGGCTGTGAGTCAGAAACACGTGTCCATGGATTACTTTTATGTACGTATAAAATTAATAAAAATATATATTAACGGAAAAAAATACGTCCTATGAAGTTAAGGGCGACTAATAATGCAATTTTCTGCATCTTAATCACTTAGGAAAGTGAGACAATCGAAATAATAGTAAGCAAAATAACAACGAACGCTACAATCAGCAATAAAAATAATTACATAAAAATACATTTGGACTGCATTTTTTCTTGGATGCATGTTTTGTTAAAAAGAAGTGACAGTTCTTTGTTGTGCTCCCCATCATCGAAGCCTTATTCATTCGAGCAAACAAATCCACTATAAACCAAGCTCAATACGAGATATATTAAAATGCTTTTAAAACGGTTTTAATCGACTTTCACAATAAATTCACTAATTTTAATTTGAATCTCATCATGTGCTTGAATAAGACTCATGGGATAGAAAACGTTTACATGATTTACTGTTCACACTCGAGCAGACATTAGATCGTTGGTCTGCCACCACGAAAAACTGGATCAAAAAAGAAACAAGCAAGAACTGTCACTTCTTTTAACCATATATATATATATATATATATATATATATATATATATATATATATATATATATATATATATAGTAATGTAAGTTAAGTTTGTATCCACATGGTAAACAATCCGGAGAATCTCTATCGTGTTTACATAATAGTACTCAATAATGAATAGAGCTATTTATTTATAATACAAGTTTTATTTACACAAACTTAGAATGGCTACACATCCGGGACATGTTTCAGTTATTAGCAACGACTGCAAGCTACGACTGTCCCGGAAGTGTAGCCATGCTATGTTTGCATAGATAAAACTTTTATTATATATATATCATGTGTTACATATCACAAGTTATCGATTGTAGGTTCTACAAGAGCTAAAATAAAGTATTTTATTTCAAAACGAATGTATACTTTTTAAATAAGGTTTCATTAAAAATAGGTTATTATTAAACCTATTTTTAATGAAACCTTATTCAGTGTGTAGATATAGACAGAAATATTAATATCAAAATAAGACAATAATGCTCAACTTTTTTATGTAGAAAAAGAAATCTTTGAAAATTTTTGTAAAATATAGTTGAGATTTAAACAGTTTCATTTTTTCATAATCTGAAAATATAATCAATATACTAATACGGGTTGCATTAAAAAAATGAAATAACAACAATTTTTAAAATGTTAATTAGGTTCTTAGTGAAATTTCAATTTTAACGGGGATCATTTTGTATTAAAGTTACATAATAAACTCATGAAATTAAAAAAGTACAAAAAATTATAATCTGAAAAGTTGTTGTATTATAATGTGATGTTTATCTACCCTATTTCAGGAAATGATGGACTCTTCCAGACACTATGAATAGAGTTACAACTAAGTTGTGTGGCAGTTCATTTGCGGCAGCCATAACCACAGTATCGGACATAGACTTTCTGTAACATTCTATTTCTGTACGTCTGTAAATACACTCTTGAAAATATATCACCGTGTTGTCTTAATTATTATCAGCCCTTCAAGGTCACAACAAATGTGTAAACAATAATAATCCAGGTTTTTAATTTTAATTAAATGACAAAAAATTTAGAGTTTGAATATATCATACATCTGTCAAATATACTGTTTTTTTATAAAGCTGGTTAATGGTATATAATGCGTTGACGAATTTTTTATGTATATAATCACACCATCTTCGTAATTTCTTTCTTTTGTTAGTAAAAATGATTTTCAAAAAGAGTCATCATGTTGAACACCATCCTTATATTGTCATGTGCCCAAATTTCTCGATTCATTATCTCCTCTTCCATGTACATCTACTTTGTTTCTTTCTGTCGTTATGTATTATTTTCTGTTCGCCTTTTTAGAATAGAAAACAGATGTTATTGGTGTCTTATTTTACATTTTATATGAGAAAGTAAATCACATAAGCTTGAACTCTTGCCTCAAATTTACTGAAACATTTCTGATGATCTTAGATCAGTATTAAAAACAAGCAATCTCTTCAGTTAGATTCAAACCTTAAGCTTTTAGCATTAGCCATCAATACATATAAGTTATGAAACCATCCTCTTCGTAAGTAACTAAAACTTAGCAAAAACAAAGTTTTATTTTGTAAATTCTGTAGATGGTTTAACTAAACCTATTTCTTATGACAGAATAACCTTTTTAGATTCAAAAGATCTAGAGACAAGGCCATACCTTTAAGCCTGTCATTAAGACACACATTACATATCCATGATATCATTGTCATATCATTTCTCTCCATGCAACATATGTCCTCAGCCCTCACTGGTCATGTTACATTTCCATACATCATCACAATGTGTACACATGTGTGGTAAATACTTCTTTTAGTTTAGAGTGGTAACACTTTTCTGGTTAGCAATAGCAGAATTCTCTGAGCTTACTCCATCCACTCCTAACTCTTGCAATCACACTAGCACCTGGCCATTATTGGGTTCTAATTGTATCAGTAAGATAACAAAACTTCTGAACAACCTCAATAGCCTCGCGATCCAGATATACTTTCTCCAGATCTGAGTTCTCATCCGTATCCATTGTCTTACACTTCTTGCACACATACTGGGTATCATCTCTCAACCTGTCAGTAATGCCACTGCAGTTCTTGTGTACCCAATGTTTACCAGTGCCACAACAAATTCACTTATACCCGATTCTATGAGGAAAAAATAAATGATATTTCAGCAGCAAGGGGGTTTAAAGGGCATACTATGGGCACAACCTATAATTTGAAAATTAAAATATTTCAGATTTGCATTGTCATTAGACATCAGTTAAACAAGATTCAATGAATTTCAATTTCTTCTGAAGACCGCTTAATCTTAAGTTTTAAATTTTTGGCATCTTCTAGAATTAAAATCATGTAATCAGTTTTGCTCAAAATTAGAATATGGATTTTAGACATAAGGTTTATTATAATTGTATCTTGATTTTAATCTATTAAAAGTGGTGCAAAACTCTTCTGTTCGGAGAATCAACTTTATCAGTCCTGGGACGGTTATTCTTCTAATTATTCGTATATAATGAATTTTTCACAAGATGCATTGTTATTTGGCAGAAAATCACCCTATAAGGATTGATCTGCTACTAAACAGGAAAATTAAACGATCTTAGAATGTGATTTAAATTGAACTGGAGATTAAATTTTTTCTCAGTAGCCCCTTACGTCTACAGTGGCGTCCTGCCTTGTTTGGGGTGAACTATGTTAAAAAAAAAAAAATTGAACAGAAAACATATTTATTTGATGCACAGCATGCCACATCTTGTATCAACTCCATGATGTATCTGGATATCTCAGGCACTAGGGAGCATGGTAGACCAAGGAAGACCTGGCTCGAGTGCGTGAGAAGCAATAGGATTTTATGCAATCTGACTGTTTCATCGGACTGTATGGAGAACAGGCATGAGATGTTGCCTGGAGTCCAGAACACTCGCAGTATTCTAAACACCAAAACCAGAGGAAGAAGAATTTAAATTTTGTAACCATCATTAAAATATTGACTGCAATATATGGAGGCTCTCTTAAAGGGTCTGTCGTACGTTAATTTTCTGGAAATTTCAAACAAAATCCTCCATTCCTAATGGTCATCTTTGAACGTATATCCCAAACACTGGATAAGGCAGGTGAAGCTAGGGCAGTAATACAAGATAGCTCCAAAGTATTTGACAAAGTCTGACATGAAGGTCTACTCAGGAAAATTAACGCGTATGGTATAAGTGGGGGAATGTTTAATATAATCAGATCTTTCTTAGCTAAAAGAGAAGATCCAGGTCGTTTTCAATGGCTGTACATCTAAACATCATATTAACGCAGGTGTGATCAAGGGGTCAATACTCGGACCTATATTATTCCCGCTTTTCGTAAATGACCTCCCGGATACAATCGTTTTTGAGATGGTTGTATTTTCCGATGACACTATGCTCTATTCTCGGCATGAGAGCAAAGCAAATGCCACTCATGCAAGTCAATGGCTGAATTCTTAGAAAACAACCTCCAGTCTGTAGTAGAATGGAGCCAAAAATGGATAGTCACATTTAATGCTACTAAGACAAAGCTCATCTCCAGAAACAACTGTAAGAAACCTTTCCAACCACCGATTGTTGTGGCCGATAACACCCTTCCCAAGAGTCCAACGTTCAAACTATTTAGACTGACATTCTCAGGTAACATGAGCTGGAATAAGTAAATTGAAGATGTTGCAAAGTCTGCTGCAAAGAACGTAGGCTCCCTCTGCCGGGCTAGAAAACTTTTTACATCTGCCAATATCCTATATCTATATAAATCCATCATTCGCCCATGCATAGAGTATTGTTGCCACATCTGGCTGGTGCACCAAAAATTAGACTCTCCGTTTTGGTCAGGGTACAAAAAAGAATTTCTAACCTAAAAAGTCCCGCACTGCCTGCCAAGCTCTTGCCCCATCACTACAGAGAGAGTTGCATCCTTGTGTCTTACTCTAGTATTTCCACGGAATGTACTCCAATGAACTCATTGCACTTGTACTCCCTCCCAACATAAATACTCCTGACCAACTCGACTAACAGCAATGTCCCACCCCTTCATGTAGAGGTCCTTTTTTTACTCTGATAGCTTCTTTCCTCGGGCCGCTTGCCTTTGGAATTCCCTCCTTTCTCCTGGTTTTTCCGACCGTACAAACATGCAGGAATTTCAATGTAATGTGAACAAACATCTTGCTACCTAGCTCCCCACTAAGACTGTCCCCTAAAAATAATCTGACTCCTATCACAATAGCCCCTTATGCTTCAGTGGTAATATGCTTGTTTCCTGTGAACAAAAGTTTTTAAAAAAATATTTAATTTAATTTAAATTGAACAAATATCCGGGTTAAGGATCGAGAATTTCAGCAGTGGAATATAATACAGAATATGTGTCGAAATGAATAAAATCACTTATCTGAATGATTAAAACTAATTGGTGATCAAAAATTCAACTCCTGGTCTATTTCCTGAACACTTAACAAATCAAACACCTGCAAGCTCTAACTTAACGGAGTAAATAAAGGGATTCGAATTTAAGATAGGTTTATGAGTACGACAGATATCTGTAGAAGAAACCAAACAGAATTCCCATGAATAGAGTTTCAAAGGACTTCCTAGATGTGAGACACATTACCACGGGACTGTTTCCTTGCAGACTACAACATGGTCTTCTTCAAGTCTAATGTCAGCAAATACTTGTCAAGCCATCTTCTTAAGTAGTCAAAATTTGTCATTCCGTCGATCTTTTTCAATCTTTTCATGGTGTTGTTTTCATCGTCCAGTTGACAGTCTCTTTGACCCATATCCTCGAGTTCCTTTTCGCCTTGGTAACTCATTAGTATTTAAAAAGACCTTATACATGAAATAGTTGAGATGATAACAATCATGACGAGGACACTAATATATGCGCTTTCTGGGTGTATATTACTAATATTAATAAAATGCAAAAAAAAAAATGTTAATCTAGAGTATTCAGATATTACTTTTTTTCTTTAAACTGATGCATTATCCCTATTATAATGATATCTATTTAAAAAACAAATCTTGGTTATTTTTCTCAAATATTTTCTTGCATTATTGAACGAATTTTGAAAATTTAAGATAGAATGTCAAACAAACCAAATTAGCAATTCAAAACGCTTAGAGACCAAACACAATACAGATTTTTTTAAATAAGTATATTATTTTTCTGAATTTTTTTAGATGATGATTGATACTTTGTATTATTTGAATTATTCGAACTACTGTCTTCATCTTGGATGTTATTCTCACAACATTTCGGTCGATGTAACCTCCGACCTTTTTTCAGGTGGATCTCGTCAAACTTGGAAATTTTTCTGTCGAACTCCGGAATTTGTACAGAATTTCGAAATGGAACCCTTTATTAAATCCACAGGGTAGCTTGCTCTCGTTCCGTCAGCTATGACCGGATAGAAGTCTTAAGTAATTCGTAATTGTATTCTCCGCATCGCCTGCACTGAAGTTTGAACCTTCAACCCCCAGAAGACTGTCACTTACAACTGATTATACTTAGCACTTTATCCGTTACGCCATGGTTTGTAGTCTTCATCAGGTAAAATAACGGTGGTGTTATTAGCCTACTTAATGGGGATGGCACGGTGGCTAAGTGGTTAACGATGCGGACTGAGGACCTGGGTGTGTCGGGTTCGAATCCAGTTCGTTCCACAGAAAAACTTTCATCAAAACCAACACCTGACCTTGTGTCTAATCTACTTAAACAGAATTTATGTTTTAATGAAAGAAATTATATTTATTTCTTATAAAATAGAGTAACACCAATAGAATGAAGAGGCGTGATCAAAATGTCAGATTTGTAAACAATCAAATTGAACTGTCGGCGTGTGTATTGCGAATTGCGACTTGAATATGGCAAATGCAAATGTAATTCTGTATTTTATGATTTTCTTGCTCTTCTGAAGATTCCTTTTTGATTGTAAAATTAAAACTTTTGTTTGATTGTGTAGTTTTTAATGATGAAACGGCTGCAGAGAATAGGAATAAACAGCTTTACTGATACAATATTTTTAGCCTTGTCAAAATCAAAATCAGTTTACACACACACACACACACACACATATATATATATATATAGGGGAGTTTGAATTACCTACTAGACACCATTCTCAAGTGTCTTCGGTCTCTCTGTACAAGGGTTTGTCAGGACGACCTGACATGAGGATACTTACTCCTATAAGTAAACCCTGACCAAATATTCAAAATAACATAGTATTCGAAGCCCAAATAAGATCCTCTTGGCATTAGCTCATACGAGGAATAGGGCACCTTCTCTAAGTAATGTTACTTCAAGTCACAACACTTAGCTGGATGCTCAACCAGACCAGATGAATTCTGGTCCTGGAATCCGGTAGGACCAAGAGACCAAAAGAAAGATATACTATAACATAATCAACTGGTCGATTGGGGAGAGGAAAATTAAAATTAATGTTCTTAACTTCTTTACTAACTCAACGTTTGAGAGATAAAAGAGAAATTTAATAGAATATTCGAATATCTATGTATCTCATATAGGGATCAAGTGTTAGCCCCAGGTATGGGCCCCTTGATTTCTGAGAACTTCAACTGAAGTCAAATGAAACAAAAAAGTGAATATATATATATATATATATATATATATATATATATATATATATATATATATTAGATTTACCTGAAAGAACTAGAGTTAAAGTGTACAACATTCCTTGATCTGGACATTGCAGTTGAGGAAAGGATATTTGTCTACAAATTATTTGATAAGAAAGACGTTATAACATTTGAAAATGCTTCACAAGAGTAGTGAAATTCCATCTCATATATTCTATAGTGCAATATTGTCTAAAGGTCTTAAAATCATGAGAGCGACAATTACATTTAATGATTTTTTGTATAAAGTGTCTGCTCTTGTAACAAGAATGATAAACCAGGGAGGGGGGAATCTATAAATGTTTTATACAAATAACTAGATACTCTGATGTTTTAGCATTACAATTTTAATCCTAAGGAAATAATATTTAAGATTAAAGACTATATTAATGCAGATACATTGGTGGGAATGGGTTGATCGTATTCTTAATGATATATATATATATATATATATATATATATATATATATATATATATATATATATATATATATATTATTTTTAAATACGGCTGAATGGATAATGCTAAACTTCATTTATTTATTTGTACTGTTTTTCTAAAGTTGGCATAGTCCAAAATACGAAATTGAAGATGCCTGCTTTTTGCTTAGGTAGTGTATGACTTTCTTGGCTTGTTTGGGTGGACTTGTTTGCTGTGTTGCATATGTTTAATTATTGCTGTATTACTCGATGATTTGAATTTTTAAAAATTTCTCTTCTCATTCTCCTTCTATGCTAGTATTTCAAGTATCTCGCATGATAGTGAACTGTAGTGAAATAATACCTCAATTTGTCAACATTTTGTTATGAGGGATTTTGATCAGGACTGCTGGAGAATCATGCATCTAATAACTGTTCTGTTTTTCAATCTACAAAGCGATTACATGGTAAACAGCTGATAATCTCCCTTTTTTACTTCATGATGTAAGGTTAGGTTCTCTTCCATAGTTGGGTCTCTTTGGTATTTGATGAATTTTCCAGCTGTGAAAGACAGATTATACAAGTTCTAAGTTTGCAATGTGAGTGTTAGAAATAGTACCGCTGTCACAAAGAATATGAAAGAGAGGAATGCTTTTGTATTGTTAGCAGTGGGGACTGTTTCTCTGGATAGCGTTTCTAGTGGATGGGCTTCATAAATTGAGGTGCTTTAATTTGCATTGTATTATTAATGTTGAATATATTATATGTGTTTTTTCTTCCTTATTTTTCATGTATAAATGTCAAAACCGTTTTTTAGCATGATTGAGTTGCTTAATTTGTACTTAGTCTAAAAATAAAGTTTTAAAATTCTTTGAAAAAACATAGATCTTCATACAAATATATATTAAACCCAAATATTTCTAGATACAACACAATTAAAGATAAATAATACGTTTGGTAATGTTAGCAAATTAAGGAATTATATAAACTCTTCTTAACATTGCAGATGGTACCGACCATAAAGTCTTTGAGAATTACTTTTATGCTTTAACATTGCATGAGAGACAAGATTTCTTTGACACAATGGGTCAGCTCTGTGAAAGGAAATACTTTGATGAACGCTATCATCACATTTCGATGAGAGACAGAACTAAAAAAAAAAAAGGACTAAGAATAGAGATTTAAAAGGATGGCATGGCGCCAGTTAGTTAAGCAGCATCTTTCAAGGATGAAATTGAGTTCACATGAGGAAATTTTATGTGGACGATGAAAAGGTTCATTGTATTTGTAAGCATTGAAAGAAAGAAAAATACAAGGAAGGAAGGAAGGAAGAGTTGATTTATGGATAAAAGAGTTGGGATTTTTTTTTTAAATGGCTCAATATAACACCCCTCCCTTTCTCTAAGGATAATACAAAGTCGCTCTGATCCTTGGTTGAAAATGTTGTTTTTCTAGATATAAGAGATTAAATTTAGTTCAGTTAATGTATGGCTTAGTTTTTAATTTAGTTTTAATAATTGCGATCAAAATACCTCTACTTTAATATATCAATATACCTAATATATATATATATATATATATATATATATATATATATATATATATATATATATATATATATAATCTTTAGTTTAGTTAAAAGAAATCCAACAGAGTGCTCAATTATTAAATAATAAGAGCATAATATTTATTTATTTGTTAATAGTGTTACAGATGATCATTTAAATAAACCTGACACCATCGATTTGGAGCCGTAGCTGTCTCAGAAAACGAAACATAATGTAACATAAACAAACCCTCGGCTTTTGTCAGCCATGTTTGAAAGTTGAGGAAGTCACGTGTCAATCTGAAGGAAATTGCACACAGATATTAAAAAAAAACAACTTTATTTTTCCTTTTTTCTTTTTTTACCTAACTGAATTTGTGAGTTTTACTTAGAAAGAATTAAAAAATAAACAAATAGGTAGATAGTCTTTCTGGGGTGGAAGAACAGACCAAAACCAATCAGATAACCTAAAATCTGCATCATGGACGTCAAATGGTGTGAAATCATTCTTTGTTTCCGTTTTACTAGGCAATAAAACTATTAGGTTTTATTTAGAATATAATATATATAAGCCAGGTAAGTTTATATGTTTGTAAGTAGACACTTGTACATATTAAGTATAGTTGCATACATACATACACACACACACACAGACACACATATATATATATATATATATATATATATATTTATATATATATATATTTATATATATATATATTTATATATAGGATTATATATAGGATTAAGAAGAGCAAGTATTCTTCAGATGCATCATTTTAATATGTGTGTTCTATGATTAAAATTCTATTTCAAGACTTAAATCTGACAGGCCAAAGAAAATTCTATTTATAAGCTAAACATGACAAATGAAGGAAAATACGATTCCAAATTTAAGCATGACATACTGACAAAAATTCTATTTAAAACTGGAAATGCTACATCGATCTAAAGTGTGTCTTACCAATAGAAATGCTATTTCAAACTTAAGTGTGACATCCAAAAGAAAATACTATTTAAAAGTAAGGTAAACTAAAGAAATACTATTTCAAGCTTAAGGTTTACAGACCAAAGCAAATCGCAATTTTAACTAACCTAAAACCCCTCGAATCAATCCATCCCAAATTTCATGTACATCTTTTAACATTGAAAATATAAAATACTAGTCGGAAGACCCGACGTTGCTCGGGATTGAATAAAGATCACTACTGTGTACTTTTTCACTATGCTCATAACACCATATTACTTTCTTTTTTTCTTACTGCCCCAGCCCCGTTTCGCCTCCTAATCTATTCAGAAGAAGCTCAAATTTTGTAAAACTTTTTTGTAAATATGGTTTAAATTTCACTAAAAGTATTTGGAAGTTTTAAGGGTTTTCTACCCTGATAGCTTCCTTAAGGGTAGCTCAGAGAGATTTGGCACATTGAGGTGCACATAGAAGTTAAGAACCACTTCCATTGTTTTCCCCGGACACTTTATACATATAATTTAAATTTCATCCCAAACAGGATATACTTGAAGTTTTAAAAGAGATTCTCTCCCTCATAGCTCATTTGGGTAGGGGTAGGGGTGGGTGTTTACTTAGAGATTCGGAATAACTTACATTGCCCTCGCCCCCCGGAAAATTTTACAAATAAATACATTTGTAGTTTTTATGTAGATTCTCTAACCTTTCTTCCTATAGGAGACACACAGACATTGACATGTATATATATATATATATATATATATATATATATATATATATACTATTTATTCATTTATTTCATATGAATCAGATGATTCTATTGTTGCCATCGGTTTCCTCCGATATCTTTCTAATTAGAATTCTTTCTAGAAAAACATTGGGTACTTACGAGAGGGACAACGTGAAGGTTGCCAACATCCTAAGTGAAAGTGTTTCTGTGGATTCGAACTTGGTACACCCAGGTTATTAGTCCGTGTTGTTAACCACTTAGCCACCGTGATCTCCCTATAAAATATCGAAAGAAAATAACGTAGCTAATACACAGTTTTTTTTATTCATTAGTCCCTTTTTATCTTTTTGATCTGACATAAAAATATTATGGTGTGAAGATTCATATTTTTATATTAACCTTTAAATTTTGTAATTCATGAATAAGTTGGTGGTGATTTGTATTGGTACAAACCAAATTGAAACCATAAACCAAAACCGTTTACCAAGTGGTTCGCGAAGCAGCGTCTGATTTAGAGCCAAAATATATAGATGTATATAGATATTTCTTTTCTCGAAGCACTCTCACAGATTGAAGAAAGGCCAAAAAGTGAAACCAACTGAAGCCTTTCTGTCAATCTGTTTGAGTACCTGGTCGACTTTGATACTTTTTGCACTCCTTTCTTTAAGAAGCAATGTGCCATCTCCCAAAAGTAGATGTTCACACATGACATGAAGTTTTTCAAGATGGAAGATTATTGAGAACAATGAAAAGTTAGTGGTCATGTGATTTTAGTGTCTCATTATTTGAATAACATACTTGCTACACATTCAATCTGTGGATTTAAGAGGAGAAATTGTAATCTACGTTATTAATAGTAACCTACAGGAAATTAATCGTTAACAACGTCTCTTTGGATAGGAATAAAGTGTAGTATCTGTTCTGATACAACACTTAGTTTATTCTATCCTCGGGCAGTGATGGAGAAATCCTTCTAGATAGAGGCAATTTTTATTATTGTTCCAAGCTAGAGTGCCCTTTTCGGAGGAGCTGGATTTTTCCCCACATTAAAAAAACGACCTTGTGTCTGACTTTGCTCTCGTGGGGAGGCAAGTAAATAGGAACAAATGTCCCCTGCCCTCAAATATTAAGAATGGGTTTCTAAATAGTAGTTATTATCTCGAACCCCCTTCTTAACATTATGAAAGGGGGGGGGGGGCTTTTGAAACTATTCTGTACCTACTCTGGAATATTTACTACCTGTCTGTTTACAAAAAAGTAACTTTCATTATAAATTCAAATTAAGAATGGTTTTTTTTTATTCAATTAAAAATGTAATCACAATTTCTGTTTTTCTATGAATTTAGTTGACTTTTGAGAAATTGTAATCTATATTATTAATAATCTTTGCAGTTATTAACCTACTGAAAATGAATTATATTTACTAGCAAATGTTTTCTACTTGTTTTATTTAATTGCTCAGTAAAATATGTTTGTTTTTTTTACAAAAAAATGAAGAAAACCACCCCATTCTTAATTTTAATGAATAAAATACGGAATAATAAAAACATAGTTTTTAAACAAGATTTACCTTTACATCGTAAAATGTAAAACAAAAAATCCTAAACTCACTTAAGATCGTAAAAAGATAATCATATTTAAAGTTTTTCAAATCGAAAAAGAAGGTGTACCTAAAATAAAATCAACAATTAAAAAAATAAAATACAGTGAACACGATTCTAAATTCAGTTATTTAATTGCTCAGTAAAATGTGTTTGGTTATTTTTAGCAAAAAAATAGTAATTTTTAAATCAATTATCTTTTAAATTAAACAATTTGATTCAATAAATTTGTGTTTTAAAACATAATTTCTAATAAGATAAAAAAAAAACGTTTTAATAAAACAAAGTAAATATATCCTTTTTGAGCAACTCGTACGATAAATTTTAGAGAATGTGTTGTTTACATGTTATTAATCAAATAACGCGCTGCTGTCTTGTGTCTATCTCTCTCTCTCTCTCAATCTCTCTCTTTCTTTCTCTCTCTCTTTCTTGAAATAGAACTTTCTGCGTGTTCAAAATAGAACGTTAGACTTAATAATCAGAGGGCAGTAACCAAATGTTGGAGTGGACGCCGGCTGTTTCATCATATTCCATTACAATCTAATTTAATTATGTAACTTAATTATATAGATTAAAAATTAACAATGTCCTTAGTTAATTCTATTTATAATTTTTATTAAGATTATTATTATTGAGGAAAATATTTTAAATACATCTGGAAATCTGAAAAAAAAACAATAATGTATATTTGCAAATATTAATTTATTAGAAGCTTTAAAACAAATTAATTATTGAAAGATGCGTGATTTTGGGGGAAGTTTTGGAATGGGTATATATAGGAGCTGATAAATAGATATAAAAAAAGCGATCAAAACCTATAATATTGTTCGGCTTTAGACAGACAGATACATAATCTCCATTATGAATATATGTAATGTATACATTTTGAAGACTTTAGATTACTACCGTACCATAAATAAAGATTTTAACAATGCAACATCTTGTTTTCTTTTAAAAATAGACTGTCTAATATAAAAGAATATTACAGACAGACGACAACTAATGTAAATACACGCAGGTAGACCGCCTACTAATGTAGAAACATGCAGGTAGACCGCAATAAGTGTGTAGGGAGTAGTAAAGCTTTAAGTTTAAAGTAGTTGCTTTTAATTTTTATTAAATAGAAACTAGAAAGTACCTAACTCCTGATGCAGTCCTCTACCTATATAAGAGTCAGATAGGTCCCAAGATGGAGCACTGCTGCCACATCTGTGGAGGTGCCGCTCAGAGCACTCTTAGTTGACTTGACAGAATTCAGAATCGACTTCGAAATCTAGTAGGGGATGCTTTCTTCCGTTCCTTACAGCGCCTTTCTCAGAGAAGAGACGTTATTAGTCTAGGCCTTTTGGCTAAGATCAAAGTGTAGTATCTGTTCCGATGGATACTGCACCCCATACTGGTGTTGTCTTGGCCTTCGGGTCTTGATTACGCCGGTCAATGGGTCTGTCCTGTGCAGTTCTGGGAGGTCCACCTTCCCAGGCTTTGCCTCCCCTCTTTAGGGAGGAGTAAGTTTATTCCTTACTGCCTGAGGTGCCCCTACCAGGGAATGCCGACGGGGCTGCCCAGGCAATTTTTAAACCCTACTTTCCCGACCCGACCTTGGGTCACATCTTACTTGTGGGAGTAAGATACAAACTGGCCTTTTGCCTAACTCCTGGAGAGGAGTAAATCAATACTCTACCGTTGTTTCCATAGAAGGTGCTCGACTGAGCTCCAATCTCTGGTTCCTTCTTGTAAGACATTCACAGCATGAACTCGTCTTCCACCACAACGAAGAAAAACTTTCTTTTCTAAATCAGTGTGAACCCAGTCAGGCGAAATTTCCATGAACAGTGTTTCTTCGCAAGGGCTTTGTATCTGTGGAACACGTTGCCATGGGACTACTTCCCCACAGATTACAACTTGGTTGTCTTCAAAGCTAATGTCAACAGATTCCTTATCTATAACCGGACTTGGTTCTGACAATCATTTCATTTCATTAAACTTCACCATTTAAAAAAAATATCTCATGTAAAATAACAACCTCTTCTTTTTGAGGTGACAAATTGGTCTTAATGTAACATTGACTGGGGAGTTTTTGATTCTTACAAAATGCCCACTGTTGTCTTTGTTGACAGAAGCAGCCGTTCTTTCTTTGACATATAAGTAGTTGGCCAATTGGATATGGAATAATGGAAGCAATTAAGAAGAACAATAGCTCCATTTAAAAAAACTAATCCAGATTGTACTGTTAAACCTGATCTTTATTCAACCAAACCCAATCCTCCTGTAATATTTAAATGCTAGAAGGCGATAGCAGAGAGTCAATCGTACCATGAAGTTTCTAAAGATAGAAGATTATTGAGAACAATGAAAAGTTAGTGATTTTACTGTCATTATTTGAATAAAATATTTACTGCAAATCTAATCTGTGGATTTAAGATGATAAATTTTAATTTACCTTTTTAATGACTGTTTTCACCATTGATATTCTTAAGGTGTGTCTGTTGCAGTCATTAACGTACTGTAAATTAAATTTTATCAATTTTTATTCGCCGAAAAGTTTCCATGATGTCATATCAGAAATATTGAAATAAAAGGAAAAAAAAGAAGTATTTTCAAAATTTTGTTTTTAGTTCATTAAATAAGATTGGATTCTATAAAACGAGTAAGCTTTGTGTTCCGTGCCAGTCTAACGGTTAAGTCTTTTTGTGTATTAAAACATTTAATAAAAAACTAAATTTAAATTTAAAACAAATTATACTCATATAATGAACGAATGTTCATGACTCTTTTTCAGCTGAAACCAAGAGGCTGTTCATTATGTGCAATATGTTTTTTTAAATTACACATTTTAAAAAAATCTCATAATAAACAACCTCTTGTATTTAAGGTGACAAACATGTAACATTGCGTGTGGAGTTTTACAATCCCCAAAGATTGCCTGTCGTCGTCTTTGTTGACAGAAACAGCTGTTCTTATTTTGACATGTATGTAGTTGGCTCATCGGATATTTACGTCTCTCCTTGTGGCTAGAATAATAGAAGCTATTAAAAAAACAATAACTCCATTATTTACTCTGAGATTTAGTTTACTTTTTATCATAATTTACAGTAAGTATATCAAGATGAACTACATCTTCTTCTTCCAACCCCTTTAATGTGTGGGAAGCCTTGGAACTCAAAAGAACTTTTCATGCTTCTCTACCATGTATTTCCTCCTATGATGCAACTTCTGGTACACGTCAACCTAACCAATAATTTGATGTCTAATGGAAAATTCTGTTTGTTGTTTCGAGTTTGTGCTTGCATGGTGAATAAAGCAGGTATTATTTCCCTAACATGAAGTCAGATTGAGATTCAAGGTGGGCGAATCTATTGGCATGAAATAAGCGTTTTGCTTTGATGTGGAGATTTCTGGCTGCGATCGAATTTTATGTAGATGATTGCAGCTCATTTTTGTTGTTGTTCATCAATACTTAAGATTGTGCAGGGTGCTAGCCTGGTGGCATATAATAGTAATTTCCCCAACAGAGGCTCTTGTTGAGATTAACGCCATGCATGTTTCATTGATGGGAAAACCATGCTTTACTTTGTTGTGGAGGCATGGTGCCTTGTGGGTGTGCCGGTGACAATTTTTTTAACTGTTAGTTTGTAATGATTTTTATAGAAGGTTCTGGAATATTTTTCATTCTGTGGTTAACATGCTGCCTAGCTACTGTTTGTGTATTGGTCGTTAGGTTGTTTAAGCACACTTCATTTTGTGTTCTGTTGTCAGGCTGATAAGATCTTAAATTTAAGCCAGTCCCAACACTAATGAGAACCGTTTCCACAAATATTCGAACTTGGTTCTAACAACCATTCCATCTCATTAACCCTTATTCTCGAGTGGCATCTGACCTTGATAAGCTGTAAAGGGCAGTTTTCTTATGAAACATTTTATTTAAACATTTCATTTATCCAACAAACCTGATATAAGTTGATAGAAAGTTAAGGAACTAAGTACATTTGGATTATTCAGACTACTATTCTCATCTTGGATGTTATTCTCACGGCATTTCGGTCGATGTAATAATCTCTGACTTTCTTCAGATAAATCGTATCAAAGTCAGGAAACTTTATGTAAAACTCGGGAATCTTTACAAACTTTCGAACTGAAGCCTTTATTTTATCCATCACCCATGATGGAATAAAAATCTTTGTTAGTATCGCCTGTAGTAAGGATTGAACCTTCAACCTCCTTCAAGCACTGATCGTACTTAACACGTTTATTTATTGCACCATTTGTTTGAAAAAGGTCGAAGCTTATATCGTCCAAAATGTTGTGAGAGTAAAATCCAAAATGTTTAAATGTACAGAAAACATAATATCGAGTCACTTTTAAGTAACAACATATCACACCCATTGAAAAAAAAACGTTACTGCACATGTGCATTAAGCTTACTCAAACTTAAATTCTCTAAAACTACCACTCTTTTGAAAATTCTTGAATCTGAAAACTTTTATCTAACATAAAGTTATCTTGTCGGATCTTCAAAGTCAGATCCAAAAAGCAATTAAGCTGACAAACCCCACTTTGATTCTGACTTGACAATTTTTTATTTGTTATTGTTGTTCAGTGTTGTTGACACTTTAATAACGTATTTTGCTACAATTTATTTTAAAGATTACTAAATCAGGCCCAGACCACTGCTAATATGAAACATTTTTAAATAATCACCTAAAAGTAAAAATCAGCAAGGAGGATAACTCGTTTTAAATTGAAGAATATAATATATAATATAATATAATTGAGTCTGAGATGGGTATATTTGCTGACGACAGCACGCTCTACTCTCGTCATGTGGGCAAAACAGGCGCGCGCATATCCGAGGCAATGGCTAAATCCTTAGAAAGTGACCTCCAGTCTGTAGTGGAATGGAGTCATAAATGGATGGTAACATTTAATTCTGCAAAGACAAAGCTCCTTTTCTTCAATAACTACAAGAAACCTCTTCAACCATCGATTGCCAGGGCAAATAACACCCTACCTGAGAGTCCAATGTTCAAACTCCTCGGCCTAACATTCACAGGTAACATGAATTGGAACAAATACGTTGAAGACATTGCCAAGGCTACTGCAAAGAAGGTTGGCTCCCTCTACCGTGCAAGTAAACTTCTCACACCTGACATTATCCTATATTTCTACAAAGCCACCATCCACCCATGCATGGAGTATTGTTACCACATCTGGGCTGGTACAACATCGACTAGTCTCTCCCTCTTAGACAAGGTCCAAAAAAGACTCGCCAACTTATTAGGTCCCTCACTATCCACTAAGCTCCAGCCCTTGTCCCATCGCCGCAATGTTGCATCCTTGTGCTTGTTTTCCAAGTACTTCAATGGAATGTTCTCCAATGAACTTGCTGCACTACTGCCCCCTCGACGTAAATACACTCGACCAACCGGACAATCAGCTAAATCCCATCCATTCACTGTGGAGGTCCCCAGATGCCGGAGAGCTTCTTTCCTCGTGCTGCCGAACTCTGAAACTCCCTCCCTGCTCCCTGTCTCCCCGACTGTACCGATATGCTGAAATTTAAAACTAATGTAAATAGACATCTTGCTGCACAGCTCCCAACTTAGGATGACACCCAACTATGATAAATAAAACAAAAATAAGAGTTGTCTACCTTAAGTTTAAAAATGGGCAAACAAAGCAAAATAAATTGATTGTTGTCCTAGTCCATTACGTTTTAAGATTGAGTAAACGTGATAGGAAAGCCATGGGTATGGATTCTGTCAGCCCTCATCAAAGACAAGAATGGAGAGAAAAACTTAGATTGAGACTAGACAATCAAGGCCTACCCTCATCAGAGTATTAATTGTGGTCTGATTCAGCAAATAAACCGGTTGTTGTTGTTGTTGTTGTTGATGATGATGATGATGATGATGATGATGATGAGGAGGAGGAGGAGGAGGAGGAGGAGGATGAGGAGGAGGAGGAGGAGGAGGAGGAGGAGGATGATGATGATGATGATGATGATGATGATGATGATGGGAAGGTGTCACTGAAAACACACTCTTGCCTTAAGAGTTAAAAATCGACAATATAGTGGGAGATGATCTCTTCCATTGTCTACAACCCCTTTCTAGAAGAAACGTTGCTAATCTTTTTTGTACTCTATCATTATTTCCATAGAAGATACTCGACTGAGCTCTAACCTTTGGTTCCTCATAAAATATTCACAAGAAATCGTCTTATTACCACAACAGCAAAGAACTTTCCTTTCTTCACCCGTGTGTTTAACATCAAACGGAATTTCCATGAACAGAGTTTCTTTGCAAGAACTTTCCATCTGGGAAACACATTACCACAAGATTGCTTCCTTGAGGCTACCACATTGTCCTCTTTAAATCCAATGTAAATAAATATATGTCATAAACAGTCCTTATAAATAATCAAATGTTATCATTCCATTCATTATTTTCAATCCTCTCATAATATTCTTCATCATTGAACTGACAATCTATTCATCTCATTAACCCTTATCCTTGTGGCTTTAAACCTTGATAAGCAGTTACTCATTAATAAGGAGAGTAGAAAGTGGACCTTAGGTTTACTTTCGGCAGCCTTGTACCTTATTTTGTCATGTAGTCCTCACATTCCATGAACAATGTTTCTGACAAAAGGGGAAGAATTGCTGTTTTCTGGGTTGGAATCTATCTATCTAACACTTATCGTTGCCTAGTTTTTAACCTTGAAGTAGTATTTGTTTAGATCCTTACATAAAGTGGCTTCATGCCTTGTCTAAAGCGATTTTCATAAAAAAAATAAATCAATAAGAAAAGGCGATTCTATCATTTATTTTTGTTTAAAATCATTACGCAGTGGCATTGTGTGATATGCGCGGGGATAGAGACATTTTTCTGGGCACGTAAAATCCTTAGGAGCTTCAAGTTTTAAAGTTTAAAAATTCTTTTGAATGCAAAAAGTTTATTTCACTTTTCTGTATACAAATGTATCTACTCAAAAAGATTATTTTTTATAACTTTAAATGCATTGAAGTTAAATCCATTTCAAATCCAATAAAATTCATTTGGCAAAAAATAGGAATGTGCAACAAGCCATGTAAAGAGACAAGTAGAAGATATTTAGATCCACATACAGTTTGAATGTTTGTCAAATGCCACTTTAATGGATGTGGTAGTCATCGTCATGATCTCCTTTGGCATGTTATTTTACGGAGGAGAAACACCGACAGAGAATGCTGCCTTTCTTCGACTGAGCCAAAAACAACATGGCACATTTTTTGTTGGTGTCCTCGGAGACTGGAGTTAAAAACACCTCAAAATGTGGATTTATATTCCCATCTTTTTTTGTTTAATTACGCAAGTATTATCCTAAAATACAATAGGATTACAAGTTCTTTAAATTACGGGACTGGTGGTAGGGTTTCTGGTCAAATGGTAATGATCTACTGTTTAGAAGGTGCACTGTTTACCCTTCTCCGGCAGTTGGCAACACATGCTATGTAACTGTTGTTAATGTCTTTCTGTAAATGGTTAGGTTAGCATCGTTGATTTGATGCCATCCAAATTTATATCGGTTATTGTCATTAGATTTCGATACTAAATAAAGATTCGGAAAACTGAATTAGAGAATTAGAATCGCTAATGGAAATACTGTGTCTTCAATAAACGTACGTTGAAGAAAACATAGAATTACTTTCCAATGGAATATGAAGACTAAAAAGACAAAATATCAAGAACGAAAGAAAATGACAGCCCAATAAATTTGGATGTTTAATAAGCAAAATCGAAAGAATCTTAAAAGCGAAAAAAATAGCACAAAAGAAGAAAGAAATACTAGAAGGAAAAGAAAGGAGAAAACAAAGACAGTCAAAAAAAAAAAAACCGAAGAGAATGAAACTTAAACTCTGTTCTAAAATATCGGTTGCTTCTTGTAGAAGTCTGTTCACTTGGAAAAACAGCAACATCATCATTCTGTAAGAAAAATCCATATTGCATAAATCATGTATTACTTATGCGAAAGAGGTTTTATTTTACCCAGCGTTTTTGTCGGTTGATCAGGTGTAAGTTTGAAATAGCATTATCGTTGGTCTGTTATGCTTCAGTTTGAAATAGAATTTTCGTTGGTCTGTTATGCTCCAGTTTGAAATAAAAGAAGCTTGTTAAACACAAACAAACATTTTTAAAGCTGATTTTTCCAGTTTTGAATTCTTTCTGGAGAATATTTGATGAGGATGGTTTTATAAATTTATTTAGCTTTTTGTGAGATTTACAAATCTTTAATAAAATGGAGCAAATATTATCAAGAGAGAATTAAAAAGCATCTCATACTTAGGACACCAAAAGCAAATTGAGTGAAAACATCAACATCATTTACATGATTCACAAACATTAAAAAAAAACTAAAACAGAGGTAGCATGAAACATATATAATGTTAGTTCCAATATTAGTTAATATAAATACAAATAATAATAATCATAACGATATTAATAATAATATTAATCTTAGTAAAGGTAATAATAATTATACCAATAATCATAGTAATAGTAGTAGTTATAATGGTAATTATAGCAATACTTACAATGATTACAGCAACAAAATCAGTATTAATAATTATAAATAAAAAGAATAATAATCATATTAAAGATGATAATAATAATTATATTAATATTAATAATAATAATAATAATAATAATTCTATTATGAATTTCCTGCATTGACAGAGTACACAAACCGACTTCGAAATCTAATGGGGGATTCCCTCTTCTCTTCTCTACAGCCTTTTCCTCACAGAAGAGATGATGCGAGTGTTTCTCTGTTCTATCATTATTTTCATGGTAGGTGCTTAATAATTTCCCTTTATTCCTCTGTGTATCTAAAACTAAATGGAACTTCCATAAGCAAAGTTTCTTTCCTAAAACTACCCGTCTGTAGAACACAATACAGTGTGGCTGCTTCAAAGCTGTCTACAACATAGTTGTTTTCAAATCCAATGTAAACAAATTATTGTTGAGCCGTCCTCTTAAATATCAAATTCTGCCCAGTAAACCATCGTTACCAATCATCACGATGTTGTCTCCATGCCCACCTGACAAACTCATTGACTCTTATCTTCGAGTGGTATTGTGGTTTTGATTAGTGGTGACCTATTAGTCAAATAAAAAAAATAATAAAATATTTAGCAAAATAAACTAAGACTAAGCGTTTTTGGTTTACTTGCTTCCGAAATAATCTGACTTCTGCCCGGATAGTCTGATAAAACCGGAAGTCACACATTAATTTGTGTGTTCTGTTGTTTTTATTGGGGTTTGATTGAACTCCTATTTGTCTATACATGAAACATATGTGAACACCAGACCACCATATATATATATATAAAATGAAGGTCAAAAGGATTTGAATGGAATATATGCGGACAAACGTATAGACCTTTGAACTCCGATACTGCAGGTATTGGGATCAGGTCAATGAATAGACCCTAAGATACAACAGAGCTATATTAGAATGAATGGTGATAAAAAATAAATCCAAAGATTTATAACATTATTCATTACAGTTCAAAGTATTCAATGTCAACAATGGTTGAGCGTACGATCGTTTCAGAGATGATTAGGAATCATAATTGATTTTCTTATATATATATATATATATATATATATATATATATATATATATACATGACTCACAATATGTCCCTTCTCAGTGCCTTATACTTAGGACGCCAACAGCAAATTGAGTGAAAACATCAACCTTTTTTACATAATTCACACACATTTAAACCGAATTTATAACAGAAACAACATGAAACATATATTATGTTAGTTTCATTTCTTTTATAAGACATTAGATTATTTTTCCCGTTTTATTTTTCTGTTACAAACCGACCATAACCTTTTTTTTGGGGGGGGGGAGAGATGTGAATGTCAAGTCCGTCTTTCTGTTTTTTTTCTCTTCCACAGAAAGACTTATAGATTATAGATGTTTCTGAAACTTAATGCCTCAAGTAATTTTGTTTTCAGGAAATGGGCCAGTTTGCTATTGACAAGAGAATACCAGTAGAGACATGGGAAAGATATAATATATCCAGACACGATGCGAGTTTGTGGAATCAGAATCCAAACTTCATAGGAGTAAACAAATAACTCTCTTGCGTGAACTTTGTTTTGGTTAGTTTAAAAGCCAACAAAATAAAATTGGGAGCAAGACCAGTTGTAATGGGTCGCTTGCCTTTCAGAATACAGTGAAATGCAACATATACAAGCTGTGTCTGAAAAGTAACAGGAATGGTGTTGCTAAATATTGGAGGTTATATTTACTAGTAATACTATTAACTAAATATGTTTTATGCAAGTGGGTCTAGCATGGAGTTGTAAACAGGATATAAAACTAAACAAGAAGTCACAAATAGGTTATGGCGCTGACATATCAAGAAATAAGTATGGACGGTGTAAGAACAGGAAACAGTAGAACTTGGGAGAAAGACTAGTTGTAATTGGTCGGTTGGTTTTTGGAATACAGTGAAATGCTACATATACGAGCTATGTCTGAAAAGTAAGGAGACTGGTGTTGCTAAATATTAGTGGGTATGCTTGTTGACATCCGTCTGTCTCAGGAGACGATGAAGTTCTGTGCCATTGCCGAGTTAGAACATCTATTGTGACTGTGCAAGCCTATCCTGAATCGGCAAGCTCTATTGCAGTTGCCACAGATGTAGGGCGGTTTCTGAGAGCTCTGATATGGCCCTCTGCCGTTTCTTCTCTCTTCTCCCCCTCTACTACTGGTCTCTCCTCTCCTCACTCCTCTAGGAGCTTGTCTTCACAGCACTTCTCCAGCAGCTGCAGTTCACCTGCCGGGTCGATGCCATCTGCTCTGTATATCTCACTTGCAGACATCCTTGTAGTGTAGGACAGGTCTTCCTGCTCATCTGAAGGCAATAGCAAACTTGGTGAATAGAATGATTTTGGGGGTACGTTTACAAGTACAGCTATTAACTAAATGTTCTTTTTTTGTGTGCAGATGGATCTAGCATGGAGTCATAAACAAGATACAAACTAAACAAGAGGTCATAACTAGGTTATTGGGGTGTCTTATTGGAGAAATAAGCATGGGTTCTGTGAGAATAGGAAGCAGTAGAACTTAGGTTAAAGTGACATCATGTGGACGTTTGAGAGGGTTGTGGTTGCTATCTCTTGGAGAGTCTTATGTGAAAGATCACAGAGACAGCATATGTTTTAAAATAATCTGCTCGAGCGTTATAAAAATTAAACCATGAGCTTAAAATAAGTAACAACTCTCTCTCTCGTTAATTTTCTTCTTGTGTCCATTTGACTTGCAGCACTCCTTTATCAACTCGCTGACATAAATGAATAATTCTCTTCCTAAAAGATCTTGTGTCATATTATTTATTTAGATTAATAATGTTATAGACATGAGATAGCTTTATTGCAGCTACAAAATTGTCCTCAGTCCTCAGAGGAAACAACACACATGCACAATGGGATGCCAGTGCAGAAGAGGGTACAATTTTAAATTAAGATAATTTTAACTGTTAATTTTTAATGGCTATATTATGAACAAATTGTTACAATGGTAACACTGTAACAAACTATTTATTTTCATTCCAAGCAACAAACTACAGAGTCCCTCCTTCATAGTTCCTCTCTTGTGTCTTATGAACTTTGCTATCATTCTCCCCTATGCTTTTATGTACTGCTTTAAGGATTCTTCTGGGATATCTCTCAACAATCTTTACAGCTCTCTTAATGGCATCCACGCCTTTGAAATAGAATCTCTTGATGATAACCTTTAGCTTATAAAAAGGATAAAAGTCACATGGAGCATAATGATAGGATTATGAAGGTTGTTCCAGTATAGTGATGTTCTTTTTATTCATTCCTCAGTACTTATAGTTGGACGACCCTAAAAAGAGGATGCATAAAGAAAAGGATGTGAAACAAGAGCATAAGTAAGTCGTGAGACTGCATACCTCCTGCCGACAATGTAAGGATGTACTAATGTCTTATTTAGGCCTTACTTCTCTATATTGTATGGAGTATTCCCGAAGTTATGCCATAGAAACGTTGATTACTCAAAAACTATTTATCTGATAAATCTGAAATTTGGTATGGTGATTACAGTGGTCAAAGAGCATCAGATCCATTTATCACATTTGGGAAAATCGGAAGTTGAAATTCTGTCAAAATTTGGACTTTGACCGAAATTTTTCGGTTCAAAGGTCAAGAGCAAGTCCATATAAGATGCAGGGCTTCATTGGCTAAAATATGGGTCAAGTAATTAGTCTTGGATGATGGTTCGTCTGAATAAAACGTCATAATGGATCTCTCTCTTGTTTGACGACTTCATCATTGTGTGATCTGTTTGAATGGATGATGTCATTATTTATTACGTCATCCACTCTACACAGGGACAAGTAAACAAATAAGCAAGTAAGATAGTATAGGCAGATCTCTGCAGAATAGCAGACTTCGATAATATGGCTTCATTGAAAGAATGGATGAGAGTTCTTGAGTTAGTAGATGTGGAACAGTTGAGGTAGCAGGCTCAGTTCACAGGGGAAGGCCAAAGAAAACATGAGAGAAAGTGATAAGGATGGATTTGTAGGAAAGAGGAATAAATAAAGACCTAGCCAGAGTTAGGTTATTTTGGAAGTCGATTTCTAAAAGCCGTCCAACACATTCCAGCATGTAAAACAGATGTTAAATCAAATATGATGATGATGATGATGCTAGGTTAAAAAATATGTAATGAAAATGCTCAAAATTAGGTGTATGCAGGAGCATTTTAAAACTGCTAATACTAACATAACAATAAACACTTATAGGCTCCCAAACTTTTCTCCGTTGTATGGATTTTTATGGTATTTTATGCTACAACACCCATCTATTGATAATGGAGATTCGGTGTTTGTTTATCTGAATCCGAACCTCTACTATTACTATCTTTCAATGCTCAATACAGGGTGAGGGGATAATGAAGTATCCGTTTTGTTATAAGACCATTACATTACGTCCTCCTTTTTTGGAGATGGGCAATATAGTATATTTTCGTTCATAAAATTATCATCCTCCCAGGCATTACCCCCTCCTTTCTTTGGGGTGACGATAGTGTAGTATCTGTTCTGTTGCCATAAGACCATCGTATTGTTCATCGTGCAACTGACAAACTTATCAACTCGTATCGACTCTTATTAACTCTTATTGATAAGAGATATCTTATTAGTATGAAAAAAAAACCTTTTCTCTCATGGGATAGCAAGTAAATAAAGACTTGGTGATGTTTACACTCGGCTTGCCGATTCTATAGGCCGCTCCTTCCTTGTGTATACGATTCAAACTGTTGATCATTTGGTACTTATCAGTATTCTATGAGAAAACTCTTAAAGAAAGATAAGCATAAGTAGGCATGCTGTCAGTGTAATAAAAGTATATTTTAGCCGAGAAAAAAAAATCAAGAAGGAACTGTTTTTTATTTTTGTGGTTGCCAGAATGCAGAGGCAATAAATGAACAAAAAAGAAAACACCAAAGTAATGTTAATGTATAAAAGTGGATTTTGATGAGTGAACCACTTATTCTTTTTATTTTTATGTTTTTTAGATTGTGACCAAATATTTCTGTCAGCAAGTTTGGCTACTCAATCTTTCTGTTGAAAAGATGAAGAAAAAAAGGGGAGAAAAATGATTTTAGTGTTGATGAATTAACACAAACATTACTGACAGGTAGAGTAGAGCGATGCATAAATACTAGTATAGAAGACCGTTCTCCAAGGCAATCCCAAGAAGGGAGGGTCAGGTGTTGAGTTACGGCTCTTTGATAATTGGTTGTTTGCTGTAATGCCTACTAGGTGGCACTGACAGATTTTATGAGTCGGCAACCGAGTTATGCTCCTCGGATAAGTGGTAAAAAGGAATAAAATAGTAGGTGGTGCCGCAATAATGATTTTTGATTATCTTGTTGTATGCTACATTAACCAATCACAATTAACTTTGATTAAACTCCGCCCCTTGATTAAACTCTACCTCTTGATAGCTAATATTTCTAAGAGAGAAAGAAAAAGTGTAAATGTGAAGAGAAGAAATCATTTGTATGAGGAAAATTAAAAGCAACTTCTATAGAGAGAAGTTCAGAGAAAGCCTGGACTATTTCTGTTTCCTGTCTTTTATGTATTATCTAGTTATATACTACTAAAACTCTGCGGATCTTGCTTAATTAACACTATTACCCTGTCATGTCTGATGGAACGAGGACAATCTACTCTCGTGAATTAAATAATGGGTTCAGTTAAAATTATGTATATGTTCCAGAGTTCGACATAAAGATTCCCAAGTTTTGACGAGATGCATTTGAGGAAGGTTGGAGGTTACATCGGCCAAAAAATTGTGAAAATAACAACAAAGATGAGAATAGTTGCCCGAATAATACAAATTAATAATCCTCACGTCAAAAATTCCGAAACAAAGCATCTTGAATTAAGATATAAGTTATAAAACTAAAAAGAAAATGAAATATATTATTGATTTTTTGGCACATCTTAATTTAACTGAGAAGTTAGACATTGAGATTTATATTAAGAAAAATGGATAAAACGTTTGTTCCAACCTAGGATTAATGAGATATTCACATTATAATTGTCAATTTTTGTTTGTCTGTCTGTTTGTTGGTCATGCATTGTTAGTGCATGCATGAATTTGGTGGTGTTGTGATTGCAAGAGTTAGGAGCTGATGGAGTTAGTTCAGGGAACTTCTGCAATTAATAACAAGCAGAACGTTACCATCGTTAACCAATTGAAATAGTCTATCATGCATATGTATACAGTGTGATGATGTATAGAAGTGAAATCTGGCCAGTGAGGGTTGAAGACATGCATTACATGGAGAGAAATGATATGAAAATGATGCATGGATGTGTAATGTGAGTCTTAAGTACATCTGATGACCTCAGGAGAAGATAAATCTGGACAGTATAGGAAGATGTGTGCAAAAAAGCAGACTATGATGGTCTGGCTACGTTGAAAGAATGGATGATTGTTATTGGGTGTGTAGATTTAGCAGATTCAGTTCACAAGTTCACAGAGAAAACATAGAAGTAAGTTATAAGAATGAACTTGAGAGAAAAATGGATAAATAAAGACCTTGCAGAGATAGATTATTTTGGAAGTCAATTTCTAAAAGCTGTCTACCATATGCCAGCATATAAAATGGACGTTAAACCGAATATGATGATGACTGAAAAATGTGTGACAAACTATTACTATTCTGTTGACTGCTGAGAAAAATTTTTAAACTTAATAGAATAATTCCATCAGGAAAAAATGGAAAAATAAATTTTCATTAAGTTTATCATTGGAGCTGTAATTGAAAATAAGACTTGTTCTGAAAAGGACAGTTCATCGTAAGTTTGTAGTTGATAAGACTTGTGCTGAAAATGAAAGTGTATAGCCGAATATGATGATGATATTGAGTCTTACAAAACGGACAGGATTTTTGTTCCACCCTGATGCACAAACATTTTATTTAAAGAGTAGAGCTTATGAAACTCTAATAAATATGTTAATATAACACACACATACACACACTATCTCACAGAGAGTGTTTGCTGAAGTTCCCAACAACTCATTAATATGCACCGCATTCTGTCTCATTAACAATGCTTATTGAAAGTCTCATAAACGTATTACTATTAAAAATAAAACATCAGATCTAAAGAGTAGATCTTATCAAGGTCTCATTAATAGAAAATTATGTTGACCTAAAGAGGAAATATTTGATGTCTAATAATTTCATTAATACAGAAAAGAAAAATACACTAAAATTTGTTTGTGTACAAATCAGATCAAGAGTTAATGATTATTACTTTTTTGTAATTTTTATCGTTTTTTCTCTTTCTGGAAATAGTTTTAGATGCGTCTACACATCTCTATAAGAGGCACTGTCTGTCATGTTTATGTTGGAAATGGCATTTTTTCATTGCAAAATGTGAAGATTGAGTCTTAAGAATATCTGTTCTTGTTTCATTTGTCATGCCGACCCCATTTACGACTAAGGAACTGGATGTTGAATCCTTGAACACCTGAACCCATGTGACAGAAACCAACACAGTTTCTTTTCTTTCTGCGCATATCGTCACTTGAGCCGACTAATCAGACCTCATTAAAGTGTCCTATCAGCAGCAGCTAGCAAAGCAGTATAAAAAGGGTGCGTTTTTTCACTCCAACCTCACAAACAGAGCTCGGACGCAGGGGTTGCTGCCAGGCAAATCCAGCAGCAGCCTTTTCCTCCCGAATCCCTGCTAAACGGAACAGCATTTTTCCTACCATGACGATGGCAGTCAGTAGCAGCTTCACCCTCTTCCTTCTACATCACGTTAAGAATGACCATCATCATCATCATCATCATCACCTACAGATTGTTCTCCGGACAACCAAAGTTCTACAGAAGCTACATCAAAGACAACAACTCACAATGAATAGACCACGGATAACCATCACCACCATCCTACGGTAACGATCTATTATCTTTCTTGTCGTCTCACTGAATCATGAACGATCACATATTTATTTATTTGAAATAAAAATGCCACCTTTATATTTTGCTGCACACACAAGTGTGTTTTTCCTTCTTTACCATTGTCATATTTTTCTATATGTCTCTTTTCTTGGTTGTAAAACCAATCAATTTGGCACTTGCAACACATTGTGAAAAAAACGAAAATATTTGCTAATGTCCTAATGTATTGTCGCTTATTAGTTACAGGTAGATGGCTTTCAGTATTCATTGCTTCAAAACAACTCATTTTATCTTAAAACTATGATATAATTTTTTTTAAAAATAACATTAAAAACAGTAATTTATGGCAAGTTTAATCGTCTCTGCAAAATGAGAACAAAAGAAAGATGCTCAAAATAAATAAAGAAAGAAAGAATAGAAAATTATTCCAATTTTTACATTTTTTGTTTTTGAAAATAACATTGAGTTATCAAAAGCATTTTTTTATTTTCATTATCATTTTGACATTACCTATATTTTATCGAAAAATGAAAACTTTTACATTTAAAACATTTTTTATATATATTTTCTTAAAAGGTGAATAATGTAAAAGATGGTTTATATTTGGGTTTTGAAAAGAAAATCATAAAGAAGATTTACCATATATTTTTTCTAAGAATAAATAAAACAAATGAAATTCAGATTTTAAACAAGTCAGACGAAATATTGTCTTCAACAAATTATCGCGTTTTTTAATAAAAAAAAGAGAAAATGGTATTTCTTGAATAAACAAGCCTGTTAATATGAACAGCAAACCTTAAAAAAGATTATAACATGAAACTTTTCCAAATATATAAAACTAAACAGCTACTTTAGTTTAAGAAATTAAAACAGTATGAACTACTGGTTTACTTTTTTTAAAATTAATAATGGTGAAAACATTTTCCTGAATAAAATCCAATTTTTACTTTCTACAGTATAGTAACAAAGTTGTTGGTTTAGAATCCACTTTCGGAATGAAATTTCCTCAGAGCAATGAGAGTGAAAATTATGATCTTTAATTGACACGAAAAAGCTAACAAGATATCTGCTGACTGACTGGAAATCTTACCTCCAATACAAGACCCAAATGTTAGATCACTCGGCCTATTATATATATGGCCTTGGTACCGGTTTAATTACTGAGATCAAAATCTGTTTTCGCATGTGAACAAAGTGGCGCCCCCTAGTGCATTCAAGTAGAAACATTGGTAAAGGAAGCCTTTCCTTTGGGGTATACTACTTTAACTTTCTGGGGAGATAATTGATAGCATTTTAATTAGAGGAAAATTTTACATGCTTTTTCAGTAAATGGACTACTAAATATCTGCACACCATAGGAGCATCGTTAAGTCACTAATTGGGCCCCCCGATTTATAAAATCGGGGGACTTATGTTTTGAGGGATGTCCGTCCGTCCGAATTTTTCTATGCAACCATCCATTGAATTTCTCTGAAATTTTGCATGAAGTTGTAACTTTGGTCAGGTTAGAAAGTGACATTCTCCGAATTTTGAAAAAACATCTGGTTAGCCCCCCCCATAGGGGGTCAAAAGGCCCCGAAATGGCAAAAAATGACATTTTTTGCCCCATAACTTTTCATCCATCCATTCAATTTCTCTGAAAGTTGGCCAAAATGTGAAGGCAATTGTTCCTAATAGAAAATAAGTATCGCTGACCTTGGAAAAACTCTGGTTCGCGCCCCCATGGGGTCAAAAGCCCCTAAAATGGCAAAAAAATTACCCTTTTCTCCCATAACGTTTGATCCATACATTCGATTTTTCTGAAACTTGGCCAAAATGTAGAGGCAATTGTTCTGGATATAAAATGAGTATCCTTGATCTCAGAAAAAATCTGGTTCGCGCTCCCAGGGGGTCAAAAATGCCCCAAATTGCCCAAATTTATTGCATTTTACACTCGCCACATCGAGTCACATACAGAGAGGGACCACGCACGTGCGGCTTGTTTATTTATGTTCGTTCCGTTTTGTTTTTCTCATTTTTTTAACTAAAAAAAAAAAAAACTTATATTAATGTTATAACAAATTTTCTTTTTGATCCAAAGCCCATCTTTGTAAAAGCTGTAAAAAAGAAACAGATGCAAATTGCTACAATTTTCTCAAAAAAACATTTTTTACTACATTTACAGCATTTTTTTAAAATATTTTTTTAGCAGAATTTATATAATAATACACTAAAGCATTTCTAGTTTGCACGTACATCATCACCTTTCATACACATTCAAAATAAATATGGTTGTCCGATTAGCAAATTTGGTGATTAATCTGATGTCATTAAGATAACAAAAATTCTGACTTCACCCATTTTCAAATGAATTGTTCCAAAATCAAAATATGTTATCTAAAATCAAATTATGTTGACTAAAATCAAATTATGTTGACTAAAATCACATTATGTTGACTAAAACTGTACAATTTTAAATAAATACATTTCAAAAAGTGACATTCGTTTCATGGATTTGAAGAATATTCAGCTGACAATTATTTTTACAGTAATACGACAGAATATTCATTGTTTTAAAAGGAATTAAATTTCTATAATTTTAAATAAATAAATAAGGAAGATATATTTTTTTTAATTTATTTAAGGAATATTTAGCTGATAATGATTATATGGAAGAAGAAAGAATCGTTTTACCTAATAGTATTTACTCTGACAGACATTTATTATTTCAAAAGGGATATTATTATTAAAAGTAAATTATACAGATTGATGTAGAAAGCGCTGTGAAATTTCTACCGAGTCCTGCATATATTGTTAAATACTTATATATGAAAATGTAGATAGCCTACTGGATAAAAGCAAGGACTATGGAATCAACAAGCTTAGTTCAAACCCTGTCAGGTATATTAACTTTAGTTACACATTAATACCATTGGGAAAGGTATGAACCCCTAATGCCGCATAGACTTGGTAAAATAGCAGCTTATTTTCAATAAATTATTTACGGTAGTGTTGTGATGTTTCAGCATAAAATAACCCGAAAAAAGTTGATATGCTATAAAACAGATACAACTAAGCCAGAATGGTTGATGTCCCTATTTACTTTAGGACAGAACAGATACTACACTTTGAATTATATATTCATAAATAAAAAATGTAATTCATTTACAAATTAGGCACAAGACCATCAAAGGTGTGTGTGGGGGGCGCTGTTCATCCTCTGTCTATCCTACTCTTAACTAGACTCATTAGCAGTTACCAAAATACCACATTTATTCTACGAGGCCATCCTACTTAAAATATCCCCAATTGTTAGAATTTCATTTTATATATATATATATATATATATATATATATACAACTTCATTAGAATAAAACGAGAAGTGGGACAATAATGGTTAAAGTAAACCAAAATAAACCTCCCACGTTTTTCAGGTTTGTTTAAAACTGACAACAAGCGAGTCTATTTCTAAATGGGAGTGGGACATAAGTGGAAGTAAATTGAATGAGGAGGAGTTTGGGAGTAGGTAGATTCCTTTAAAGATAGAAAAAAACAATTGAAAAGGTCATGGTCAAATAAAAGTGGAGAGTGTGCAGTTTAGAGATCTGCTACGATAAAATAAAAAAAATAAAAATATACTACACGTTGATCCCACCTCGAAGCCCAAGGAGAATAGTTAATGTCAGGTTGAAGACTTTGTCATTTAATCTGTTTTACTGCTGACATTTATACTCACATCTGTCGGCTCACACAGCCATACGCACATAGAGCCACCAAGAAACAAACACACTAAAATACCAACACACAAACACATAGTCACACACATGCACATATACACACACAGATTTTCCATGTGATTTAATTCTCACTTAACAGTTCCTGAATCCTTTAAGACCTCTCGTCAGTTAATGAATCACAGGGGGGAAAAAACGAACCCAGACAGCAGCTGAGGGCAGTTTTTCTCGCACCTTCGACATGGCAGCCGGCTTTTTTCTGGTTGGTGAGGCATAAAGTATTGATGGTTGAGAAACTACATAAAAAGAAAACAAGCGAAAGAGTAATTATGGGGAAGGGGGAGAACATTTTCGCACAGTACGCCACATAGCCAATAACAAATAAACTGGTTAAAAAGAACGAGTTTGCTTCTTTCGAAAGTAGAAAATTAAGATGGAGTAACATTGTCTAGCAGGACGGGATTTTATGAAGTATTTCAGTTTAGAAATCAGTAAGCTTTTATTTGGCATTTGTATGACTGCAATTCCTACAAGTTGAGCACTCAACCATCTTCATCCAATCCCTTGTCATCACAACCACAGGACCAAAACAATATTTTTTAAAATAGGAAGAAATGCTCATGAATTTATAACATTTAAGAATAGAAGGGGTAAAATAATTAGGAGTTTGGGGGTAGGGGAAATTTTGCATCTGTTAATTAAAATATGTTAATAGTTCTATTCTGTATATATATATATATATATATATATATATATATATATATATGTGTGTGTGTGTGTATATGTATACTTAGGTAGCAAGTCATTATCTAAGCAAGCGTTGTTGAACATCACGGAACTTTCACGTTTGTATATCTTCCTCGTGAGGTTCTCAAACCGTCGAGCCATCTTTCTGCTTTCAGGTAGCAATCCGTATAGTACTTCTCTGATAGTTTTTAATTCGGCCATTTTTTTCGTGCGCTTTCGACTTTCGTAGTCGTCTTCAGGATTAGGGTTTTGTTCGTTTTTTTTTTTTTAAATTTAAATAAGACTGGAGTTACTGTTTTATAGTTATCGTTACGGGCGAATGAAAGAGAGAAGAGGGTGTGTGGTTGAGTTCATTTTATTCTATCGTTTGTGTGTTTGATTTTATTGTTTATTTATTTATTTTATTAATTCTTATTTTTGCTATTATTTATTTATATATTATTATTTATTCCTATTACTATTATTACTATTATTTATTTATTTATCAATTTATTTTTTATTTATTTATTTATTTTTTTTATTTATTCTTTTATTTTTTTTTTTTAATTTTATTTATTTATTTTTTTTTACTTAATTTTCATTTAATTATGGAATACTTTTAATATGTTAGTACCTGTGTTGAAAGCTATTTTGGTTCATATTAGGCTGTTTAGTTTTAATGAATATTGCTTCTAGTATTTTAAGTCTGTTTATGCAGTTATTTTTGTGTATTATTTTGGTGTTAGATGTTAATATTTTCCGTATATCGGCCGACTGTAGTCTTTTGTTATGTGTAGTAATGTGACGTTGGATGGCGCTGGTATCAGATAAATGGTAAGTTAGGCGTCGAGAGAGAGTTGTTGTAGTGTGGCCAATATAGGTGTTATGTATTTGTTCTGTTTGGGTTGTAGGGAGACATTCCTTAAAAGGGCATGAGAACATGTATATAATATTAGTTTGGCTGAGAGCTGTATTGACAGTGTTATTTTTAATAATTAGGTTATTTGTTTTAAATTTTGTATAGTAAATTATTAGTTTGATCTTTTTTTGTTGGTCGTTAGGTTTAGTGTATCGTTTTATTATGTGAATTATTGCTTTTTCGTCGAGTTTGTAGTTAGGGTGCGTCTGGTTTTTGTAATAGAGGTTGATCGTGTCTTTTTTGTTATGGGTTTTATTTTTGCTTTTGTCATGTATGGAGTTTATATATGATTTTATTTGTTCGTCGACTATTTTATTGGGGAAGTTGTTGTTAATTAGTGTTTGTTTAATATTGGTTAATTCTTCATAAAATATTTGTTTGGATGAGGATATAGTGTGTACGCGATGAACGAGATTTTTAATAAAGGCTATTTTATATTTTTGTGGGCATCCACTATGATAGTTGATGGAGGCTCGGATTGTTATTTGTGGGTTTTTTATATGTTGATGTCGTGTATTCTGTAGGATTGTTGCAGTCGATTAATACATAATTAATATATATATATAGTATACATTTTTGTTTATACAAACATTTTTGGTTACATATGTGCATACATGTTTCAGCTGTACCCTCTTTCGAGAGCTAACTTCCTCAGACCTTTAGAAAAAATTAAATATATATATATAAATATAAATATATATATATATAGGATTAGATAAGTCAAATGCACATACTTATGTAGAATAGAAATAAACGAGTATTAAGCTCACCATGAAGATAAAGTAAAATTTAAAACATTATATATTCAGAAATACTGCAGTTATCACATGAACTCAATGTTTGAATCTTTAGGTGAAACAGAGCTATTATAAGCAAATTGAAATGAAACGAATTTATGGCATATTATTTATATCAGTTCCAGGAATTCAACATCAATAATATTTTTGACATACGATCGTTTCTAATACGAAAGGATTTTATTGATTCCAAGTTGTGTTACTTTCAGCACTGATTCCATATTTAGAAGTCGAACAAATGCATCAACATTATTTATCCTCAAATACATAGTTATTATAGAAGAAAACACATACATAAAAATATATATACGAATATATAATAATAAGAAGAAGAATAAGAAGAAGAAGAAGAAGAAGAAGAAGAAAGAATAAACAACAAAATAATAATAAAATAACCATAATAATCAATAATAATCATAAAATAATAATAATAATAATGATGAAAAGGATAAAAATAGAACAGTATAAAGAATAAGAATAATAACAACTAAAACATAAAAGTAACATATAAATATATTAAAAAATTAGAAAAATATATAAATGGATTTTTATATGAATAGATAACCAGTATGCTGGTAATATTAACCAAATATAAGATTATAGTAAAGTAAATATAATGCCAAAGAATTGCAACATTTTTGTTTTAAAACGTAGTGGAAAATGACTTGTAAGTCGAAAATGTTTAACTTCGAAATTTGAAACTTTCCCATACTGAAATCGTGTTCAACTTTTAGTATGAAACCATAAAAAACAAAATGTTGCAATTGTTTGTGTCAGTTAACAAATAAAAAAGGTTGTAATAAATTCAAATTCAGTTTACAATATGCACACATACGAAGAGACGACAACTTGGAATCAATAATTTATTTATTTCAATTTAATATATATATATATATATATATATATATATATATAGACAATGGTAATATCAATTACAATGAATAAGTTTTTATTCATATTTTTACTGCCTAATTTCTAAAAGTTCAATCTAACTCTTGACAATTGTTTCGCAAAGAAAGGAACAACCAGTAATAAACTATAATTACCAGGATCTTTCGTTGATACAGCTCATCGGAAGATCGTCAGATCACTTCCGGATAAACACTATCAAGTCAAAACTCAAAAAACCTTTTTCACTTGATCTCTACACACCTTAAGTGAGCCACGCTTACTCCCACCGCTCCTCACCTTATGAAAAATAACCGACTGAATTAGGATAAAAAATATGAACATACATTCTTTGATAGAGGGAAGGCACAGAATAGTTAACAAAGCCTCCTCCCACCCTCCCTATGTTAAGAATGTTTTTATATAGGAACATTATTATTTAGAAACTCATAAAGAGGGGGCTTTGTTAACTATTCTGTTCCTACATTTCTTATTTTGCATACAAATCGTCGACTATTTTCAATTGTTTATGAAATAATTCAAATAGTATTTTGTCAACTAACGACGAACTAATGCAAATTGGCTTTGTTTTAAAAGGAAAATGAATCTTTAGTTGTCTCACAATTTTCAATCAATCACAAAGAAAACATTTGATAATTTTTTTTTAGAAAAATCTACTCGTGTAATATAGCGTATTTTTTGCATCTGCAAAAATATATGTGGAAATTACATGGGGGTTTTACAGTAATTTAAAAATTCAAAAACAGCAACAAATCTGTAATTAAATATTTAGAAATTTTAAAAGATTCAGAATCGGTAATTGTATCGGAATCGGGAATTTAGAACAAAATCCGTAATTGTATTGGAATCAGGAAACCTTTTGGAATCGTCCCATCATTAATATATATATATATATATATATATATATATATATATATATATATATATATATATATATATATATTTGTGTTATAATGGAATAATTCCAGGAAAAAATCCGGGTCTGAGAGCTCAATATGGTAAACAAGAATATGTGCTTTTAACACAGCCGTTATTCTTAAAAAAAAAACAATAAGATCCCTTTCGATCGCCTTAGTTAAATATAAGATTTTAATTCCTCTTCGCTCTGTAAGAGGTGTTCAAATTGGCTGCGACCACCACTCTCTCTGGTTGTATTTGAATTGTTGAAGGTGAATTCAGTTTTCTGTCAGTCTCAAAAATGTAGTTGTCTAGTTTGATGCTTGAGGAAACCACAAGGTTGAAATAAATTATTGCATCGGCAATTATGTAATTTCGTGTTATTATATTTTATGTTATATATATATATATATATATTGTTAAGTCTGCACCATTCACTAAGTGTCAAGACTGAAGCAAGTGCAGACCTGTTAAAGTCTCTTCTTTTGATAATCAAAACAACAACAACAATTACAATAAAGGCGCCCTCTGGGCCAATCAAAAACTTCACCCAATGACTGTAACTTGATACATTACATCCCTCCATTCTTAGATGATCACTAAACATAGTCTCTTAACTTAAATGGAGCTCTCCTTACACGCTCAGATCTCCGAGGAATAGGCGATGCTTTCTGTTTGAAGTCTATAGGTTCCACCTCAGCCTCATCCTGTTTTACCAATTACGGAACTCCTTCTTCCTCAGTAGACTCCCTTGTACTGATTTTCACCATGTCCTCTGCGGCATCATTCATATCAGTCACATTCTCCTCTGGGACCAGGATTGTCCTTTTAATGATCTGGTCTGAATGTCTCCGTGTAACTCCTCTCTCGGTCTCTACCTCAAAATTGACATTACCCAACTGCCTCGTAATGATGCCCTCCAGCCACCGTTGACCAGGGCCAAAATTCCTTACAAGGACTGGATCATTCACCCCATGATTTCGGCACGGTGTCATGATCTTAGTACCCTTCTCCATTTTGTAGTTGTACACCCTGCTCTTAAACTTGTTTGGCTGTAACAGATGAAAGGCTGTTCTTAATTGTCGCTTGAACAGCAATTCAGCTGGAGGAACCCCAGTTACTGTGTGTGTAGCTGTCCTGTAGTTAAAAAGGAATCTGTTGACTTTTGTTTCAAGAGATGGTTTTGTGTCTTTGTCCATCCTCTTCATTGTTTCCTTGAATGTACGCACAATGCGTTCAGCCTGGCCGTTGGAGGAGGGATGGTAAGGAGCCGTGAATATGGGTTTAACTCCATTTGCCTCTAAAAACCTCCTGAATTCATCACTGGAGAAACAAGGGCCGTTGTCACTCACAACCAGCAGAGGCAAAATATGAGTCTCAAAGATTCCCCTCAACTTCTCAATGGTAGCTGCAGCAGTGGATGTCTTCATTATGCAAATCTCCATCCATTTGAAGTAGGTATCAACCACTATTAAGAACATGTGTCCAAAACTGGACCAGCATAGTCTATGTAGATTCTTTCCCAGGGCTGACTTGGATATTCCCAATTTAGCACACAACTTTTACACCCCTTGGCGGTCCACTCAATATCTTCATCCAGTTTTGGCCATCATACATAGCTTCTAGCTAATGCTTTCATCCTCATAATGCCTACATGAGTCTGGTGTTATTGCTGCAAAACTTTTCCTCTCAACTTAGGAGGAATAATAATCCTGCTTCCCCACAGTAACACGCCATCTTCACAGGTCAGTTCGTCCTGTCTATTAAAATAGGGCTTTAACTGTTCACTTCAACTGACCCCATTTGAGCCATTCATGGTGAATTTGTATACCCGACTCAAGATCGGATCTTCCTAGTCTCTGCTCTCACAGCTTCAACCTTTACTGGAGCTTCCACAAGGTCCATCATAAATATTTCATTAGTGGATTCAGATATATCTTTTTCCTGAGCCTCCAGTAGAAGACGACTCAAACAGTCCGCATTACTATTGAGGGCTCCAGTTCGATATTCTGGTTTGTAATTATAGGCAGCCAAGAATAGGGCCCAACGCTGAACCCGGGCAGCTGCCATAGCAGGAATTGGCTTGTTCTCTGCAAATAGACCCAACAACGGTTTGTGATCGGTGAACATTGTGAAGGGATTTCCAAACAGATATTGATGTAAACTCTTCACTGCAAAAACCAGGGCAAGCCCTTCCTTTTCAATGTGTGCATAATTCTGTTCAGCATCTGAGAGCGTTCGGGATATGTAACATACTGGCTTTTCACTGCCATCTTCCATCCTATGAGCCAACACAGCTCCCAAGCCATAAGGAGAAGCATCCACTTGTACAAGTGTAGGCTTAGATGGGTCAAAATGAGTCAGAAGGGGTGCTGTACACAACATTTTCTTTGTCTCTTCAAAAGCTTTTTGTTGGCAGGCTTCCCACTTCCAAACTGTGGCTTTCCTCATTAGACTGTGCAGTGGCCTAAGTCGTGTAGACAAATTTGGTAAATGGCTGCGATAATAATTTACTGCCCCAAGATAGGCTTTCAACTCTGTAACATTCCTGGGTGTGGGGGCTCTTGCCATCGCAGCCACTTTCTCTGGTAGAGGAGCTGTACCATCCTTGCTAACCTTGAACCCTAGATAGGTTATTTCCTCAAGAAGGAATTCGCACTTGCTTTTCAATTTGAGCCCAGCTATGCTCAGCGTATGTAATACTCTCTCTAGGTTTTTTAAGTGGCTGTCATTATCGGGACCTGAAATTAGTATATCGTCCACTCGTACCTTGCAGAAAGGAACATCTTTCAATCGTTTGTCCATCTCCTGTTGAAAAATGCCTGTAGCACTGTGCATCCCGAACTGTAACCTTTTGGGTTGGTACAAACCCCTATGTGTGTTTACAGTTAACAATTCTTGGGTACCTTTCTCCAATTTCAGCTGCTAATAGGCGTGGCTTAAATCCAGTTTGCTGAATTTTTCACCCCCTCTCAGTGTGGCAAATATATCATCGGTTCGAGGAATAGGGTAGCTGACACATGGAGCTGCTGCATTGATGGTTTGCTTATAGTCCCCACATATTCGGATCCCCCCCCCCATTGTTACTTTTAACAACGGGCACTATGGGTGCAGCCCATCTAGAATATTCTACTCTTTTGTAAATGCCTTGGTTTTCTAGGCAGTCTAACTCCTTCTCCACCCCTTCTCTCAAAGCATAAGATACAGGCCTGGCTCGACAAAATTTGGGCTTGGCTTCTTTATCAATGGGTATATTCACCTGAAAGTCTTTGAGGCATCCCATTTCTCCATTAAATAAGGCATCATATTTTGTAAGTATTTTTTTAAGCCTCGATGGGTTCTCCCTTGTTAAACAAAACAGCCTTTCCCAGTCCAGCTTTAACTTCTTCATCCAATCTCTACCCAGTATAGTTGGTACCTCTCCTTTCACAACCAGTAGTGGTAAACAGTTCACTTGTCCTTCATGTAATACCTCTACAACTGTTGTGCCCTGAGGTTTTACTATTTCACCAGTATACGTCGTCAGTTTTACTGTGTTTTTTAAAATCCTGAATCCTACCCAGCTCGTTAAATTTTTTTAGACTAATGACCGAACAAGATGCTCCATGACAACTTTTTTTTTGTTTAACAACAGCTCCACCTTTACCAGTGGTGTTTGCAAGTTAGAAACATTGTATAAATTCAATTCCTCTTGCCGAACCTCCCTCTCATCCACATTTAACCTTTCCATAGTGAATCCTTTATCAACTGTCTGGTCTTCATCCACCACATTCATTGCATCACTTTTTTTAGTTATTTTACAGAATTTACCTTGTTGCTGCCTGCACTTTCTGCGGGTGTGTCCTGTCTTATGACAAATTACAGATAACATTCACTATTTTTAAATGTACATTTATCTGCCGTGTGTATGGTACTACCACATCTGTAACACTCCCGTCTCAAGGGTAATTTGTGTATTGGATTTTCATAATCGGGAAATGTTTCCTGCATTGATATAGAATATTTCCGGGCTGATTCGATTGACACTGCTATTTCAATAGCTGGATTCAACGTTAGATCCCTTTCGCTCAGTAGGCGTTCCTGGATTTTCACATCTTTAATTCCAGAGACTAAGCGGTCCCGTATGTATTCACCAACCCTCTCTTCAAAATTGCAGTGTTCGGACATTTTCCTTAATGCGGCCACATAGTCACTTATAGACTCTTCTTCCCTTTTATCCCTCGTGTTGAACAAGAATCTTTCATGAATCACATTAGGTGCTGGTTTAATATGTCTCTGCATCAGCCCAACTAGTTCATCAAACGTTTTCTTTTCCGGACGATTATCTGCTAAACCTCTTAAGACAGCATAGTGTTTGGCACCAATAACCGATAATAAAATCGCCTTTTTCTTCCTTTCACTCTCAATATCATTGGCTATAAAAAAAACTCCACAGGTTCAATGTAGTTAATCCAGGACTCCTCAACATTGTTCCATTCCCGTAAAGTGCCCATCAACGCCATTTTTTTTTTATGCTTCTGGGAACTCCGAACACATCCAATGAGTGTGTTTACTTTTTTTTTTCCTTAAAAACTTCCAACACATATTGGTGTTAATCTTCCAAATCCCTTCCTTGCATATTCTTCTACTACCTCGTCGCCAATTGTTAAGACTGCACCATTCACTAAGTGTCAAGATTGAAGCAAGTGCAGGCCTGTTAAAGTCTCTTCTTTTTATAATCAAAACAACAACAACAATTGCAATAAAGGCGCCCTCTGGGCCAATTAAAAACTTCACCCAATGACTGTAACTTGATATATTACATATATATATATATATATATATATATATATATATATATATATATATATATATATATATATATATACATATATATATATATATATATTTGTTAATTAAACAAGTTCAAATATTGATAAAATGGACTTAAAAACCAATATTCTTTTCAAAATTGCTCAAATACAAAGTAGGGCTTTATACATAAACTTTATATTAACATTAAAACAGTCTATGCAGATAATTCACACTATCAGGGCTGTAACAGCAATAATTAAAATTGTCCGAAAGAAGCTCAGAGATATAGGTGTCGGGCCAGAAAATCTACAACTGCGTTCTTCTCAAGGTTATAACTACGGGGGTGGGGAGGGGTGAATAATTTTTATCCATTTCAAATTTTATTCGCCTATGCCCCTATAAACTTACACATTTGAGAGTAATAGACGTCAGTCACATACATGCATACAAGACAACACACATGCAACACCACACAAACATTTCTTACCATTTAGAAATCTTCCATACATACACACGCTCAATCAGAACATGTATTGATGCATATAAATCTTGACATGACAGTAAGCAAACTTAGACAGACATACACACTACCATTGACTAGAGATGGTTAAAAAATACAACCTGTATACATACACATATCACTGTATGTTAATATTACTTACACACAGATTACATATATATATATATATATATATATATATATATATATATATAATGTCCTATAGATTTTCTATAGAAATCTACTGGGTCAGATGTGTCACATAGAATTAATTTGCATCCCTGACTGAACAAGAAGACCATTTATGTTGAACATTTGCTAATTTTGCTAATTAGTGTGTGTAAATTGTCATTATTATTATTTTATATACACTATGAATTTATGATTGATTGTTACATGTATAAACAAAGACATACATTAATTTTTAATTCCATTTTATGTTACGTTTCAATATCTGGATCATGTTCCTCCCAGGAGACATTTTGAATGGAGTTATATTGCAAAAATAACATTTTAGATTAGTCGAATAGATTAAGATTTCTGTTAATACCAGTATTTTGTTTGACACACATTTCTTTTTATTTTCTAAAGTTTTCAATTTTCCTGGTGCTAAGTCTGTATTCTTCATTTATACCATTCCAGATTTTCACAAATATTTTCTATATGTTCCCACTTGATTAAAGATATATGACATTTTCTTGTGTGAATTAAAATACAATAAATACAGTTCTATAATGATGTTCCCCCTATTTTGTTTGTTTCTTTTGAGATTAATAATTATTACAAATTTATAAAGTGTAATTCTCTTAACCACAATAGCAAAAGCCATGTTAATTTCACGTTGAGAGTAAGGATTCTTGGATGAGAAAATGCAGATACTAAATATGGAATGCAGTTTTCTTTTCATATCTCTTCTCGCACTGTAAATGTATTGGCAAAAATATTACAAACACACAGTTATAGCTTTTAATATATCATATCTAACACGCATTTATATGTTTTTCTAATAGTGTAATATAATTGTAAAACTAATTGCCTAATAAAGTTCACAACTAATGCAGAAAGAACATTTTACGAGTATTTGCGGAGGAAAAATCCAGCATCCACATACTCCCTCCACAACACTTATACCAAGAAGTATTCTTGTGATCCTGAGCTGGGTATTACTACTAGCAGCGATTTACGTTGGACAAAGCACATCAGCAAAATGTTCAAGAATGACGGGAATGTCTTAGTATCACTCAGTAGGATCTTTATTAGCCACCCTCCAGCCATTTATTTAAAACTGTATACAGTTATAGCACGACAACACTTACAATTCGCATCATCAGGATGGAACATTTACCCTGCTCAAAACATTGATCGCCTAGATCCCGTTCAGAGATGTGCAACCAAGCGAATATCCACCATCAGATAGCTTCCATACGCTGAACGCCGAGCTCCCTTTGGCTTGAATTCATTGAAACTTTAACTTGCTAAATAGTCACAACATTATAAACTATCTAGCCAACAACAACCCGGGACAACTTTTTTATCAGGAGTCAATTTATAAGTTGTTTGTAGATGTAATCTTGGTGTGGATATTTGTAGGAACACTCACATAAATAAGCTTAATTTATTTTGTTTTGGGGGGGAGAAAGTGTAGTATATGTTCGGTCGTCATGATACCATCTTCCCAGGCATTATGTCCTCCTTAGGGAGAGACAGTGTAGTATATGTTTGGTCGTCATGATACCATCTTCCCATGCATTATGTCCTCCTTAGGGAGAGACAGTGTAGTATATGTTCGGTAATCATGATACCATCCTCCCAGGCATTAGCTCTTCTTTGAGGGGCAGTGTCGTATGTTTGTCCATCATTATACCATCCTTTCAGGCATTATGTCTTCCCTGAGAAGAGACAATGTAGTATATGTTCATCCATCATGATACCATCCTCCCATGCTTGTATAAAAATAAAAAGAATTTACATTCAATTGTTTTCATTTTATTTAAATTTGTAAACTTTGATTTATTTATCTTTTTCTTTAAGGCAGGCGAAATGCTTTTTAATCTCTGTGGGCAATTACCTAGAGAAGGTGTCTTGATAAAAACGCTGGTCTTCATCACCTCACTGGGTTAACATCAGGAAGGGCATCTGGCATATAAACAACTTGCCTCAATTAAGAGAATGACTTTCAAAGAAACCTGACTTGAGTTTGGAAGTCAATTTCTAAAAACCGTCCAACACATGCCAGCATGTAAAATGGACGTTAAACCGAATATAATGATGATGATGATGATGATGATAATAATAATGATGATTTGATTCTATTCAAGATTATAAAGTACGAGACGTACCCGTGACTATTACTATTCTACTTTGATTTAATTCCAAAATTCATAAACTGTTACATATTTTTGAACACATTCTTATTGTATAACTAAACATAATAAGTCTCTTTACTTTTATATTATTATTATTATAATTGTTACTCACTAGGAGTTCTCACACAGGTCGTTATAAAAGATTGCTCACTGACAGTAACTGGTGGTGTTCCCTGGAATCTGAATGAAAACAAGTCCCCCAAGATTCCCAGTATTCTCTGCCTCTTTAGATAACCATTGCAAATAATTTTGGGTTATCGCAATAGCCACTTACCATTTATTTTTCGCTGACAACGATAATTGGTCATCTGATATTTGGTTGACAATAGGCCTCCCTAAGGTCCCAGTACTCTACGCACCCTTCCAGTGGAGGTCTGGTTAGTGCTCTTCCTTCTCGGTCTTTCACTCCTCTTTAATCCTTCACAATCATTTGTGTTGTATCAGCCGACGCTGGTGCCATCACAGTGTGTGTGTTTGTTTTCTTGCACTTTTAGTTCCCTTTGGTTTATGTGGTGTTCTTTCTATTTATTTATTTCTATTGCACCTTCCATGTGTCTAGTTAGCATTTGTAGTTTATGTAGGTTAGTTTCTACATTCAAGAATTTTCCTTAAAATTTCAGCTGTTTTCATCATTGCCGTCCGTTGTATAGTTTCAGTTTTCCCTTTGATTCCAACTTTTCTTAGTCCTTTTCCCAGTTTTTTTCAGGACTATTTCTAGTACTCCTACGATTATTGGTATTATATTAACTTTCTTCATATTCCTTTCAGCTTTTTGAAAAGTTCTGTGTATTTGCTTTGTTTTCCTGTCTCTTTGATCTTCACCCTATGGTCTGCTGTAACGGCAAAATCTACGATTTGGCAGTTTTTTCCTTCTTGTTAACTATTATGACATATGGTCTCCTTGCTTGGATAAGTTTATCTGTCTGTAACGCCATGCAACAGACAATTATGTGATCTTTGTTTTTCAGTAATGTCTCTGGCTTGTGTCTGTACCATTATTATTATTATTATTATTATCATTATTATTATTATTATTATTATTATTATTATTATTATTATTATTATTATAGAGAAGTAAAGAGACTTATTATTTTGCTAACATATGTGTTTATGGTGTGTAGAGACACATGTATGTAAATTAGATGGGCTACACTTAAAAAAAAGTAATTCTTACTATAAATGTTTACAAAGTCATTAAAAATGTTAGAGAGTGGTTGAATCAATATAGAGTGAATGGGTGACTTTGTTAAGTTAATTATAAATTACAGCTAATATGAACAAGTAAAACTGATTTATTTCAAAGACAATTCAATTCCAGAACTAAGGTATATTTTAGCATGTATTTTGTGTGATTAAAGTATATAGGAAGAAAGCTTTAAGGAAACAAACGTTGAGTAACTCACATTTAGTATAATAATAGATGTGAGTATTTAGATGCAATTCCTGTCTTCAAAATAAGTTTTAGATTTGAAATAGTTTACATGCAAATTATCAAAAACCTGTTGCATATTTTTTTAATACTGTTGTGCAGTAATAGAAGCACCCTTCACAAACTGAATGAACTAGTCCTAAAGACTACAAATATATGTACATCTTGTATTATAGAGAATTCTATGTAGAGAATAAAAAATATAGTTGGTTGATGATATTGTCTTCAGCATATATTCATATTATTTACCCCCTTGCCATGAGGTAAGACACAAGACCAGGTGTGGTTTTGAGAAGCCAACACACTAGAATAAGCTCACTCTGGCCTACAAAAAATGCCTGAGCCGCCCCATCGGCATTTTCCGGTAGGGACGCCTCAGGCGATTAACAATAAACTAACCCCTTCTCAAAGATAAGGTAAAGCCGTGGAAGGTTGACTTCCTAGGACTGAACAAAACCATACCTTAGCCCGACAGCAGCAAAGCCACTGTTGGACTATTCTTTGAATTTTTGGCTACAAATAATGATATAACAGATTCGATCCCATCCTCATCGCCAATCTGTTATATCTTTGTTCGTAGTCAAAAGTAGAAAGAATGGATATACTGTAACACAATATTATCAACCAACGATATCTTTTATTCTCTACATAGAAGGAATTTACCCCCCTTCCCACCACGGGAAGATGTGGCACAAGGCCGGAAGGTGGGGATAGTAGACCAGCACACAAAAGGTAGCACACTCTTGCCCTGAGAAAATGCCTGAACAGTCCCGTCGGTATTCCCTGGTAGGGTCGACTCAGGCGATTGGCCATAAACCAGCCTGTTCTCAAAGAGAGAAGGTAAAGCCTGGGAACTAAACCTCCTAGAATCATCCAGAACAAATACCTCATCCCGACAGAGCAAGGCCAGAAGATGCCACAGCGACCCACTCCCTGTCGGACTGATCGTCGAGGACGTATCCCTGACTCGTAACTCTATGTAGAGAATTCTCAACATAGAATGCTATAATACACTATGTACAAATGTTTATAGTATTTAGGACTAGTTCATTCAGTTCGTTAGGGGTGGTTCTATCACTGCACAACAAATACCTTGCATTTATAAGTGAATCATTTATAAGTGTTGTATTCTTTCGTTTCATTTGCTAATAAGTTTTACATGATTATAAACAACGTATAATTAAAGTAAGGCCACCCTGAAACGATCGAAATAATACAGATACTCGAGGTGGCTATAAAGTAAGAAGAATATAGATAAAAAGTGAAAAAAGAAAAGAAAAAAGAGAAAGAAAAAAGAAAAAACGAGGAAGAAAAGGAAAAAGAAAAGAAAAAAGATGATACTTTGTTATATCGTTTATCATATTCGAAAATGAATATACGCTGAAGACAATATTATTAATCAGCTATAGCTTTTATTCTCTACATAGAATACTCTATCATACAATATGTATATATAGTTATAGTCTTTAGGACTAGTTCATTCAGTTCTATCATGCTACAATAAAAAGCTTTATAAGTGAATAGTGCATGTCTGTGTTTATGTCAGAATATAATCATGTGTTAGTGTATTTTGATGGTTTTTGTAATTCATGTCTTTAAAATATTTTTTGATTAAAGAAAAGTTTGCATCCAAATTATCAAAATGGCTGTCGCATCCATTTTTAAGAAAGTCGTCTGTATGTGTAAATGGATATTTACACAAATCTGTCTGTGTTCAAATAAGACTATAATATATGCGTATTTAAAGCAATTTCCAATTCCTGTCTTTAAAATAAGTTTAGATTTGAAATAGTTTACAAGAACATTATAAAAAACCTGTTGCATATTTTTTTAATACCCTGCATTCTAAAGTGAATGCAATGCATGTATATGCATATCTGTGTTTATTTCACAATATAATCACGGCGTGTGTGTATTATTGTGTATTATATGTGTGTGTATTTCGATGTTTATTTCCAATTCACATCTATAACCATACTTTTTGATTAAAAAAAGTTTACACCCAAATGATCTGGTTGTTGCATCCATTCTTTTAAAATTCGTGTGTATGTGTGAGTGACTATATGAACACGTATCTGTCTGTGTTCAAGTAAGCCTATAAACACGTATAAAAATGTTATATAAGCACTCCATTAGTGTGTCTTACATTGAAACTTGCCAAAAGCAATTGGCACTTTCGGATTTCTGAAAAAGCAGCAACAAATGATGAATGGAAATATTTTTTTAATATAGAAAATAACTTGACCTTTTCAACGAAGGTCTGACAGAGTTTATAGATCATTCTCATGTCAAATCGAGACTCTTTGGAAAAAGGAAACTTATCAATCAAGTTACATCTATCAAATCCTTCTTATTGTTTGCGGTATTCTTGGTAGGTGAGCCAAGGTTACAACGCATTGCCGGGCTTATAATGTCTTTTAGAGTCGTTATTCATCTCAGATGGATTATCGTTTATTCTCAAATTCACTTTTAATTTACAAATAAAAGAAGAAATATTAAAAAGAAATTTGATGGAGAAAAATATAATGTCAAAGAAGATATCTCTTGCAGCCTCCGCTACCAATATAGCAAAAATATTTTCTCACATGTATTTTCTAACAAAATATTCATGGCTTATGTTTTGAGGGTAAATGGATACGCTTGAACATGATGTCTGTGCAATGAATACATTATAGCAAAGCAAGGGTTGCGCTATCTCCATCTGCATTCATGCTGGCATGACATAGCTTCCCTATGAGCATTTATTCATGAAAATCAGATTTTATAGTTACTAATTTACTATATATATAATTTAATTTATAGTCAAGATATTTGACACCCCTTTAATGTCGAGTAAGTCATATATATAATATGACAGATCAGAGATATATCATACTGTGATGTAATATCAATTTCAGAGCAAAAAACTTCCACACGTTTCTGGGAAATTCAGAGCATACTTGAACAAATTCAAGTAGCTACACGATAATCCCGTTTTCAGAAACTTTTGCCAAAAGAAAACCATAGAATACCAAGGCAAAATTTATGCAAAGAAACTATCAGAAATGTTCAGGAAAGTGACAAAACGTAAATGGTGAAATGGAGGTGATACAGGTTAAAACCTGATTCTCAGAAATCGAATGTCCAGAAAATACTCGGATACACACCAAAAGACCCACTGAACAAATTCCCCCAGAATCAAGGCAAACTCAGACAGACAAAATAACTAAGAACATTGCAAAAAGAAGAAGGGATTTTCATTAGCTACTGGATTTTCCCAGAAACGCATGTACATTTTCTTTGCTACTAAATCACAGTATGATATAAGACTGGTCTGTAATTTTATTTATTTATAACTCTATTGCGAAGTTTGTAAAAACTATTCAATGGTATGAATATTGAGCTTCATTTTGCTTAGGAAATTGATTCTTATATGAATCGAACTGAACTATATAAAATAATTTTTTTCAATATTTTTACATATTTTTTTATATTATCATGTATATATATATATTATTAATGGAGATTTGGTAACTGTCTGTCTGAAGCCGAAACTATATTATTACTTCTATTCATTGTACAATTGTACTTCGATTATTAATAGAGATTTGGTATCTGTCTGTCTGTCTGAAGCACAAAGCTACACTATGACTTATATTAATTGTACTAAACTATCTTATTAGTTTTGATCGCTCTCTTTTGATATCCACTTATCAGCTCCTATATATACCCATTCCAAAACTTCCCCAAACATCACGCATCTTTAAAATTTACATAATTAATTTGTTTTAAAGCTTCTAATAAATTAATATTCGCAAATATACACTCATGATTGTTTTGTTTTTCAGATTTCCAGATGTATTTAAAATATTTTCCTCAATTTTTTGTAAAGGGTAAATTTTGTTTAAAAACTGTTTTTATTATTCCGTGTTTTATTTATTAAAATAAAGGATGGGGTGATTTTCTTTCTTTTTTTTTGTAAAAAAAAACAAACAAACACATTTTATTGAGCAATTACATAAAATAACTAGAAAAAATATGCGACCGAAAGGAGCATATATTTGCTAGTATATATAAATTACATTTCTCGGTCAAAAGGATGAGAGTCTATAATTATTAGATGATCTCCATACAAGTGGATCGTTCATTATGAAACAAACAACCCACTCTCTGCACTAGATAAGTGATGACTGTGCAAAGACAAAAATGTGGCACGTGACACGGACTTATCTAGAGTTATATAGAAGTGGTGGTTGTGCAGTGATTATCATGGGTTTGCGGTGCCAGGTTTTGAGTTCAATTAAGGCTGTTACATCATTTTAATAAATACCCTTGAAAAAGATATGAATCCATATGTCCTACCTCTAGTTATGAGTAGAATAGTATGGTAAATTAAACTCTGAAGATTTGGTAGGACAATTACAACAATCAAACCCTTTATTTTCACAGTGGCCTCTAAGATGTACTTAACACAATGTTTTGATGGATTACATTGTATAATTTTATTAGAATATGTTCCTGCTTGTTTATTGGCAAAGTGTGGTATCTGTTTTGATACTACACTACATCTGTTCTGTCCTCGGTCAGTGAAGGAGAAATCCTTCTAGGCTGAGTCAACTTTAATTTTTGTCCCAATACAGAGTACACCTTTCGGGGGGAGAGCTGAATTTTCCCCATGTGAAAAACCGACCTTGTGTCTAACTTTTCCCTTATGGAGAGGCTAGTAAATAAGGACAATTATTTTTTATATCAAATTCCCTCAACATTCTATGAGAAAAAATAAGAAAGAAAGAAAAGAAAACACAAGAAACGGAAGATACTCGATTTACCTATGTAATTAATAGAAAGCACATGAAAATTGATGTCACAGATTTGATGACATTCTTTCCAATGCAAATTTTTAAAAAAAATTATTAAATAAATTAAGTCGATGTTCACTTCTAATTAAAAGGTGGACCTTTTAACTCTTTTAGACGTTTCTTTAATGTGTTTATTTTGTATTGAATTTACGATATTTATGAAGTGAAAAAGATCTTGTTTTATTCTGATCAGAATGAGCATTTATAATTTTATGATTCATTGTATGACTTAAAATAAATGCTACCTTGAAACAGCTGTAAACAACCACAATACCTTGATGTATACTCTTTATTTGGAATTTGACTTGAAAAATGATTTGAATCGCCGAAATTTCTCTCACTCTCTCTCTCTCTCTCTCTCTCTATATATATATATATATATATATATATATATATATAGTCTCGGAAGTTTCTCAACCATTAAAACTATATAAAAAAAAAATTTAAAAAAAATTAAAAAAATTAAAAAACTAAAAAAATTTAAAAAAACAACTTATAGTCTCAAGTCTTCCAGTGGAAAATCACTCATGTAAGTCAATTTATTTTTTACAGTTATTATATTAGTTAGTTTCTAACACTATTTTAAGGGATCATCAGTTGTTTACCATGAAAAACTGTTTCGGGAAATTTAATTTAATGAAAACATTTTCTGAGAGGGCAGGCGGAGAAAATAAATTAGCCTCAAATCAGAGTATTTATAACTGAGTTAGCAACACTCCGACTGGAGAGAGAGAGAGAGAGAGAGAGAACAATTTTAAATGTTTTATTTAATTTCAAAAGTATCTTTATAAGATTCTTTTTATTTGAAAAATTTAACATTCTTAATTTATTTAAAATAAATATAGACTATATTAGTTGGACTATTCAGACTACTGTTCTCATTTTTGATGTTATTATCACAACGTTTCAGCCGATGTAATTTCCGACATTCAGGTGCATCTTGACGAACTCTGGAATCTATATGAAATTTCGAACTGAATCCTTTATTTAATCCATGGGGGTAGATTGTTCTCGTTCTGTCAGCCATTACCGTGTAGAAGTGTTAAGTAATTTTAATGCTTATTTAATTCTTAGTTATTATTGCTTGTGATGAAGATTGAACCTTCGCTTTCAAAAGACTGTCACTTGGAACTTATTTGTTCTTTAATGCCTTTATTCGTTATGTCATGGGTCAAAGGTTCAGTTCGAAATTTCGTATAGTTTCCAAAGTTCGACATAAAGATTCTCAAGTTCGTGAAGATGCATCTGAAGATGGTTGGAGGTTACATCGGCCGAAACGTTGAGAATATAACAACCAAAATGAGAAAAGCAGTCAGAATAATACAAATAATACAAATTATCAATCCTCATCTTAAAACTTCTGAAACATAAAATGTTACATTTTAAAATACTCACTGTCGACCACTGTATGTAGTGTGATTATGTATGGAAGTGAAACTGGGCCAATGAGGGTTGGGGACATGCGTTGCATGGAGATAAATGGTATGAGAATGATACGATGGATGTGTAATGTGAGTCTTAAAGACAGACTTAGATCTAATGACCCAAGAGGAAAATTAAATCTGAACAGTATAGGGAGATGTGTTCAGAAGAGGAGACTTCGATGGTTTGGCCACATTCAAAGAATGAATGAATGTTCTTGCATTACTAGATGAGAAAACTTGAGGCAGCAAAGAAAATTTCCAAGGATAGGCTAAGAAAACATAGAGGGAAGCTCATCCTTATCGCTTCCCGATAAGGATGAGCTTAAGAGATAAATAAATATCTTTACAGAGATAGGTTGTTTTGAAGCCAAATTCTAAAAGCCGTCCAACAGATGCCAGCATGTAAAACGAGCATTAAACCGAATATTATGATGATGATGATTTATTTTTGTTATTTTTGTATATATGTCTTGATTGTAATCTTCATATGGGAACATAAAGTGATAGATAAGGAAGACTCTGTAGACTGGCTGAAAAAAGGATCGCTCCACTATGATCGGGAGAGAATGATAATGGCTGCCCAAGATCAAGGCTTGATGACTAATGACTTTGAAAAGATGAGCGGTCTTAGAAACAATAACATGTGCAGGTTCTACCACACAGAAGTGGAGAGTGCGAGCTACCTGACATCCAGTTACAAGGTTCTGTTGCGGGACAGCTACTACACAATGCTACACAACAGAGTGTGCAAATATCTTAACTGGACTATTTGTGAAAAGTTAAATATCCAGCATAACAGCAAGTTCTGTGAGCATATACCAGAAGGAACAGTTGGAAATAAGTTATACACCATCCACTATGACTATGCAATCCCTACAGTTACATATCTAGAAAAAGGAGCTGTTAAACCTGGCATAGTGATATGGGGCAAAAGGGAGAAAGTAGCAACCCTAGTTGAAGTCAGTGTCCCTAATGATGCTGGCTCAAACAAAGTTGAAAGGGAAAATATTACGAAATGCAAAGGTCTTATGTACGACATGAAAAGAAACTGGAATCTTAGGAAGATCTCTATCATCCCAGTTATTGCAGGAGCAACAGGACTTATGAAAAATAATTTTTAAAACTACCTGGCAAATATACCCTATGACCAAATGCAAGAGAGATACAAACAATTGCACTTACAGGGACGGTTACAATCTTAAAAAGATCTCTCGGCTGGAGTGTCTAAAATAGCGAGTGAATGTCTGGCATCCGGTAGGATGCCCCATCCCTAGCAAAAACAAAAAGATGAGAAATTTTTTTTTTTAAAGTGCAAAGTTTTTCTGTCCGATGATTTATTTTTTATTATTGACTAGTAGAATAAAATTGGGACGATAACTCATCCAGTAACCAATCAAGTTTTATTCATATACATTTGGAAACGGCATCCTTCTCATCACTTTCTGTAGTCTAGAGCCACCACTGTGCATAAGTTTGAAATAGTATTTTCATTGTGAAACACACACATTGTTTTGTTAATTAGTATTTGTATTTGAATCAACAATGAAAGCAATCACTGTTCCGTCTCACTCTTATTTTTTGTTTCGAAACTGTAAACGTAATCAGACCCATCGTTTCAGTAAATTAATCTGAAAGTATTTAGTTTCAACATCTCAAATTCTATTAAGAGCTCATTTTTTGAATATTTAATTAAATCAAATCTGATTGGTCATTTCATGAAATTATCATTTGACCGTTGAAGACAATTTAACACCCTTCCCAAAGAAAAATATAAAAAATTAAAATCAGTATCAAAACTCAGGTTTCCATTAACCAATTAGTATAATTCTAATTATTCATAAATGTATTCACTTTTTTTTAAATTTTAATTTGGCCAAAGCATTATCTAAAAAATTTGCTGAAAGTGTTGTGTTTCATTTTAATTAGTTTTTGTTAACTAATTTAATTTTGAAGTGATTCTCATTCATCCATTTTTGCACCATATCAAACAGTGACATCCCTACTGCACCAAAGTTAAGTGGAAGAGTGCCAAGGTGAGCTGATGCCATTTTATCATACCTCCGGTTACAAAGTCCGATTTTAAACTGACCTTTAGTCACATTGTCTCTCATGAGGGAGCATGTAAATGCAACTCTAAAATATATTTCCTTCTATTGTTAAATATTAGACGAGTAAACTCACTAGTATCTAAAACGGTTAGTTGAGAATAAACAGAAAATGAAAGTTCAGTCGAGGTCAATTTGCTGAACTAGAGGTTAGGATTACTAGACTGTAAGAATTGATGAAAACGGATATGACGTCACATGACTCAAAGAGAGAGTGAGAGATTGAAAGAGTTAGTTCCTCGGAAGCAAACCATGTGTGAACATGTTAAATTGAAATGCCCTAACAAGATATGTTTAAACAGTGATTACCGATCTCTCCCTGTCTCCACTTAGCGAATAAACCTTCTCAGTCTTCCAACAGTTTTGTCTCGATTTAGTCCTTTCGAAAGTATAAATAAGGAGATTTGATATCAGGATGATAAGCCCTGATCTGGAAAGATCACAGAAGGGTGCATATAAGAACAAGCAGCTAAGTATGGATAATAATTGTGAACTTTCATGTGTGTTTGTAATATGATTAAACAGTGATTAACGATCTTTCTCCGCCCCCCCCCCCTCACACTACTGGTCAGTGATTTGGAACAAAGATCAAATTAAATACCCCCCCCCCCCCTGTCTCGGGTCGACTGTGTCCTTTTGAAAGTGTAAATAAAGAGCTCAGTCTGAAAGGATCAGAAAGGGGCACGGGCAACACCAAGAGATTACCAAGGTATGAATACAATTTGTGAACGTTTATGTGTCTTTGTAATAATTGACGGCAACTTGGTTTTCTGCATGTATGACACAAGGTTGAAATGCAAGATTACTCCAAAGTTATTTCACTCAAAATTTGCATGACAAATAATGGGCAAAAAATACCATAAAAGGAAATATTCAAATTATTTTGCTAATTTATTTTGCTTATACCCGTATCATGAAGGCTTTTTTTGGAGAGGGACGTTTTCCCCTCATATTTTCTGCTAACACTGTGTTCATTTTGAAAAATTATGATTTTATCACAATCAAACCAAATTTATGGTTTGACGAAAAACTGAGCCAAAAATTTCTTTGTAATATTTTAAAGCAGATTTGGAAGCACATTCTCTCGCAAGCTGGTTTACAGATGAAGACTCAAAAAACACAGAAAGGAATTTTCATCGCTTACTTTCTTTGATGCTACAATGTTTTCTCACACTCTTCTATTTTATGTACCATTGAAGCCTCGAGATGTGAGAGTGCTGCGCTCAGGACGTCCTCATGACTCAGTGATATTCTGCACTTTGACTTACTTAGTTTCGTCGATAGAATCCATCCAAATTATTTGTTTTTGTGCATTGCTAAACAACCCCACAAATGACTTTTGTTTATCTTTCAAATTTACCGATAACTCACAGTATTGTCAAAATATATTTGACTCCTAACAACACATTCTTTACTAAATTCGTAACTTAACCTAGATACTGTTCAGCACACGTTTCGTAACCTCAGCTCTCCCCAACTCCAGGCTGGTGCTACCAGACGAGGTTGTCTGAAGATATCGGCTTCCTGACCCAAAATGCACTAAATATTGATGTTTGATTGTTTTTTCTTTTTGCAAAACTCAATCATGTTCTACAAAATCCAAAATAAAAATTAAAAATTTCCCTCCCTCCCCTCCACCTCACCTTCTCCCCCCTTTTCCCTCTTTCACTAAACCAAACATAATGAATAAATGCTTGAACGTATAAAGAATTTGAAGCATAAGAACTTTCACCAAAAATGACCGGATTCGGCATTAAATAACCCAAGAAGGGTTGATATGCCGTAAAACAAAAACAAAACAAAAAACAAACAATATAAAGAACTTGAAGCATAAAAACTTTTCCCCTTACTAAAACTAATGTTTCAGCATTAAATGACCCATAAGAGGTTGATATGCCGTAAAACAAAACAAACCAAAACCCGTCTCCAGGAGCACTCTCATTACACAAACAGGTGATTATTTTATGCAAAAATCTTATATTAAACATATTTCCTATTGTTGAATAGATCAGCATGTAGATATATAATAGGTCTTCCATTATATTCTGATATGAGCAAAAATAAAAATGCCAAGTCATTGTTATTATTTTAAATAAATTAGTTATTTTGAGCTCACTTGGACGTCATTGATTAGAATCTTCCATATTTCACGGTCTTTAATTGCGTTTTTTTGTTTTTGTTCTTCCATCGACAAACTAGTGTCATTTCTTAACTGATGCACATATGTGATTTACCTTTTCCCCTGTTTTCGTTTCTACATCAGTAGTAATAAATCATAACCTTCTGGCTTTGAGCACTGCTATTATTTTACTCAGTTCTCCATATAGATGGTTGTTTGTTGTCCCATCCTTCCAAGTGACACCTAGGACTGCTCTTAACATTCTGATATAGGCACCATCTAGCCTTTTGCACATTTCATGTGTAAGGGTCCAGCAAAACACTTTCAACTGAGGATCTGAAGAACTGGATCTTAAGTTCTCATTTCAGTTTTAATTTCTAAATTTTGATTAACTTGTTTTGCACCTTCGAACTTTCTTTTCTTTTGTGCTATCTGCAATCCATGAACCAAGATATTTGAAATCATGCACCTGTTTCAATATCACACCAATCAGTGTTTTAAAACATGAAATCATCTTTTATGTTTAAAAAATTTAATCATCTTTTATCGTTAAAAAAAAACGTATGTATGGTCTTACTATATTCTGAAAATGTCAAGTCTCTAGTATGTTTATTAAAACAAGAAAAGTTATATATTTCTGTTTTCCCAGCAAGATACAGTATGATAATATCCTGATTTTTATTTATTTATTCCCAATATTTGGTAAAAATGAATTTTGTATATTTTTAGCTGCTTGAAAATAATAGAGTAAAAATGGAATCGAAAATAACTCGACTTGGAAAAAAAATTTTTTTAATTCTCTCGTGCGAAATTATACTGAAAACTGTATTTTGTTTTTAACTCTCCAATGTTTTTTTTATGATTTGTCTGAAAAACCAGATGCTCAATTCTTTCCTATATCAACTCAAAAACGATATATTTTAACTGTGACCAAATAATCTAGTATACAAAATTTGAAGCTACACAATTTTCTCATGTCTATTTCTGGTAACTCTTTTTCCTGTTTTTAAGAAATATTTCTAATTCCAACAAAACAAAAATTATTTTTAAAAAGATACAGAATAAGATAGAATGCTACAGATATGTCCACTTATTTTTAACATTAAATTTGGAAACAAGATGGAAACTGTGCTCTCCTTTAATGATTTTCCTGGACGAAGATATCTGACTGCATCTTTAATCACTTTGAACGAATCTCTACCTGAAGTTGTCGAGAGCGAAATCGGATTTCTTTCTTTCTTTCGACGAGTCACTTCAACGTTGCAGAGAAAAAGGCCAGGATATAGGTGTTACAAGAAAACGAACTTTTATTCTGACATATCTTGACATCTTTAAACTGGCTGGTTTAGAAATTTAAATTCAGTAAGAGGATTGAGTCTATTAAGATTATTTTGTAAGAACTGCCTATCTATATTTTTTTTATTAGTAAGTAAAGTAAATTCGTTTGAATAAACATGGTACAACTTTGTTGACCGGTTTGATTCTGATGTTGGCATTCTTGCAGGAGGGATCACATAATCGTTGCCAACATCCCTAAGTGAAAGTGATATTATGGAACTTGGCACACCCAGGTCGTTAGTCCGTGTCGTTATCCACTTGACCACCATAACCAATTGGTAAAGATTATACAAATTAAAAGAAAATCGAAATATTGTCAGATAATTAACATAACGCGTGAACAGCCATCTTCCGGGAAGACAGATATAAACAGAGGCTGAAGAGAGTTCTGATAAAGAGGCCTTTATAGGTCCCCTTTGTTTGGATTTGAAACCGACGGAACCAATGTTGTTATCCACTTCACAACCGGAAGTACTGGCTATTCTTCTTCTTTTCTTGTCTTTGAAGCATGTGACTATACGACAGTTTCCTACTTTTTTTTCACAGTTCTTTGTATTATTGTTATATCCTGCAAAATCTTTCAAGCTGCACCGGTTGGGCAGTAAGTAAGCAGACCAGGCAGTGTTTCATCGTATGATCCCCTCTCACATTCACAAATGGTTGGGTGAGTTTTGTAGCCCCATCTAGTGATTGTAACTTTTAATCACCCAATTCCCGTTCTCAGGCGGTTGAGTGTTTTCGACTTGAGCCAGGATGCCTCTGAACCGAGAGGGAGGGCTTCAAAAATAGGGATTCCCGTGTTAGTACGAGGGGGGCTATTCTCTAGCCGTCGGGTCTGCAGCTGTAGTCTAGTCTCTTCATGAGATATTGTTAGGGGTTTGACATGGCTGAGGACGCTTCTCCTTGACTTCAATCGTTTGACCGTTGGTTCACGTCCATGAAGGAGATGGCGTTCATCACTGATAGCCTTTGTGATCTCTACTCAGCTGGCAATTTCCCGTCTCACATCTGAAGGGTAATGCCAGTGAGGAAATGCAGGTTGTTTAGGTTGGTAGGCTTCAGGCAGCCAGTAATCAAGTGTTGTTCAATGCTGAGTCTAGTTTTTTGGCATGCGTAGATCACTCCTAGAGTATTTCTATTTTGTTATTTTTTTGTTAAAATATTATAAGTACTTACATTTTCTCATATATTTTTATTGTTTGTTAGAAACTGTTTTGATAAGTACATTTTGTTACTTGGCGTTTTTATTCATTCTTGGTTTAAATGCCCACAAGGGAAATATTTGCAACTAGCTTATACTTCCCCATGCAGAGATTTTCTGTGAAATATTTTTTTTTATTTCTAATTTCGAACAAGACCACTTTTAATTTTATTTCTTTTCTCGTGCATGCCTTCATTTTTCCTTTTTATTTTTGCGTGTCATTTCTAGAGGATCGAATTTGTCTGAAAATCGACAAACTTCCGGCAAGATTTCTATTTCGTTGCAAGAATATTGAAATAGAGATGATGAGCTGGAACGCAAAAGTGTTAAAGCAATCAAAATATGGCAGTTTGGCTTATTATTCATCACAACTCGATCATGTTGGTTGTTGCAATCAGCTCAAGTGACAGAGAGCTTATCTGGCTTCTTAGAAAGACATGGCTCACTTGTAGGACATCTCTGTTAGCATTTACAAAACGTCCTTTGCTTTCATATCATTTACAAAAGTTTGGCAAACAATATCGATCATTCATGACTCTAAAAGAGGCAGTTCTATCTTCCTGCGAATATATTTAGTTTCAAGTGAAATAATTTTTACCAAGGCAACAAATCGTTTAAATATTGAAAGATAATGAATGTTAAGACCCTTGTTATTTCGTATGGAATAAGTCAAGAAACGAATCATTGTTAAGGAATTGGATGTCCATTTCTTCTGTAACAAATTGATTGCTTTAACAATGCCCACAAAATAGACAAGTAAATCTAATTAAATACAAGTGATTTAGATGCAACATAAAGATATATAAAATATACAAAAACTATGTTAGCCACTGCCAGGTTTAGACTTGTTCAGAAAAGACAGAAAACAAATAGAGGCTATTTGGGTCATCCTCAACTAATAGGTTGTTTGAAAATTAATGACCAATTTCAGAAACAAATATTGATTCATTGAGCTCTTATGAGACCTGTTTATAAAGTTTTTACACCTAACCAATTTGCTACAGATGATCGGACATGTTGAAATACTGACATCAAGTCCCTTAGAAATTGTTCTGACACTTTCACGTGAGTTTTGTTCAACGATTGGTTTCAAACTTTCATTGTCAAAAGTGCCTGACCGTCCTCTACCTTATTCATCATCAACGATTTCATTACCACGACAGAATTCGTGAAAACACATTACTCTCCAATCATTTGTGGACGCTTCTTCTCATGTTCTTTTAATGTTGGCAGTTGCTTAGGAAGAATAATGACTGAGTTTAAACTCATGCAAGAAAAATTTATGCATATCTTCTTTTTCCATCTTTGTTATTAAGGGCTAACATGCTTTTAAAATCGTATCCTGATAGAAATTATTTGAAATTTATTAAATAGAAAAAAATCAATCATTATTGGATTTTTCGATCTACTATTTTCATCTTGGATGTTATTCTCACAATGTTTCGACCGATGTAACATCCGTAACTTCTTATTGAACTCGGGAATCTTTTTATGTCGGACTCGGGAATCTATGTAGACTTTCAGACTGAACTCTTCATTTAATTCAAGTATGCAAAATATTCTAAAAACACTGTGAAAATAGCAACAGAAATCAACAGTTAAAAGTGAGCAGAAATCGGACAGTATTTTCCGAACAACCAGCTAGTGTTGTTACATTTTCCACTGGGTGTATACACCGTTATACACCCATGTTGTCGTTTTCCTTGTCGTTGTGAACCCAGGTTTTATTCGTCTGCTGACAAAACCAAACAGACGCCAGTGTTGATAAAAAAAGAGTACTGATCCAGATTAGGACTCATGCTAAAATCGACTTGGCGTCGGTAGTTTCTAGATGTTTACGTAAACGGCTGGAAAAAGCCGAATGAAAAGTCTGTTGCCTACGTCCAAAATATCCAAAACGAGTCTGAATGTATAACAAGGCTGAATGTTAATTTTCACACGTTTATTTATTTTATTTTTAGAAGAAAAATATCACCGAACAAGTGTTAAAACTGAATTAGGGTTAGGGTTACTTATCCAGATTAGGACCCAAACTAAAATCGACTTGGCGTCGGTTAGGATTAGTTTGGATCCTAATCTGGATAAGTACCAGGTTATTGTTATAAAATGTATTGTTCTGCATGAAAAAGCTTGTTTTTTCACTAATTTTTTCTTTTGCTATCAGTTTTTTCCTCTGACAAAATTGAATCACTTCTTCGGGAGATGTAATAACCTGTGCTAACTCGTGAAAATTCATTATCGCTTTGATCAATTTTGATTTTCAATTTGTGAATTTTGCGATTCAATCAATTAAAATGTTAACTTGTCTGCTTATGTTTTCGCATTCTGATTGGATAAGTGCTTCAGGATTTTCCGGCCGTCTATGTAAACATCCGGAAACTACTGACGTCAAGTCAATTTTAGTTTGCGTCCTTATCTGGACCAGTACCATAAAGGTTTATTTGAAAGAGAGACAGTCCGCAGGCTCGGAACAGCTTCTGTTGCACAGAGGCTCTTGACTGGAAGATACCAATGGAGAATCAAGGCAGAAACTGGGCCATTTCGGTGGCCTTTTATCTTGTGATATTGGTCCTGGGTAGTCCTAGGAGGTCCACACTCTCAGGCCTTGCCTTCCGTCTTTGCAAAGAAATTAGTTTATTGCTAAATTCCTGAGGTGCCCTGAACGGAGAAGGCAATAAATAAGCCAGAATGTCCCTTCTTTAGGGCGTGGCTTGATTCTCCCCACATTCTGTGCTACATCTTCCTGTAGTGGGAAGGAAGTAAATACCCAGTCATATAAAACATCAGAACGACAGGCCACTTGTGTACACGTGGGAGAGAGAGAGAGGAGGATAGAGGGAGGTAGGGAGTGATAAAGACAGACAGATAGATAAATGGATGGCTCGTCTCACTACAACTGAATATATTGCTCTCCTATTGGGGACAGTGTCTGGACACATCTTCTCTGCTTGAAATGTTGCCAGGAAAGAGACAGAAAAACCCCATCTGGGAATCGTGTGGTTTCATCAACTTTGCCTTTGAGGTCACCTCTGACCTTTAAGATGTCACTCAAACCCTTCAACTCAGACACGGCCCTCACTATGTAACCATATAAAACTCTTATTTAAAAAAATATATGTTTGTAGGATTAATGAAAACGTAAGACCATGCTCACTAAATGTGCTACCCTGCCACGAAAAAGATTTCTTCAATACATGCAATAACCGTTTGAGTTTGCTGTGAGATTTTATTTTCTACATTACCGCTAGTGCTTACAAAGCGCACAAATATATTCACAACAATTAAGTCATCAAAATTATTGAGACTCTACATGGTTAAGCACTTTTTCTTCAGACTACGATCTAACTTTTGGGCTAGGTTGGTTGGTTGGTTGGTTGTTAACGGCATATCGATCCTGTAAAGTCATTTTTTAATTTTATTATTCTTATTAAACGTATAGTGGTAGGGATATTTGGGTAATCGGTAAAGAGATTTTTGTGTTTTTCAAAATTTCTTGTAAAGTCCTTTCAGGAAATTGAATATATTGATACTTGAACTTTGTTAAACAGATCCTTCAAATTGTATATTTGGTAGTATTGTTGTCTGGTTTGTTGGAGATCTTCTTTGTTAGGCTAGGATCAAAGCGTAATATCTGTTCTCAATCAGAGGAAGAGAAAGCCTTCTGGACTGAAGCCATTTTTATTTTTGTCCCAATCCAAAGGGATCCTTTTTGGGAAGCTGAATTTTCCCTGCATTAAAAACAGACTTTGTGTTTAACTTTGCCCTCATGGGAATGCAATTAAATAAGGAATCCCTGGTTTAGCATTGAAACCAGGTGGTCTTACAAAACTTGAAAATATATTTTTATTAATTAATTACAAGGAGAAAATGCAGGCTATTTTTAATTTGATATCATGTTTTAGATTTTTTGAGATGGGGATTGATAATTTGTATTGTTTGGATCAATCGGACTACTATTTTCATCTTGGGTGTTATTCTCACAAAGTTTCTGCCAATGTAACCTCTCACCTACTTTAGGTGCATCTTGTCAAACTCATGAATCTTTTTTTATCTTGAACTCGGGAATCTATACAGAATTTCGAACTGAACCCTTTATGGACATAGACAAGTGATGTAACGGATATGGTGTTAAGCAACAATCAGTTTTAAGTGACGGTCTCCTGGAGGTTAAATATTCAATCTTAACGACATCGATACTAAGAATAAAAAAAAATTACTTCTACCCGGTTATGACTGACAGACAAGAACAATCTACCCCTGTGTATCAAATAAAAGGTTCAGTTCGAAATTCCGTCTAGATTCTAAAGTTTGACATAAGAAAGAGTCTTGAGTTTGACGAAGGTCAGAAGTTACATCAGGCGAAACAGTGTGAAAATAACATTCAAGATCCGAATAGTCCAAATAATGCAATTTATTTCTAATAAATCAATTCTTTCTTTTGTTATATTTCTGTTTATTTAACAATAATAAATCGCTATCATGGTGAGCAGCACAAGCGAAATGGCAACAGACAGGAAAAGTTGGAAGTCAGGCAAAATACTTTTAACCTCAGCATGAGACAAGAAAATGGAAAATGAAAATAATATCAAATTCAAAGTGAAAATATGAAATTCCCTACAGATCGTGAAGCCATTAGCTGAAACTTATTTATCTTATGCTTAAAAGTGTTCGATTTTGTCTTGGTGAGATTTATCTTCAGGTAGATTAACATGGCAAACATATATTCATGAAAATTAGACCTTTTATGACCCAAATAATTTATAAAGTTTTTCTATATCTCTTGAGCACTAGCCCAGTCTCATAAGGCTAAACCAATAGCTTATCTTTATAAAGTTAGATATGTTTATATGTACAGGATTCATTTCTAAACTAACCGATCGTTATAAATTTTGGAATATAGCTGCTAGGCGTAAGGGGTCCACATTTGGGGTGTATTTAGTTTAATTTAGTTTCATGCAAAGGGGATAAAAAGACAGTGGAAGCCCTTCGTGAAAATTCAAATACTTCCGATCTTTGTGAAATTCTAACCATAAGTATTAGACACCAATTAATAAATTTTTCCCAAATTTCAGGATTTCAAAAGATTTTTAGGGGCACAATATAGGCACAACCTTCCATTTTAAAATTCAAATACATCAGATTTGTATTGAATTTGATCCATACTCATTAGACACCAATTAAGCAGGATTCCCTGAATTTTAATTTCTTAAGAGCTCTTAAACTTAAGATATTTTCTAGAATAAAAATCATATGGATTTTGATCAAAATTAGAATAAGGATTTTGACTCGGTTCCCAAGAAGTACTATGGTGGGCAATGTGCAAAGTTAGAGTGGAATAGTGGCTTATAAGACGAGTACAATGAAAGTATAGGAACACCAGAAGCAAGGTACGGGTAGATGACATTCACAGTGATGAGTTTAGTGTAAATTTTGGAGTATATCAAGGATCAGTCCTCAGTCCCTTGTTGTTCATTGTTGTCCTTGACGCCCTCTCCAATGAGTTCTGAACAGGGTGCCCATGGAACTACTGTATGCCGACGACTTGGTCATTATAGCACAGACAATGAATGAGCTAGAAGAAAGTGAAAAAGGCATGGAAGCAACAAATCTGAGGGTCAACACTGGAAAGAAAAAGGTGATGGTTAGTGGCCCAGAACTCTGTATGTGGTATGTAGAAAGGGGGGTTAGGAGCAATGTGATACTGCAACTACTGCACTCTATGGGTGCACAAAAAGTGCAGCAGAGTTTATGGTAAGCTCACTCAAGATCCAGACTTCAGATGTAAGAGATGTCTAGGACTTGCATGCCCAATTAAGGAACGCCCTTTATACAGAAGTTGAAATAGGCGAGTACACCCTGTAGGTGGTAGACTCCTTTTGCTACTTAGAAGATATGCTGAGTGCTGGAGGTGACTGCAAACTAAGTTCGACCATCAGTCAAGACAGCTTGGGGAAGTTCAGAGAACTTCTCCCAATTCTAACATCGGAGCCATCCCAATTATTACCAGAGTCTATGATAGCTGTGTGAGAAGCGTGATGTTGTAGGCAGTGAGTGTTGCCCGGCTCCAGAGAAATAACAGGGCAATAATTAGGTGAATATACAATGTAAAGCCGAACCAGATCCAGAACATTAGGTCAGACACTCTACTTGAGAAATTGGCCATTCCAAAACTTAATGTCTTAATAAGGGCAGACCGTCTTCACTGGTTCCGTCATGTTGAAAAAAGCAAGGAGTATATCAGCACACAGAGACCTAAAGCTGGACAGCAAAAAAGAAAGCTGGGCGCCCTAGGAAGACATGGAAAGAAACCATCAGGCAAGACCGTAGACAGTGTCAAATTGACACAGTCAATCCCCACAATCGTGATCACTGATGACTTAGCATATGGACTGGCAGATAACGTCAAACCTCTTGTCAAAGGGAACATAGACGATAAATTTGGATAGTGAGTGTGTGAGTGATTCTAGACGTAAGGTTTAGTATCATTATATCTTAATTTTAATCTTCGTTATTTTCATCTATGTTAGTAGTCATCAAGTGGTGCAAAACTAGGAATTAATTTTATCCGTCCTGGGACGGGTATTTTTCTAGTTATTGTATATGTGTAGAATATAAAATACAGATTTAAATAAGTGATGCTAAGACAAGCATTCATAAATACGTTTGATAGAAAACAGAAAAGATAAAACAGTGAATGTCAAGAAGAAGCCAGCAAAAGAAAGAACAGAGAGAAAAACAGTGTGAAAAAGAAAGAGTGAAAAATACATTGTCACTTTAATATTATTTACTTGACTGATATTAATCATTTAGAGCAGGCATGAAACGATACCTGGTGATGCCCACCCCAGAGTTCATGATAATCACAGCATCTTAAATACCAAAACCAGATGATGATGATGATGATGATGATGTCTATGAAAATGGTTACTGATATATTTTAATGTGTATGAAATATTTTTGTGTCTGGAGAATTCATAAATATTCTCAACCTTGGCCTTTTGCAAAGTGTAGTATCTGTTCTGATACTACACTTCATCTTTTCTGTCCTCAGTCAGTGAATGAGAAACTCTTTAAGACTGAGGCAATTTTAATTTTTGTCCCGATCCAGAGTGCTCTTTTTTAGGAAGCTGGATTTTTCAGCACATTTAAAACCGACCTTGTGCCTAACTCTGTCCTTGTGGGGAGGCAAGTAAATAGGGAATAATGTGTATTTATTTTTCTATTTTTCTATAAATAAATATATATCATTCCATTACACAACGTTTGCGAGTAAAAAATATACCATTTTCTAGCATCCAAACAATACCATTTCAAGTGGTGAGGGGAAGCAAAAAAAAAAAAAAAAATCAAATAGCAAGTCAGACAACCCTCATTACCTGAAATGAATTTGAAAATGAAATCGTCCACTTTAAATAAAAAGTCAACGGTAGGTGTTTTTTTTTCTTTCGGTCATTAAAAATGATAATAATAATTTATTCATTAAAAATGATAATAATAATTTATTCATGAAAAATGAAATTATTGATGTGATTTTATATGAATATTAATGCGAACAATGGTGGACCATACATTTTTTTCCCATCATTTTTGACAGAGGGTGTACACTATTGTAAAAACAATTCTTGGGGGTGAGACAACGTCCTGTTCGATAACATTCTTATAGCTTGTGGCATTTACTTTGATGTATAGCTGAAAGAGTAGACCAACACCTGCGCAAAAGAACATCCCTCATGCAAATAAATTACAGCTTCTGAATTTAACTGATTCTTTTTTCACACATTTAGGAAGCCATATCTCACCTTTATGTCATCTGACATACTGCCTGCTGTCAGAGCCAACTAAATTAAACTGACTTTCATTGCAGACAAACACTCTTGCTCTATTTTCATTCATTCAGACAACTAGTTTCTTTGCAAGTGCTAATCTAGTTTTTTTTTTTGGGGGGGGGGATATTGCTGATGAAATATTTAATGGCTAAAGAACAAGCGAGAAACCTTGCTTCTCATATATGATGAGAAATTTATGCTGTATTCTTCAGTTACAGAATACCTGCTGCCATAGCACAACGGTTCACTCTAAAAAGTCTTTTAATCGTTCGATTTTGTCACTTTTCTGTGGTTTCTCAGTTGACTTAAAGAAGCCAGTAGCACCATGAAAATAAATAATGTCGTTAACCATAGTCAAGGGCAACCCGAAGGCTTCCTTTTTATTAGCTACTACACTGAGGTGTAGGGGGAGGGCACCACTCCTTTCCCAGGATTACTTAACTTACCCTTGATCCTCACCTTATAATGCCGAGTGTTTAGCAAGGAGACATCAAGTACCATTTTTGAGTCTTCGGTATGACGCGACCAGGGATTGAACACTTGTAGCATTCTTTAATATTAACTTTTCTTTCTATAACAGAAATCAGCATACCTTGCCTTGCCGCACAGGACTTTATTTTGCACTTTGATCATAGCGATCATGGTTTAGTATCTGTTTCTGCTTGGATGTTCATACCAGCCTTGGCATCATTTTGACATTTGGGGCTGACCAGCATGGACCAGATACCCTTCTTGTTAGGATTAAGTATGGTACAGCTTAGTCTGAAGAGGTGCACCTTCCCAGACTTTGCCTGGGTCATTCTCAGCTATTTTTGCCTCCTGTCATCGTGTCCCCTTGATGAAGGCCTTGTGCCACATCTTGCTTAAGTGAGAAGCTTATAAATACTGCAATTACTTGCCCCTTTAGTTACAACCAGTTGCCTGTGATTCATAAACTTTGCAAAAATTTACACCTCTGATAATAAGACAAATAACGAATGTGTATATCAGTATATTCCGTTGGGTACTGACAAATATCACATTATGAAGTACAATTCATATTCTTTAAATTTTGATGCTACCATTTTTGTAATAAAGTTTTTGTCTGATAACTGTTGTTATGCTTAGTTCATTTTTATAAAAATTGTCCATGGTATACAACCAAACTTTAAGGATATTTACTAGTGTTGGGACGATTAATCGGAATCGGAAAAATTCGAACTAAATATTTATTGATTTTAAACTACCAGTAAAACTAAAGTCTATATCCCTCCCCACAAGAATATTTTTAGGTTTACGAAAATATATGCACATATTTCATGAGTTTTTATGGTAATCCGAAAATTAAAAATATAAAAGCAACTCCATAGCTAAATATTTAGAGGTTTTAAAAAGAATCGGAATCAGTAATTGTATCGGAATCGGGAATTTAGAACAGAATCGGTAACTGTATCGGAATCAGGAAAAATATTGGAATCGTCCCATCCCTAATATTTATTTCAATTCTTCTTTCGATCAAATCAGTAGAATTGGATATATTTCATTTTACAATTGTTGTTCTCAATCATAAGTTAATATTGTATTTTTTCATATATATTTATGTATACATATTATAATCTCAAGATGATAATAAACTTGAGATTATTAAGCTACATTAAGCATTCCAGTGTGGAGCTATGCAAAATAAGCGTTGAAGACATTACAAGGAAGCTGGTCAAAAGGTAGACAAAAAAAAGATGAATAGAAACCAAGCAAACATCTTGGCCAAACATCGTAATGCTTGGAGGACACTCATCCATGTTAGTGCTTATTCTGCAGCTAGTGGAAGAAACGTTTAATAATAATAATAAATAAAAAATACATATTAAATCGAAGATTCAAAGTTAGTCATGTTGCTAGGTTCTCTCCCTTTAGGGGAATTGGAACTTTATTAAAATCTCATTACTTGTGTTTACATTAAAAATACAATGTGCCTTTCTCTCTCATTTCAAAGTGTGATCGTTACGACGACCTGATGGTAAGAAACCAGGGTTCATAATATTTGGATCTGGTAATCGAATCGTCTGACCAGTGGTATGGTTACGTAATTTCATACTGACGAATGTAGAAAAAAACACGAAACATTTATATGTATTTCGTGTTTTTTTTCTGTCTATGGATATTAAAAATATTTTTTATAAAATAATAATTATATATATATATATATATAGATATATATATTAGTTAGCGAACATCTTTAATAAAACAGTTTTTATTACTTTTTCCATTATCCGATATTTTATTTAAAACCACTCTCAAATTCCAACATAAAGCGATCATATTAAAAATAATAAAAACTTTTTTATTAAAGAAGTTCGTTTAAACTATATTTTATTTATATTATTCGAAGGAAATATGTTGAAATCTGTGACTTATTCGATATTCTCTTAACTTTGAATTTTTCTTTGAAGATCTATGGTATGTCAATATAATGTTACCAGTATTTTAAAATTGAGCAATTGTGAAATATACTGATGAAGAAAATATTTTACATCATATATCTTTACTTCAATGTAATTTTACTAATAAAAATGTCTTTTTAGAATAGTGTGTATATGGAAAATAACATGTTGAGTATTGATTCCAGGAACATGTTTCAGATATTTGAAATCATAATTAATATGGTTTGAACTTTTGAAATATATATATATATATATATATATATATATATATATATATATATATATATATATATATATAATATTGGGAATAGAGCATAAAAATTATTTATTCTCAATATTGAGCATTCATTTATCCTATAAGGAACTTCTTTATGATACATTTGAAAAATATTTATAAAGATACTCTATTATAATCTCTCTCTCTCTCTCTCTATATATATATATATATGTATAATATGTGTGTGTATGTGTGTGTGAATTTTTGTCAAAGACAATACACCCAACTCGGATCTACCATGCTATACATATATATATATATATATATATATATATATATATATATATATATATATATATCTATATCTAAATGAATAAATGCGAAAGTTTTTTCCCACCTATCCTAACTATATTAACATCAAAACAGACTATGCTTATTTAATTCTATGATACAACATTTTATTTACCTCCCCAGGAAGTTAGGCACAAGGCCAGGTTTATCTTATTCCCACAAGGTAAGATGTGACCCAAGCTCGGGTCGGGAAAGTGGGACTTGAAAAGCCAGCGCCCGAGAAGGTGAGCACTCTGACCATTAAAAATTTCCTGGGCAGCCCCGTCGGCATTCCCCGGTAGGGGCGCCTCAGGCAGTAAGCAATAAACTTACTCCTCCCCAAAGAGGGGAGGCAAAGCCTGGGAGGGTGGACCTCCTAGAACTGCACAGGACCGACCCATAGACCGGCGTAAATCAAGCCCCGAAGGCCAAGACGATACCAGTTTATGGTGTGTATCAATCAATGATACAACATTTTATTTACCTCCCCAGGAGGTTAGGCACAAGGCCAGGTTTATCTTGCTCCCACAAGTAAGATGTGACCCAAGCTCGGGTCGGGAAAGTGGGGTTTGAAAAGCCAGCGCCCGAGAAGGTGAGCACTCGGGCCATTAAAAATTGCCTGGGCAGCCCCGTCGGCATTCCCCGGTAGGGGCGCCTCAGGCAGTAAGCAATAAACTTACTTCTCCCCAAAGAGGGGAGGCAAAGCCTGGGAGGGTGGACCTCCTAGAACTGCACAGGACAGACCCATAGACCGGCGTAAATCAAGCCCCGAAGGCCAAGACGATACCAGTCTATGGGGTGTATCAATCGATGATACAACATTTTATTTACCTCCCCAGGAGGTTAGGCACAAGGCCAGGTTTATCTTACTCCCACAAGTAAGATGTGACCCAAGCTCGGGTCGGAAAGTGGGGTTTGAAAAGCCAGCGCCCGAGAGGTGAGCACTCTGGCTATTTAAAAATTGCCTGGGCAGCTCCGTCGGCATTTCCCGGTAGGGGCACCTCAGGCAGTAAGCAATAAACTTACTCCTCCCCAAAGAGGGGAGGCAAAGCCTGGGAGGGTGGACCTCCTAGAACTGCACAGGACAGACCCATAGACCGGCGTAAATCAAGCCCCGAAGGCCAAGACGATACCAGTTTATGGCGTGTATCAAACGATGATACAACATAAGATTTGGAAAGGCTGTATATATAGTAATCTGCAAACAGCCAGAAACAGCTTTAGATATTCCTAATTTGCATATTTATTTTTTAAACAGTTTCTAATAAATTAATATTCTGTAATCAGGGTTTTTATATGAAATAGTTTTGTCGATAATCAAACGTCTAATATTACTGGTATGTGAAGAACAGATTCTACAATTTTAATAATTTATTCGCAGAAAATATAAAAAATGTAGATTTAAAACAAATTAAGCACAAGGCCATCAAAAGTGTGGGGAAAATGAGTGTCGTTTGTCATCCTTGGTCTAAAGTGATAAAAATATCTATCCCACTAGAATCATCTCAGTTACCACAATACCACAATTACACTCAGTGCCGACCTCTTTAAGGTAATCCCAAATTCGTTGGAAAATACTACACTTTGTAAAAGGGAATTTATTATTTAGAATTAATGCAATATTTTCCATTTCTAAAAGTAGTTAAGATATATCGATATCGAAATGTATTTCTTCTGTTTAAAAAATTGTGACGGACAGACAGACACAAACAGAGAAAATACCCCTTATATTATGCGTGGATATATGTTGATATCAGCTCTCTATTAAGGGACAAACAATTACTCTAACTCAGTACAACGAAAATTGGTATTTGTCGATTCATCATCGAACTTGATCGGTTAGAGGAGATAGATTTCTTCTCTGTTTAAACTGAATTGAGATAAAATAGAATATTCTAATTAACACAGACTTTAAAATTATTTTGAAACAATAGTCTTATATTTTTCTGAATGTGATTCTGATATTGGTAGAAATCTCGCCAGGGGCAGGAATTCGATCGATTCAATTATTTGCTCTCAAATAATTGTTTATCAGATTGTTGTAAAAAGACGTTTTTACTCATTGCTCAGAGCTGAGACGTCTTTTGATATTTCAGATAAACATTTCTGATGTTGGATTCCAATTTGTTCAACTTACTTGACATCGATAATTGAACAGCATTACGCCAAAGGGGCAAAAAGAAGAAGAAGAAGAAGAAGAAGATCATAAAATTAAGATAACAATAGAGAAAAACAAGAAACTATGTTTTATGTTGAAATATTTGATCATAACGAAGTTAAGTTGGTGGACAGTTGAACTATTTGCCTTCACGATATGCAGACCTTATTTCTCTTACACAAAAAAACTAAACACAACGATCTGTATTTTATTATATTTCATGGTTGACATTCTTGAGACATTCTTCAGAGGAACTCTCTTCTGTGCAATTTATTCACAGTCTTGTTTAAATTCTTTTTAAATTATAGTGGATTAGTTTTTGTTTGTTCATTTGTTTTAAGTCATATCAACCCTTTTCAGGTTAATTACTTTTGAATTCAGACATATTAGTAAAAGTTGTTATCCTTCAAATTCTTAATGTCTTATTTATTCATGTTATTTGCTTTAACATGATGTAAATTAGACATACAACGTAATCACATTGATACACCGGTTCTCATTAGATCACTAAAGGTAAGTGATGTTGAGCCATATCAGTAACAGATGGGTGACCATTTGGGAATACAATGCACTGTATGTGAGAGGACAATGGAACATCGCTATAAAAAAATGCAAAAACTAACATCGTTAAAATTATCTCACCTGAGTGGTATACCCATGCGACTGGGAACCGGTTGTGAATTTGTATAGTTCATAGAAATTTCCTCTTTTTCGGATGCAGTTTCATGTTGTGCCCGGAACTTATTCTATTAGATCCATATATGGGATATTGATTGGTACTACCACTCTGGGTAAGAGCAAACCTGGAAGGAATGGTAACTAGAGTGTAACTTCACACTCCCGAAAGTTTTTAAATCGGGGCCTTGCCACTCAATATTATTCCATGTGATAATCATATCAATAGTGAGTTGGATCAAGTCCCTATTTACTTGCCTCTCTATCAGAGCAAAATTAGACACAAAGTCGGTTTTTAATGTGGAGAAAATCCAGCTCTCCAAACAGATGTACTCTGGATTGGGACAAAAATTGCCTCAATCTAGAAGATTTCTCCTTCATAGAACAGAGGATAGAAAATATGAAGTGTAGTATCAGAACAGATATTACATTTTGCACCGAGCCAAAAAGGCAAAAGAATTGGTTCAAATGAAACTACTCTTAAAATCCACATCCTTGTTGTCTGCTTTATGGCATATCAACTTGTCATGAAGTTTATTTAATCGTCAATGAAGTTTGTAAATAATTCATCAAAAACAAACTTCTATATTATATATAATTATGGGCAAAATAATGCGTCTATATGAAAATATATTCGATCGGATAGATTATTTTCTGGCAGTAATTAACTGTAATTGCATTTTATTTTTGTCAACAAAATTATATGGCTACTCAGAATAAAATATTGATTTTGTAGGATGGAAGCTATCAATGACAAAAGTCGAGAATCCGACTGACTTAATTTTATATATTAGATGAGGCCTTTTGATTGGCCTTATGTATAACATCAAAGATTATGAAATCGACTATACCAAGTTCAAATTAAATCGGATCTATTGTTTTCAAGTATGCACTAATACTGTTGGGAAAAGTATAAACCCACATTTACCCCCTCAAATTACAGGTAAAATTTCGGTTAATTGTATGCAAGGAATCTTATGTTTTGCACTTTGGCATTAAATGACCCTAAAAGCGTTGATATTCCTACACACCAAATCACACTATCACCCATATGTTGAGAGAAGTTAGGGTTCATACCTTCCCTAATATTATTAGTACATAACTGAAAATAAGAGATCCATCTGGATTCGAACTCAGCTGATTTTATAATCAGCTAAAAGAATACCCGTCCCAGAACGGGTAAAATTAATTCCTCAAACAAAAGAGTTTTGCACCACTTTTATGTCCCATTACGAAGATTAAAACCAACATATCAGTATACTAAACCTTATTCCAATTTTGATTTTAGAAAATGTCTCAAATTTTAGGCTTAAGCTGAAGATGTCTTAAAAAGAAATTGAAATTCAGGGAATCTTGTTTAATTGGTGTCTAATGACTATGGATTAATTTAAAGGCATATACAAATATTTGAATTTTCAAATGGGAGGTTGTGTCCATATTATGCATCCTAAAACCACTTTAAAATACTCTAAAGAAACTGAAAATTGGTAAATATATAGTCATTGATGTCTTATAGCTATTGTTACAATTTCACAAAAAATCAGAGGTATCTGAATTTTTTTATGAAAGGCTTTTTACCAGCTTTACATAAAATTAAATTAAAGTAAATATGGCCCAAATTCCGACTCCTTACTCCTAGCAGTCATGTTCCAAAATTGATAATGATCGGTTTATTGGTTTAATAGTGAATCCTGTACATACAAATATATAAATATATACCCATACCTAACTTTCTATAGATATAAATATTAATAACCTAATAGTCCTGTGTGCACACTCCATATAGTCTCAATAAATGCATATAACAATTTTAATTGAGGTAAAAATATCCCTTGAAAATTGTCTGCTTGCTTCTTTTGTCAGCAATGCCACTCGTGCAATAGATGTTTGTGGTAACGCATGCCACAAATGAGTTTTCTCATATTTGAAGATATATATTCGTAAATCACCTGTCAAACTTTGCTCTCTTTCGACCCTCTATAAACTTGAACTTCCAATGAGCCATTTATTCTCAGGTTGTGTCGCCCCAAGGCCATTCAATATATATTACAGATGGGCTATAAAAATGATTCTATCCCTTATATAGATTTTTTTTTATTAATACTTTGAACAATATTCATAAAAAATGACAGAATAAAACAGATAGGGCTACTCACTTCTAAATCTGTGGGTTGAGAGTTAGGATATGATCAGAAATGCTCCTAAGGTCACCTATTTTGAGTTTTTTAGGCAACCTTTTTTTAGGTTCAAAATGGCCACCTTTTTTAAATTTAAAAAGGCCACCTTTTTTTTTTAGATCTAAAAGGCCACTTTTTTTAGGTTCAAAAGGGCAATCTTTTTTAGGTTAAAAAAGACCACCTTTTTTTAGGTTAAAAAAGGTCACCTTTTTTTCAGGTTAAAAAAGGCCACCTTTTTTAGATTTAAAAGGCTTCCTTATTTTAGATTTAAAAGGCCACGATTGGATGGACGCCTATGATTTTAGATGCATGCAAGCATTTCTGTCCATCTGTCACACTTAGCATGTTCACTGGTCTATCATGCTTAGATTTTAAATAGCATTTCGTTGTTCAGTCACATTTAAATTGGAAATAGAATTTGTGTGGGTTTGTCAAATTTAAATTGGAAATAGCATTTTCGTCGATTTGTCACGCTTAAATTTTAAATAGCATTTTCGTCGGTCAGTCATATTTAAATTGGAAATAGAATTTTTGTGGGTTTGTCACACTTAAATTGGAAATAGCATTTTCGTGGGTTTGTCACATTTAAATCTGAAATAGCATTTTCATCGATTTGTCAGGCTTAAATTTTAAATAGCATTTTTGTAGGTCAGTCACATTTAAATTTGAAATAGCATTTTCCTCGGTCAGTCACATTATAGTTTGAAATAGCATTTTCGTGGGTTTGTCACATTTAAATTGGAAATTAAATTGTCGTGGGTTTGTCACATTTAAATTTGAAATACCATTTTCGTCGATTTGTCACGCTTAAATTTTAAATAGCATTTTTGTAGGTCCGTCATGCTTATGTTTGAAAGAGCATTTTCATTGGTCTGTCATGCTTATGTTTAAAAAAGCATTTTTATCGGTCTATCAAATTTAAGTCTCAAATTGTATTTTGCTCGGTCTGTTACACTTTATCAGCATATTACTTTCTTTGTTTTTAATTACCCCCGTCCTCTCTTTTAGCCCCTAATATATTTTGATGAAGCTGAAATGATGGTAAACTCTCTTAATTAGTGTCTTATACAAATGGTTTAAATTTCATTTAAATAGTATATATATATATTTGAAGTTTTAAATAGGTCCACTAAGAGGTGATGGCAAGTAGATATCTAGCACATAAAGGGTAACAAACAGATTAGGAGCTACTTCCATTGTCTTCTCAGGAGAATTTTATATATATGATATAAATTTCATCAAAATAGGATATATTTGAAGTTTTAAAGGAGATTCGACCCCCATAGCTCTCTTAGATTCCTAATCACTTAGAGATTCAAGAGCACTTCTATTGTCTTCCCCAGGAAATTTTATACATATGATTAAAATTTCATAAAAATAAGATATATTTTGATTTTTAAGAGGGTTATGCCCTCATAGTTTCTTTAGGGGTGAACTTAGAGATTCAGGAACACTTTTGTTGTCTTCCCCGGTAAATTTTACATAAGAATACACTTTTAGATTTTATGTAAATTCTATATCTTTTCTTTCTATATGAAACACACAAACATCACATGCACAGACATTGAGTTGTATATATAGAGATTTTTAAAATTTTGATTCATATATAAATGTTATAATTCTTTGAATTTGGTTGATAGATTTCTTTCAAAGAATCCCTTCCACTGTGCTTCATCAGAAGCTTGGTATTGATGGGATTTTGGATGCCCTACACACTTGGTGTCTCGGGTGGTTTAGCTATGTACAGTGTGCCATCTTCTGCACCAACTCCATAACATGCCTGGATACCCCGGGCACTAGGGTGCATGGTAGACCAAGTAACACCTGGTTTGAGTGAATAAGAAGTGATTTCACTGCATGCAACATGACTGATATAAACCCTTTGGATCGGACCGCACCGCATGGAGATCAGGTGTGAGACGTTAGTTGGTGTTGCCTACCCCGGAGACCAAGGCACTAGCATCTCTTTAAATACCCAAACCAGATGACGATGATGAAACGGTCAATCATCGAAACAAGTATTTGCTCATAATGATGATAGTGATGGATGTACAGATTTTCACCAAACGAAATCCGCTGTTATGATTGCCTCATATTAAGAACGACTGTTATAACTGCAGACATAGTGTACGTCAAAAACGATTGCCTGCAGGAATAACCATTGTTCAATACAGTTTGAATTTCAACAGCCAGAACTAACATCTGTCAACATTCTCTCACCCGACTTTTCTTTAATGATCGAAAAATATATATTGAAGATACTCGAAGATGAGCCTTCAGTAATATGTTGGTTTCATCATTCGTTTTGGGTTTTTCAACATCATATCCCCCCCTCCCAGTAACCTGACCTTGCTATGAGTACAAACAAGCTGCAGCATTTCACAAAGGTAGCACGTTTTGCCTAAGCAGGATAGCAGACTTATAACAATTCAGTTTTTCTGCTTTTGTGGCTTAAATTAAAGGAACCAAATGTTGGGGTAACTGGGTGCAATGGCATGATTCCTGACTCTTTTTTTCAGGTCTTACACCTGTACGTTACTTCCAATGTTGATTAATTAAATGCATCATTTTTCTGATGAAGTTCATATCAAAGAAAATGCACTTAAATATACTATCTTACTTTGTTGTCATCTGTCAGATGACAACAGAAGCTGAAGAGAGCCTGATGGCTAAGTCCTTCCGTGCTTGAAACCGACGGTACGAATGTTGTACTAATTTTTCTGTACCAAAATAAATAAATATAACGCTCTTAATTTTTAATTTTAATTTTTAATTAATGGAGCACTCTGCTGGGATTTTTCCTATTATATTACAAAGAAGTATATATATATATATATTTATATATATTTGCATATGTTATTAGGTTTCTATAAGAAAAAATATGTTTTCAATTTTATATTACTTACAGTATCCGAACATTTCAAAATACAAGCTCAATGAAGATTTATTAAAAATTCAAAGCATATATATATATATATATATATATATATATATATATATTATATATATTATATCATATTATATTATATTAATTCAATTTCAAAGTCCATGAAAAAGGCAATTATAAGACATAATTTATATCAGTTCCTTCAATTCTTTATTTCTGCACTTTAAGTTGTTTTTTAACTGAGGTCACTGTGGTCGGACTGCTGCCGGATACTTAATGTTATGTTTTAGGAGTGGGGGGAGTTACCATGCCCTCCTGAATTATCTGAATTTTATCAGATCTCGACTTTTGAGTCTCCTCAAGGTTTTTGGAGTCCTCTCATTGTTTTTTTCTTCTGTGTTTCTTCTTCTGGCTTTCGACTGTGTAAGTAGTTTCTACAACTCGACCATATATTTCTATCATTCTTGATGACTGACAGATGTATTTTCAAACTGTAATTTTTTGTTCCATCCGCCAAGAAACACGTGTAGGTCTATTTATAGATTAATATGGAAAAACTACTGGGTTTGTATGTACAACAAAAATGTAAATGATGATTCTCTACTGAAGTGCGAAAATAAAGGATTGAAGGAACTGATGTAAATTATGTCTTTGGATTACTTTTTGCATGGACTATTGAATGAATATATTATATATATATATATATATATATATATATATATATATATATATATATATATTATATATGGGTTTGTGCCCTCCGACCATCTGGAATAATTAATTCCTACACTGATGATAGCAAAAGCTTGAAACGTCGACATTTGTAGGTTAAAATGATTTAATATTTACTCAAATAAATATTTTGATAAGCCCCTTTAAGAAATTAAAGTTTAGCCCTGTTCGGAAAGTAAAAATAAACTGTCACTTAGCTATACGCAAGGTTCTGATAACGTTCGTGGAACCCTCTCGATTATCTACTGTCTGTTGCCTAGCTTTCTTAGGCACAAACAGAACTTCATTTCCCTTATTTATGTGGTAATTCCCCATGGCCGTGGGATTATAACGCTAGCTGGGTTTGTGCCCTCTGACCGTCCGATATTGGTATATATATATATATATATATATATATATATATATGAAGTGGCTCAGAGATAGAGAAAATTCTATGCAAGTTAGATGCTTAGTGTTTTAATTTCAGTATCTCTGCTTACCCCAACGTTGCTACTAGTCATTGTAAATTTCTATCTGTCATTGGATTTTAGCAATACTGAGCCAAAAGAAGAGTGTTTGCAGATTTCACAGCCCTTACTTGCTTATATGTTCCTGATTGCACAAACATCCTTTCAAGGGGTATGCATCGTTCTAAGGAACAGGAGCAGTCAAAGATGCTGTATGTATAAATTTAAGTAACTATCATTTTAAGTTTTCACAAAATTGAATATAAGATAATTCTTCAATGTTTCAGATTTTAAAAATAATTTAAGTATATGACATCATATTTTTGAGAATTGTGACATAGATTTAGTTGCAGGCAAACCATCATTAGATATCAATAATGATAATAAGTGCTACCATTACCTTTATATCAACCTATCATATGCAGGAACTAAAACAATTTCACTGTTTCCTTCTGATTTGACTTCAGCCATACAAGACGTGATAAGTGTTTGCTCTTGATAAGTCACCAGCCCCCACCAGGCATTGCTTGACGTCATAATCGACGCTCCCTCTTCCAACTCTCTCCCTCCCCCTCTCTACCTCTCTCTCTCTCTTTATTCCACACCTTTCCTATCACCCTCTCTCTCTCTTCGTTCTTGCTCTTTTACTTATTTACATTATTTCATTTACAAAGTCAAGCGATTTCACAAAGTTAGAAGACATTGTGATGTCATAATAGACACCCTCTCTTCCCCGCTCTCTATCTCTCTCGTCTTTCCCTTTCTTATTTACATCACTCCATTCCTCTCATCATTACTCTTATCCTTCACTATTTATTTACGTTATTCCCTCTACCTCCAACCAGCTAAAACAGTCATGTACAGGTGAAGTGTGCACGATAGCAAGCAAGCAAAATAACAAGATACTATGAGTGTTAGTAGTATACTAGACCACCCGTGATTCGGTGGGTCACTATCTGTTATATAGATTATTAAATATCTCTCTTTCCCATTCCCTTCTCTGTATGTCTATATCTCTCTCTCATTCTCTTCCCTGGCCTCTCTTCTCTTTGCTTTCTTTCTCCTCCCTCTCCATTCTCTTCCCCTTTCTCTTTCTTCCATAAGATTATTATCAAGAAATATATATATATATATATATATATATATATATATATATATATATATATATATATATACTTGAAAGCGGATGACATGATAAAAGATGAAGGGCAGCTTAATGACGTTATTAACCTATTGTGTACACAGACAAGATACAAATATACAAATAAGATCCACAAAGGTTTAGTATATTAAACTCTCAGTCTAGTCTAGTAGACGATCCATGACCCCTCGGGTCCAGATAAAATATAATCGATCTCTCCCTCCACTATCTCCTTGGTTTGATAGATGACATCATCATTATGCGACGTCATTCACCGTGCATCTCTCGGTTTTGATAGGCGACGTCATCCTTTAGTCATGTCATCCACTATACGCGGTTATCTCCACCTCTGTTTTAATGGATTACGTCACAAAACGATGACGTCATCTAGCGTGCACGGGGACAAACAAGATTCACAGCGTTCCAGTAGTATATAGACAGAGCGTCCATAAATTTTATTTACAATTTAAAAAAATATTATTAGTCGATGAGATATCTTGAGCAGATCTTTTTTGTTTCAATCAGTGTGTATTGAAGTTTTTATTAACAATATCATTTTGTATTCCAGATATTTTGTTAATGGAAGCACAATTGATGAGTGAACCCCTATAAAATGGCTACGATTCAAGAGAAGGCGCAATGTGTGTCCTGGTTTAAATTTTACGTTTTTATATTGCAAAGAGATTTTTGTGGACACCCTGTAGATCTGTTTTCTATATTTGATACCTATGCGATGTTGGGTGAACCGGCTAATATATTTATATTTATCAAGAAGAAGAAGAAGAAGAAGGAGGAGGAGGATGGGAAGAAGAAGGAGGAGGAGGATGGGAAGAAGAAGAAGAAGAAGAAGAAGAAGAAGAAGAAGAAAAAGAAGAGAGATAGCTTTCCATTTCGTTTCTTTTATTTCGATTGTTGTTTATACAGCAAATAATATCATCACCATCATCATCCCTATTTCTGGTCATTTGTAGTTATTATTAGTTTCATCATTGTTCGTTATATTCTTCATACCATTTGATCATTCTTGAAAATGTCTATTCATAAAAGATCTGGTACACTTTAGCTGCATGGTTCTTTTTCTTTTCTTCTCCTGCGGCAATTCCACGTGGCCTCAATTTATTATCATTAAAAACTACTAATAATATTATTAGCCATATCGTAATGTCGTCTTCCTCTGTCACCTTTTGAACTGCGACTATGACGGCTTGTCCTAGTCTCATTAGTGTTATTCTTATAGTTCTCCTTATTGCTGGCATCATTATCATAAGAATCAATGTCGAATACTTCAGTTAGAAAGAATGTGAAACATTCGAACATCATTACGGTTCATTTAGTTGAATTTTAAAAAGAACTAGAATCCTGCACGGTAGACAATTCTTTATTAAAAAGTGCAAATCTTTGCGGATAAAAAAAAAGACATGGTCGTTTTTTGTGTCATTTTTCAAAAATTGTGGTTTTATTAGTTGAGGAGACTCGGTACAAAAATGCATGTCATATGTTATCAAAAAGATAACGGTAATGATGATTTGAATATTTAAAACAAAAAGATTTTTTTTTATTTAAAAAAATAAGATCATTAAGATATGAATGGTAAAACGAAGCAACAAAGGAAAAATGAAATGCTGAACAATGAAAATGTATTGACTAAAAACAAAATATTTGAAAGATACGTCCATTCGATTTGTGCATTTAGCAATGATAATTATATTTTAACCTTAAGCCTGGCAGACTGATGAAGAAGCTATTTCAATCTGAAGCCTGACAGCAGACGAAAATGTTATTTAAAACTTATGAAAATGCTATTTCAAACTGACACTTGACAGATTGCTAAAAATGCATTTAAAACTATAACCTGACAAACAAAAGAAAATGCTAGTCTGAAAAACACCCGAAAATACTATTTAAACTTAAGTCTGGCAGAGTGATCAAATGCTATTTAAAATTTAAGCCTGATAGACTGATGAAAATGCTATTTCAAACTTAAGCCTGACAGACTGTTGCAAAATGCAATTTCAAAGTTAAGCAGGACAGACTTATGAAAATTCTGTTTCAAACTTAAGTCTGACAGACTGATTTAAATATATTTAAAACTTAAGCGTGACAAACAAACGAAAATGCTATTTCAAATTAAGCCTCACAGACTTATGAAATGCGATTTTAAACTTAAGCTTCACAGACTTATGAAATGCGATTTTAAACTTAAGCTTCACAGACTTATGAAATGCGATTTTAAACTTAAGCCTCACAGACTTATGAAATGCGATTTTAAACTTAAGCTTCACAGACTTATGAAATGCGATTTTAAACTTAAGCTTCACAGACTTATGAAATGCGATTTTAAACTTAAGCCTCACAGACTTATGAAATGCGATTTTAAACTTAAGCTTCACAGACTTATGAAATGCGATTTTAAACTTAAGCTTCACAGACTTATGAAATGCGATTTTAAACTTAAGCTTCACAGACTTATGAAATGCGATTTTAAACTTAAGCCTCACAGACTTATGAAATGCGATTTTAAACTTAAGCTTCACAGACTTATGAAATGCGATTTTAAACTTAAGCTTCACAGACTTATGAAATGCGATTTTAAACTTAAGCTTCACAGACTTATGAAATGCGATTTTAAACTTAAGCCTCACAGACTTATGAAATGCGATTTTAAACTTAAGCTTCACAGACTTATGAAATGCGATTTTAAACTTAAGCTTCACAGACTTATGAAATGCGATTTTAAACTTAAGCTTCACAGATTATGAAATGCGATTTTAAACTTAAGCCTCACAGACTTATGAAATGCAAGTTTAAACTTAAGCTTCACAGACTTATGAAATGCGATTTTAAACTTAAGCCTCACAGACTTATGAAATGCGATTTTAAACTTAAGCTTCACAGACTTATGAAATGCGATTTTAAACTTAAGCCTCACAGACTTATGAAATGCGATTTTAAACTTAAGCTTCACAGACTTATGAAATGCGATTTTAAACTTAAGCCTCACAGACTTATGAAATGCGATTTTAAACTTAAGCTTCACAGACTTATGAAATGCGATTTTAAACTTAAGCTTCACAGACTTATGAAATGCGATTTTAAACTTAAGCCTCACAGACTTATGAAATGCGATTTTAAACTTAAGCTTCACAGACTTATGAAATGCGATTTTAAACTTAAGCTTCACAGACTTATGAAATGCGATTTTAAACTTAAGCTTCACAGACTTATGAAATGCGATTTTAAACTTAAGCTTCACAGACTTATGAAATGCGATTTTAAACTTAAGCTTCACAGACTTATGAAATGCGATTTTAAACTTAAGCCTCACAGACTTATGAAATGCGATTTTAAACTTAAGCTTCACAGACTTATGAAATGCGATTTTAAACTTAAGCCTCACAGACTTATGAAATGCGATTTTAAACTTAAGCTTCACAGACTTATGAAATGCGATTTTAAACTTAAGCTTCACAGACTTATGAAATGCGATTTTAAACTTAAGCTTCACAGACTTATGAAATGCGATTTTAAACTTAAGCTTCACAGACTTATGAAATGCGATTTTAAACTTAAGCTTCACAGACTTATGAAATGCGATTTTAAACTTAAGCTTCACAGACTTATGAAATGCGATTTTAAACTTAAGCCTCACAGACTTATGAAATGCGATTTTAAACTTAAGCTTCACAGACTGATGAAATTCTATTTCAAACTTAAGCCTCACAGACTTATGAAAATTATATTTTAAACTTAAGCCTGACAAACAGACGAAAATCTATTTCGAACTTAAGCATGAAAAGCAGACTTATTAATAGAGCTATTTAGAGATATGCTTGGATGCATCTAGAATAAGATGCGTCCATTCACTCTGTGTACCATTTAGTAATAAAGATACTATTTAAAACCAAAGTGTGCCAGACCGACTGATGGACGAAGTCTCTGATAGAATTGTGCGGTCGCATGCACAAATAAAAAATATATATAAAAATGAAAACATATTCGACACATAAACAAGAAAAGATAATAAAACTTTTAAATTAAAATAAAATGTCGCCATTTAAATATGGACAGATAGAAAAAAATATGTTGAAAGATAAAATGCCAATTAAATCTAAACATGTCAGTACAAAAAATTAAATCTTGATGAAATGGTAAAAGTATTTTAAATACTTGGAGGCATTTTAAAAAATGGCAACAAAAATGTTCACACTAATTTCAACTTTTATGAAAACTAACATTGGTTGGTAATATTGTCATCGGAATTCTTACGTGAGTTATAATAACTAGTTATAGAAATTCCATGATGACATTCCTCTGTGTACTTAAAATAAGCTAGAACTTCCATGAGCAGAGGTTCTTTCCAATAATTTTCCATCTGTGGAATAAAATACCACGAGGTTGCTTCTCTGCTGACTACAACATAGTCGTCTTCAACATGTGTCAACATATAGGACACCTTCTCTTTTATTTTCAATTTTCTTTTCCCTTTGCTGGGAATAGGGCATTCTACCAGATGCTAGGCATTCACCCACATTTTTAGAGATTCCAACCGAGAGATCTTTTTAGGATTCTAACCGTCCCTTTAAGTACAATTGTTTGGACCTCTCTTGAACTTGGTTCACCCAGGTAGTGCTTTAGGTTATTTTTTCATGAGCTTAGTTGTTCCTATGATTACTGGAATGATTGAAGGTTCCAGTTTCTTTTAATGTCGTACACAAGACTTTAGTATTTAGTTATCTTTTTCCTCTCAGCTCTGTTTAGGCCGTCATCATGAGGGGCGTTGACTTCAACTAGGTTTGCTACAGGTTTAACAGTTCTGTTTCTTGATAATGTGGCTGTAGGGATTGCATAATCATAGTGGATGGTGTATGACTTATTTCCAAAAGTTATTTCTGGTATATGTTCCCAAGACTTGATGCTATACTGAATGTTCATTTTTTTTGCAGTGAATATATTCATACGCTCCATTTTTTCATTGTGTAGTAGCTGTCCCGCAGCAGAACCTTGCAACTGGATGTCAGGTGGATCACACTCTCTACTTCTATGTGATAAAACCTGCGGTTTTTGTCGTTGCTGAGACCGTTCATCTTCTTAAAAGCATTGGTCATCAAGTCTTGATCTTGAGTAGCCGTTATCATCCTCTCCTGATCATAGTAGATCGATCCTCTTTTGAGCCAGTCTACAGAGCTTTTCTTATCTATATATTCCTGGGATAGTTCACCCAGAAAATATTTGATGCATTTTTGGCTGGCCCATTCTTCCAATTTTCTGCAATGGAAGGTCTCAGTGTCTTTCTGGTGGTTCTTTTGGGCTATTTCCGTGGCAGGCTTGTTTGGTGTTTCTTTTTCTTATCATATGAATCAAATGATTCTGTTTTTGACATTGGTTTCCCCAATGTTTTTCTAGTCAGAATGTTACAACTAGATGTCAGGTGGCTCACACTCTTCTACATATGTAGGTCAGTGTGTCATGTTATATTTTGAAATAGCATGTTCGTTGGTCTGTTCTAATTAAATTTGAAATTGCACTTTCAATACTAAATGTGCAGATTGCAGATTTTATCCACATCTTATTTTTTATGCATACAAGCATTTTCATCACTGAACGTGCAGATTAAAATTGATACATCTTAAAATTATCCGTTCTTGTTCATGTGTTTCTGGCTGAAAAGAAAACATTCACAGCAAGAACCCGTATCCCTACCACCACTGCTAAGGTTGCTGCAAAAATGGTTGGATCATTCTACCGTTCCAGAAAGTAATTGACTCTTGATGCAATTCTTTACCTATATAAGAGTCAGATACGTCTTTAACGCATTATTACCATTTCAATTCTTACCTTTTCATTTTTATAGTTTTAAAGATATAAATCAAATAAATAATTCAAAAAGTCGTCTTTCCTTATATGGATGCCGGTATAAATGGCGACTCTCCAATATTATTCAATCTTCTTTGATCAAAATGAAATATACTTATTCAAGTATCTTGTTGTAGTAAAGAGAGCAACACTTCAATTTGCTAAAGAATGGCACCCGGCATTCTTAAATAGTCAACAATGTAAGAACTGACTTTTATTAATGTGTCTAAACTTTTCCTATCCACCGAGATGTGATATAGCCGTATGCTATGTTTAATTTAGTGCAATTTTAAGCAACGATTTTCGCTCCAGAAACTAGCTGGCTATATCATTGTATCGTTGCAGAAATTACCTGGCCGTTGATGCAATCCTCTACCTGTATAAGAGTCAGATACATCCTAAAGTGGAGTACTGCCAAGGCCACCGAGAGTTACTACAGGCCCGTTAGCTCGAAAATGACGTCACTGCATTGTGTGTCAAACAATGGCCGTCGTAATAATAATAAGGCATTTCGCCTTCTCCATTCACTAAATAATCCATCAAAATTCAGGAAATCAACCAATTTTAATGAAATTTTCAGTATTTATTAATTAATGATCACGGAATATAATAAATCCATTACTTTATTAGAAAGCTTGGTGTAAATGTATTATTTCCTGTAAACAAAAACCAGTTATCCAAAATATCAAAAACTTTCGCCTTCTCCATTCACTAAATAATCCATCAAAATTCAGGAAATCAACCAATTTTAATGAAATTTTCAGTATTTATTAATTAATGATCACGGAATATAATAAATCCATTACTTTATTAGAAAGCTTGGTGCAAATGTATTATTTCCTGTAAACAAAAAACAGTTATCCAAAATATCAAAACATTTCGCCTTCTCCATTCACTAAATAATCTATCAAAATTCAGGAAATCAACCAATTTTAATGAAATTTTCAGTATTTATTAATTAATGATTACGGAATATAATAAATCTATTACTTTATTAGAAAGCTTGGTACAAATGTATTATTTCCTGTAAACAAAAACCACCTTTACTAAAGTTATCCAAAATATCAAAACATGTTGACCATACAATATTGTAAATATTTAAAACAAAGCATTAGAAAACTTTAAAAATTGCATGTAAAAAAAGAAAAGAAAGGAACACGATTCGATTCATCCTGAAACTGATCTTTATTCAATATAAATTTATAGAAAATATTTAGTAGAATGCTTCTAATTTTCTTTTTCTGTTTAGCTTTTTCTTATTGATGTGATCATTTTTCATATCACAAAAATTGTTCAGTATAGAATTGGAGGAACTCTAGATAATCATTGAAAAAGAAGATTAGCATTTTTTTAAATGAAAATAAAGGTTTGTATATGTTTAAAATAAAAAAAATTATTAATTATTTCGTATATATTACGAAAAATGCCCCTAAACTCTGTTAATAAAATCATTATACCTCGAAGAAAAATTAATTTTGTTAATTAACGAATATTATCATTGAATAAGGCATTGTTTAATCAATATTTTCCCCCAAAAAAATATAATTTCATGATATATTTCATGTGATTTACTATTTATTTAAATAACATTGTTCCAAATTGTTCGAAATGCCGTAAATGAAACTATTTTTTTTTTAATCTTAGTGAAAATGTATTATTTTTTTAAAGAAAATACACCATTACTAAAGGTATATTTTTATGAATTTTTTTTTAATGAAAATAAAGATCTGTATATGTTTAAAATATTTTTTTTTAACTATTTCGTATATATTAAATATATAGTAAAAATGCCCCTAAACTTTGTTAATAAAATCATTATAACTCGAAGAAAAATTAATTTTGTTAATTAACGATATTATTGTTGAATAAAGCATTGTTTAATCAATATTTTTTGTGTGTGAAAATATTGATTAAATATGCCGTTATTATTTCATTTATTTAATCTACAAAAGTACAGAGAAAAGATAAAATATACTACACTTAATAAGACATCGAAAAAAGTAATTAAAAAAAATGGAAACAATAATTATTGGCTATACACTACTTTTTATCAAATAATGAATAAGTAATTCAGACTTTTGTCTTCCAGAATTACAGCAAATATGGATACACGCAAATAAGTTTGAATTTTTTTTTATTATATATAAAAAAAAATTCAAACTTATTTGCGTGTATCCATATTTGCTGTAATTCTTTGGAAATCCAAACACATGCAGTAGCCATTTTAACTTCGTGAATGATGAAATAAAATTTAAAAAGGCGCGAAATTAAGTTAACCAAACGCGATGACGTCAGAGGGGCGCAAGAAGTTAGTTGCTTGGCCTTGTTAAACTCTCGGTGGCCATGGTACTGCTGCCACATTTAAGTTCAAAATCGACTCTGAAATTTTGTTGGGGATGATCTCTGCAGTTCCTTACAGTCTCTTTTATTCACAGAAGAGACGTTGCTAGTCTCTCTATACTCTATAATTATTTCTATGGAAGGTACTCGACTGAGCTCCAATCCCTAATTCCTCTTTGTAAGACATTCACAGCAAGAACTTGTCTTCCTAGCACAACGGAAAAAGACTTTCCCTTCTTCCGCCATGTGTCTAGCATTAGGAGGAATTTGCGTGGCCAAAGCTTCTTTGCAAGGGCTTCCCATCTGTATAATACATTACTGTAGGACTGATTCACTGCTGACTATAACATAGTTGTGTTCAAATCGAATGTCAGCAAGTACTTCTTGTGAACCATCCCATAAGTAATCAAACTTAGTTCATTGCATCGATCAATTTCAGCTGACACTCGTTCTAGCCCTTTAATCCTTATCGTCAAGTAGCTCTTGGCCTTGATAAGTAGTGATCAAAAACTAAAACATTATATATATATATATATATACATACATATATATATATATATACATATATATATACATATATATATATATACATTTATATATATACATATATATATATACATACATATATATATACATATATATATACATATATATATATATATATACATATACGTATATATATATAAATATATATATATATACATATATATATATATATACATAAATATATATATATACATATATATATATATGCATATATATATATACATATATATATATATTTATATATATATATATATATATATATATGTTTTAATTATTTTACCTTGAAAAATGATGACGAAGGATAAATGTTCACAGGAAAAAAACGTTTCTAATCAAGGCAAACAATTGTTTCGGCTAAAACCAAGAATATGGTTTTCCAGAATTTTAAAGTATTTCAAAATATTTGAAATATTTAGCATAAAATTGAGGCAAACGCCTACAAGCACTGAGGATGCAGAATATAATAATAATAAAAAATAAAAATCAAGACAGATTTTATTCCATTTTAACTTTCATGTATTGACTTTTTATTATTGAAATATTTATAGATGTACATTTTAAAGTACGTTTTAAAATACATAAAAATATGTTTAAAAAATACGTTTTAAACACACATTTTAAATATAGGTTTAATAACTATATGGCAAACATTAGAAAAGCTTGTAAGGTTGGCATATATATATATCTACAACTTCTCTAGCCACATATATTAAGGAACTTAAAGATGAAAATGCTAAATTCTCTATGGAATGGTCAATATTAATTAAGGCCAATAAATATTTACCAAATAAGCGGGATAGATGCAATCTATGTCTTACCGAACAGTGGAAATAATGTTATATAAAGTCAATATATTAAATAAAAGAAATGAGATAATTGGCGCATGCTTACATAAAACTAAGTATAAATATAGTAAATATAATTGTAATAAAATAAATAAGTTAATAGATTATACGTAACACAGAAAATATATCAGTACCGATGTCTGAATAAAACGTAAAGTATAATACAATACAGTCAGACTAAATAAAATATCTATAATTAAACAATAAATAAGAATGGATTAGTTAGGTATATATATAAAATAATATAATATACAGCTGAGAACTGTCAATATATAATAAAAAATTAAAAAGTAATAAATATTGGATATAGACCCCGCTACCCGCCCCCTAAAATGTAAATGTAATACAAACTAGATTCAAAGTAAAAATAAATAAATAACCCATATTAAAAGTAAATAAAAAATTTAAAAATAAATATAGAAATAAATAAATAAGGGTCACTTTAACCACTAATTTAAAAGTAAGTATGTGAATATAAATAATTAGATTGACTTAAATAAAAAAAATACCACTGTGTTAAAATAATTGCCCAGGATTAAGGAATAAGCAACTATGTTCAATGATGACAGCAGCTATTTTTCGGAATAATAACATGTAATTTTTTAATCGAGGATACATAAATAATTTAATATACTTTTAAAGTAAAATTAAGGATAAAGACGATAATGCACATATCATGTAATAATATTAATAATTAGCGAACGCATAACCTTTAGAATATAGCATTAAAACGGTTACTTTATATTGTGACATAATTATACCGGAAGTAAAACCCGTGTCTATAAAACTATTGATGAATAAATAAATGTGATATACATTGATAAACTGATATTAAAGATGTATTATGTTATATGAATTAAAATGGGTAAATTTATTAATAAGAAGTAAGAAAATTGCGATATAAAATAAAAATAAAACTCTAATGATATTTTAATCGTACTGAATATTTAGTATCAGTGACAAAACTAACTTATAAAGACGACCATTTTATGTCAACTTCCGAGTATTGCAGTTGGACCGGAAGTCTTCCATGCTACATCACAAATTGGACAGTTATATGCAATCTTAGGTAAAAAAAAAAATTTTAAAAAGCGACTTGAAAAATTGATACTTTCTTATGAAATGTGTATTGTCATTGTTTTTACTTATTGTACTTTTTGCACTAGGCACTGGCGATGTACAAAACGAGGAGTTTTTAAATGTATTCTTATGTATTTTAAAACGTACTTTAAAACGTACATCTGAAAATATTTTAAATATTTTGAAATAGTTTAAAATTCTGGAAAACGATATCCTTGGATTTAGCCGAAACAATTCTTTGCCTTGATTAAAAACGTTTTTTCCTGTTAACATCTATCCTTCATCATCATTTTTCAGAGTAAAATAATTAACACTTTGTAAAATAGCTTTAGTCACGCACTATAGCTGACTTTATGCTATAAAATAATCTTACATTTGAAGAACTTTGAATGTTGAATTAGAACACGCATATATATATATATAATTATATATATATAATGAAGATAGGGATAAAATGATCCGACGTAATTAAAAGGAAAGTTAAAAAAAACTATTATTTGTGTATTCATCAACATTTCGTCTTTATTGTGAGACTTCCTCAGGATAAAGAAAAATGCAGAAAAAAATAGTCATACAATTATCAATTTTGATCTGCCCAAGAGCGGCGAGCCTCGGCCAGACTATGAATGACAGAATGAAAAATTAAGAAAGGAAATTTGGCTGTGTGTCAGCAGCAACAGTTCAATGGAGGTTTTTTAGGAGGGGGAAGGGATGAGTTGGTTGAATATGAGTTTAGTATCTTTAGCTTTGAAAGAAAGATATTGTCTGGGTCATCGTGTTATAACGAGCATAGGGGCCGGTGGTAGATGTGGGAGGCGTAAGTTTTTTTTCATATATATATATATATATATATATATATATTATAAATATTTTTAATTCGTGTCCACATACACATGTGTTTCATTCTTTTCTGAGAATCATCGGTGTATAAGATGATTGTTCTGCAATTAACACGATTCGAAACCCTAGACCCAAGTAGACATTTTAACCTCTGTCTGACCGCCTAGAACCATGAGGCCAACCCAACAACCACTGTGAAAGGAAGAGAATTAAAGTCTATTTATATCTATGCAAGCAGAATATCAAGAAGGCTGTCATTGTGTTCAACGAAACTTAGCAATGCTTGGCTAATCAACTTGACAATTTAAATTTAACATTCAGCATTTCTGAACAGAGGAAAACATTTATGCACAAGGTTGATCAGCCTTTTAAAAAATGTCTCTGAAAATAATTTCACTTGATTTTCCGATCACTTATCTGTCATTATCCGACCACACAGCTTCTTTCCATTTTTATTTCTATTCTTTTTTTCATTTTTCTTTTTACTTAATTTATATTTAATATGTAAAATTAAAACAAAAAAAAAACATCTTTGGATTTCTCTATCCATCTTTATTCTTGTTCTTCTCATCATCTACTTCCTCCTCTGCTGATTTCTATGATCTACTCCTTCCCCGTGTCTTCTTCCTACTCCTGATTCTTCCTCCAATTTCCCTTTCTTATCCCCCATCTTTTCCTCCTCTCCCTCTGCTGCTACCAGATCAAGCTCTCTGAAAATACACCAAACATTGATGTTATTGTTTTGTTTTTCTTTTCCCTTTGCAAAACTCAATCATGTTCTGCAAAAACAAAAACAAAAACAACAGCCAAACCAAACACCATAAGTAAATATTTGAAGATATAAAGTACTTGAAGAATAAAAACGTTTACGAAAATGACAGGATTTGGCATTAAATAAGCCGAAAAGGGTTGATATGCCGTAAAACTAAACAACCAACCTCCTCTCCCACTTCCTCTTTCTTCATATCTTACTCGAATTATATACTTCTCTTTTAACTACCTTTTCCTCTTCCATTTTCTCCTCCTTCTTTTTCTCCTATTCCTCTCCATCTTCTCTGTCATATTCTTCATCTTCCTTCTTTCATATATTTTGCTTCTATTAAATTTCTCTATCTTTTTCAGATTTTTCATTTTTCTTGATAATCAGTTAGTGTTTCTCTTATTTTCCCTTTACTCTCTTCTCTCTCATTTTCTCTTTTCTTTTCCCCTTTTTATTTCTTTAAAATAAGCTTAACAATTGATATCCTCAAAACACTCTCTCTCTCTCTTTCTCCCTCTCTCATTCTTTTGTTACTTTCTCTTTTTTCTAGTGTCTATCACCTTCTGTTTCTGTAAATCCTTTCCCTCTACTTCCTTTTTCCGCTTTCCTCCTCCCATGTCAATCCATGTTATCAAATCTACACAATTTACAAGCATGATTTCATAGACACCGTACATCTCTATTTCTGCAAACACATCTAAATTTATTTCAAAACTTTGGGGAAATGCTTAATGCTCCTGTAATTTTCTCAGCAAAGCACTAATTATGCCTTTGGGTATTATAATTTCATAGAACTGTAAATCGTATCTCAAACATTACCCCCTCCCCCTCTCGACGAAACTCAATCATCATCATCTTCATCATCTTCATCATCACAATGAAATTTAATCTGTTACAAAAAATACAGCCATAATTATCAACATATTTTTACTATCATTTTGCTTTTCTTATTGTTTGCAATTATTATTTGCATTCGAATTTAGAAAATAAAAATGGATCATCATCATCACCATCACTTCCATTTTTGCTTAGAAATTGATTTTAATTAAAGAGATCATTTTCTTTCATCGTTATTTTAGATTTTTTTTAAATGAGCACAACTGTAACTGCCTCAACTGTTGAGTTTATCTTCAACATTGACATCTTGATCCCAGGCATTATGCTAAATTGTATCAGACACCCTTGGTCAAGGTGTTCGCCGCACACTTACCCTTGGCTAAGGTGTTCAACCCCCATACTTACCCTATATCACTATCCATCTTTCCCAGCCCTTTTGTACTTTTTCTTATTTAAAGAGCTAAATGTATTCTGTCTATCCTACTTCCCAACTCTATCAATTACTCAAACTGTGTCTGCCCCAACTCAGTCCTCGGTATGACCTTAAACTACATCCGGTGGTAAGGTCCTAATTTTGAAGCTTTAAAGAGTATGGAGTAAAACTTTAGTTGCAATTACTCCCAGGTCAACTCTGATCCTGAGTGGTAGTACCTGTCAGGGTCCCATCTGTAAGTTAAATAAAATCTATCTACAGTATGATATGAAACTGCATGTGGTGGCAAAGTTTTTGCTGGTTTTGCTAAACGAGTCGGACCTGCATTGAGCTCACGAAGATCGTGCCTCAGGATTGTCTGATCTGCATCAAGTCATCCTTGTTGATTATAGCTATTTGTTAAACTGCAAGATTGTTATCACAAATAACCTAAACATTCAGTGTAAACTCCGAATACCCCATCGTATTCAATTTAAAAGTTTTAAACATTTGAAATACATTTAAAATATTAAAAATATTAAATATGTTAAATCTTACTAGTTAAATACCTAGAATATATAATTATCGGAAACCTTTAAATAAAAAAAATATTTATCATCAAGATTTAAACCTAACCGATTCACATAGACTCTCCGATAGGCTTATAAACGTTATTAGATAAAAGCTAACAGAATTAATTAAATGCAAGGATCCCACACGAAACCATAGATGCACCATACATATTACAATAACAAACCTATATTGACCCATCCACTGAATCTGATATTCCTTAAGTTACTTTTTCACTAATAAAGGTACTCCTTAAATTAACATGCAGCCCTCACATAGCTAATAAACTACAATTATAACAGCTTTACACTCAAATATAAGCATGCCCTCCCCAAATAAAAAATAATATAAATATAACACTTAAACCTTTTAATAACAGAAATACATCCCCACCCAGAATCTAACTCACTCACCGACCAATAAACTACACCATACACCATCACCCCTAAATATGAATACACTATTGAAGCAGGGAAACATACGGCACCGTTATCTATAAGTAAAGTATTTTAAATAACACTTAGTTATGATTAAGACTCGTATAAACAGAAAGCCTGCCCCTATCGACCCGCTACTTTCTCCAAAACGGACGCTTGAGCGAATTCACCGGAAAATGTTAACGGTGATCTTAGAACTGCATTTTTCGATTTGTTTTCATTGGGTGAGTCGCTGATGATTTGAATGGACTCTAACGGTCTTTTAAATGGTAAAAGGTCAATGCATGTCAATGAGATCGAGTTATGTCTCTGAAATATGTAACATAGTTTTTAAATAAGTAATATGTATTTTAGCTCTCACGTTTTTGCCATCGAGCACTTTATTGATTTCTTTTCAACATCCCCTGACGCACTATATATATATATATATATATATATATATATATATATATATATAATTATATTTTCTTGTATGTGGTGGTTCAGTGGCAGATTACTCACATGCAAGTGACTTGGGTTTCCAATCCTGAGTTCGGATATATTCTACCGATAATCCCAAAGGAGGGCGAAACTCGAGTCTCTGACTTCCGGTCTTTGCTTTTCATGGTTTGTGTCTGATTGTGGAAATTTATATATATATATATATATATATATATATATATATATGTGTGTGTGTAGAATGAAAATGGGGAAACAGAAAATTGTTTAGATATTCATCAACCTTTCTTCGTCTATATTTCAAGCTTTTCTCAAGATGACTGATTTGAAGAAATGACATAGAAATACAATATTTGAAAATATGTGGTGCGTTTGTAATGTGAAAAGAACGTTTGTTTATTTTTTAATTATTGATATCGATTCTATGTACAAAGTTTTATTGGAAATGTGGTGTAAAATAGCTGGCCTGGATCTAAACTCTGACACAATTAAACAATGTAACGGCTTCTATGAGATGAATCTCCTTTAATCAGCAAACTAATACTCACCAAATAGAACTTGATTTTAGATCCACAGAACAAAACAATAAAACTAAGTAAAAATACGTTATTAATTTGTGAATTAAAAGCAAATGAAGAGAAAGACATGAAATACTTATGGGTTTACATCATGAACATGAAATACTTATGGGTTTACATCATGAACATGAAATACTTATGGGTTAAACCCATAAGTATTTCATGTCTTTCTCTTCATTTGCTTTTAATTCACAAATTAATAACGTATTTTTACTTAGTTTTATTGTTTTATTTATGAACATGAAATACTTATGGGTTTACATCATGAACATGAAATACTTATTGTATATCAATAAAAGTGATGGAATAGATTCTTTTTTAGTGTGATAAGATTTTACAATACATTGTATATGCAAGTGGAATATGGATTATACTGGCAGAGCATTAGACGAAGCTTAATGTCTTTGAAATTAAATGTTGAAGAACTATCATTGGAGTAACTGTTCTTGTTTCCCTTTTTTCTTTTCTCTTGTTGCTTTGATCATAAGCATTTAATAATTGGTTCGAATGCCCAATGTCTTTGAAATGAAATGTTTAAGAACTGTCCTTGCAGTAAATATTTTGAATTTTTCTTTTTTCAGATGAGGATTGATAATATGTATTTGGATTGTTCGAATTATTGCTCTCATCTTGTGTGTTGTTCTCACAACGTTTCGGCTGATATAATCTCCGGCTTTTTTCTTAAGAAGGTCAGAGATTATATCGGCCGAAACGTTGTGAGAACAACACCCAATATGAAATCAATAGTCAGAAGAATCTAAATAATACATTCTTGGAGTAGTTATATCTTTAAACTATTCAGCCAATGGGAAAGCACAGTTCATGCAATATATGTGTTATATAATTCTTATTTAGTTGAGATGAGGATTGATAATTTGGATTATTCGGACTATTATCCTCATCTTGGTTGTTATTTTCACAACGTTTTGGCAGATGTTCACATGGATCAGTGGCGCAACGGATAAAAGCAACAATCAGTTCTAAGTGACAATTCTCTGGAGGTTGATGTTAAATCCTTACTAACTAAGAATAATATCATAACTACCACGTTTATTCGGCTATGGCTGACAGAATGAGAATAATCTACCCCCTATAAAGGAGAGATAGGTGCAATTATTACATAGATAATAACTCAAGGTATATTGGTCACCTTTATTTAATTGTGGGCTTGATAAGTTTCATAGCAAACCCATTAATTAGAGCCTAAAATAAAGATTTATAAAACATAAAATATTTATACAATAAAATCTCTATTGATGTTGTCTTTCATTTGACCATGTCTGCATAATTAAGAAAAAGAAGATAAAATTTGTATAAGTAAAACAGTGAACACCATTATAGGCACTGGTATGCATCATACTGCTCGTCACCCAATATCAGCCTAGAATAAAATATTTTAAAATAATATCAAAGAGAAATTAAGCAATATTATTTATTTCTTAAGTTAAATTTTTTCTATACTTAAAAAATAAGCGTTAAATTTATAACAAAACTTGAAGAATACCCGTCCCAGGACGGATAAAATTAATTTCATATATAGAACATTTTTTCACCAGATTTATGTCCCCTTATTAAAATCAAGATATAATGCTACTTAACCTTATGTTTGGAATCCTTGTTCCAATGTTGATTAAAATCCATTACATGATTTTGATTCTAGAAAATGTCTCAGATTTAAGGTTTTTAGAAGAAATTGAAATCCAGGGAATCTTGCTTAATTATTGTCTAATGATTATGGATCAAATTTAATGCGAATCTGAAATATTTGAGTTTCAAATGAAAGATTATACTTATATTATACCAATTTTAAGACCTTTAAAATACTCCTAATGAAACTGAAATTTGAGGAATATTTTTATTGATATCTGATACCTTTCACAAATTTCAGACGTATCTGAATTTTCATGAATAGTTTCCACCCCCGTTTGCCCTCTTTGCATGAAACTAAATTAAACTAAATATAGCCCACATTACCCATCTGGTGATACCAGATCAGGCTGCCCTGTAACTCCCTGAGACGAAATTCACCTACATTGACGTTTTTTGTTTTTCTTCTTTTTTTTTTTTTTGTAAAACTTAATTATGTTCTACAAAACCAAAAACAAAAACAACAGCCCCTCTCCCTTTCTCCCTCCCCTTTTTTATTTTATTTTTAGAACTTGAAGCATAAATCTTTTACTATAATGACCAGATTCGGCATTAAATAACCCAAAAAGGGTAGATATGCCGTAAAACAAAACTACCAAACCAAAAACGATGATTAAACATTTGAAGATATAAAGAACTTGAAGCATAAAAACTTTTACTATAATGACCAGATTCGGCATTAAATAACCCAAAAAGGGTTGATATGCCGTAAAACAAAACTACCAAACCAAACCACATTACCCATGCTTACGCCTAGCACCTGTGTTCCAAAATTCATAATAATCGGTTTATTAGTTTAGGAGTGAACCCTGTAGATGCAAATATATAAAATACTTTATATATACATAACTTTATATAAATAGAGATATATTTACATTTCAACTCAAAATTTATTTCAAATTGTTTGTGTACTTCTGATACGAGGAACATTATATCTAACACCCTCTCATTTTTAGCTATCAAAAAATGGAGTGATGCACTTGTGCAGCTAAAACTCATGTGGGTCGGAAGGAGGAGCAAAACTTCAGTTTCACGGGAAGATAATTCTTTTGTATCTTTAAATGTCATCAATTTGATTTACATGACTTTCTGAAATCATTCTTCAAGTATTCATGGCGCTTCATTAAATTAAATATTCTTTTTGCATCGTTACCTTTCTGGGGTTACAAAATCTATTAAGAATGTTGCAATCCTTCTGTTGGTGATGGTGGTGGTGGTGGTGGTTGTTTTTTTGTTTTTTTACTACTACTCACTAGGGGTTTTCACACAGGTCGTCATCAGTGATTGCTCACTCACAGTAACCAGTGGTGTTTCCTGGAGTATGAGTGACAACAAGTCTTCACCTCTTTTGATAACCAGTGTAAATAATTGTGCGTTATCGCAACAGCTGCTTACCATTGATTTCTCGCTGGAAACGATCTTTGGTCTTCTCTGAGAGTTGGGTGGCAATAAACGTCCCAAAGTCTCAGTATTATCTGCACCCAGTGGAAGTCTGTTTAGTCCTCTCCCTCCTCGGTCTTTCCATCCACCTTGACTATTCACAATTATTTGTATGGTATCAGCTGAGGCTGGTGCCATCACATTGTAGGTGTATGTTTTTTTTTTTTTTTTTTTTTTTGGGGGGGGGGGTAATTTATGAGATTTATTATTATTACTAGACCACCCGTGACCCGTTGGGTCAGTTTGTTATATTAGCTATGGAATTCATGTATGAGAGTGACACTTGTGGCATAAAGAAAATAGTTTTTTTTTACATAACAGAAGCATTTCTATGAAAGTATATTAAAATGAAAAAAGAATATAGATAGATTTCTATGAGTCGTTCTGTTTATTATAATTGTTTTTTTTTTTAAATCAGAGTTACTGAATTATAAGTGGTTGGCCATACTTATAGGTAAATATGCACTGAACAGGTACCATAATACTTATTATAGTTAAATTCAAATTTTGATATATCATCTTTTAAATGAAATTGTTAGTTGAAAGTACAGAATAATAAAAAAACACTCTCCACATGTTAATAATGGCTTTTTAAATAGAAAATGAAAATAAAATGTAACTTTTTTCATTTAATTTAAGCAAACATTCAGTACCCATTGTGTAAAATATTTAATTTGTATGTTAATAATAAGGTCAATAAAATTAAGACAATTCTTTTCTATTTACATTTTTTGTACAATTAAAGTTTTTTAAAGAAAACTTTTGTTATCCTTTCGCTTAATTGAGACTTCTTATCAGGTTCTAACACTCTTATATCCAGATTATTTATATTAATCCATTTATTTTATTGAATATGTATCGCTGAAAAGTACGGGTGCTTAAGCACTTATTGTACAGCAAATAAATATTGTATTTATATGCTAATAATAAGGTCACTAAAACTAAGACAATACTTTTCTATTTACAACATTTTTTGTACAATTTGAGTGTTTTAAAAAAACTTTTATGTTTTCCTTTCGCTTAACTCTACTGAGTGCAACATATAGTTGACCATGTTGAAAGACAGGTTTGTCTAGATAAACTAAAACTTTATGTAAGGTCTGTCCTTGAGACTTATGAATAGTCATAGCAAATGCTAATTGTATAGGAAACTGGACTCTGGCAAATGGAATATTGTCACCGTCAGATAAAACCATTTTCAATCTTGGAATTAAAACGATTTCTCCTTCAAACTGTGATGCAATAATTTTAGCAACAATCAAATTATTATACAGCTCCTCTATTATTAGTCTTGTACCATTACATAAGCGTGGTGGATCAATATTCCTCATACATATGATTGGAGCTCCTTTCTTGAGTTCAAGTTTATGTGGAGGTAATCCTGATAACTCTATCGAATCAAGAAATTCTGTTGGGTAATGTGTAGCTTCTGTTCCTTCAAGAACAGAATTAAATGACAAATATTCTTTGACTTGTCCAGGAAATTTTTCAATACAATTATGATTTATTGCTCTAACTGTATCATTAAATGGTACTAATATGCAATTTTCCGCAAACATTTCTAGATTGTCAAACGAAGGATAAATGTATTCAATGCATTGGTCAACATTATCTGCACGGATTATCAAATCTTCAGGCAGTTCAATCTCACCATTTTCATTTTTTTCAAGTTTGTCTTCACCAATCTTTATAATAAATTTAGAGTATTCATCATCATCATCTTGAACTCTCATGTTTTGTTTTAAATAAAATTTCTTAAATTTACGCCACAAAAACGACTCTTTGATGCAAGCATTGTAAATGTCAGCATCATTTCCTCTCTTTATGACTGGTAGTAGTTGCCTGAAGTCACCACTGCACACCGTCAATATCCCTCCGAATGTTTCATTGTTTCCACATATATCCTTGAGAGTCCTGTCGAACGTCTCTAAACTCTCCCTTCTTATCATTGGACATTCGTCCCAAATAATAATTTTTGCTGCCCTTATCAAGTTGGCTGTTTCTGATTGTTTATCAAAATTACAAACATCATTTTCTCTTACATTGAGAGGAAGCTTGAATCTGGAATGAGCAGTGCGACCACCAGGCATCAATGTTGCAGCAATACCTGATGATGCTACAGCCAGTGCAATTTGTCCTAAGCTCCTTACTTTTGAAAGAAGAAGTTTTATTAAGAAGGTCTTTCCTGTGCCTCCTGGAGCATCGATGAAAATCAATGAAGAAGAGCCCGTGTTTAAGCAACTGCATATAAAGTTGTAGATGATCGATTGTTCGTCATTTAATAAATGTTGATGTGTCTTTACATATGTTATTTGCTCTGCTATATTGTAACTTTGCTCATCCATTATGGCTCTATTTATGTGAATCACATTAGGTAAATTCTGAGGCAAAGGCAATCCAAAATCTTGCAGTGATTTGTCAGCAGCACAAAGTTTATCATTTATGTACCTCAACGTGTTGTTGATGGCATTTTTATTGACCATGTTCTGATTGTTGACTTGGATTTGCATTGCATTGTAGTAATCCATTGCCATAGAGTTGGAAAATCTTTCCCACAACTCAAGAGGATTTGAACATTCTGTGTTTAAAAGTATCACAATGAACAGATCCCTTATCGCTCTTGGCATTCTCGTTTTATCTGCATCCTCCATTGTTTGTATCCAGTGGTTGTCATGAAGCAGTAATCCTCTTTCTTTGCAAGCAGTTTTAAATAATGGACATATATGACCTGCTACAGTTCGCAGAGATTCAAAAGAATTAGGTCCTTTTACATGGTGAAGTAGTAGCCGCAAAAAGTACAATTCACCACTATTTGGTGAGACTGTGTACATACGACCAAGAATATTCGCTTCAAAAACTCCTGGGTGATCAACTATTCTTCTACCCATTTTTCTTCTTTGCCATTTCTTATTTTGCCACACATAGTATTTTGGGACATCCGAGTAATAGAGTGTTCTGGCAAATTCATCATTCTGGCAAATATTGAAAAACTCTGTTAGAGTTGTGCAGGAAGCATTTCTATTAAGGTCTCTGTTGCTTGTCCTTTGAATATAGATCATATGTTGATCAGGGAGATGTATCTGAAGACGAATAACTGCAGGTTCTCTAACATGAATTGGAAATCCCAGTATCATCGAAACTGCTTCTGATGGTCCAATATATCTTCCTGTCAAGTATTGCTTAATTTCGTCTTTGCTTACACTGAAAACTGCCTGATCGCTTCCCTTTAATGTATATTTAATTACATATTTAATGGATTTTACAGAAGTGCATATTTCTACATTTAAGTGACAATTAAATAACTTCAAGAGAGTCATGTTGTAAGGTACAACCCATTTGGAAGTTATAGGTTAATTTCTACCTTCTTTATAGCCTTGATGACCTCTCATTTCTGGTGACCTTCGCCTATAAATAGGGTAGGAATCATATCCACATCTTGTTTCATCACTATATGGTTTTGGGTACCTCTTTGAACAGCTCCCATTTTTCCAGCACAGAGATGTACTGTTGCAGTTTGGTCCATGTATCATATGCGTCAATACCAATTCATGTCCTTCTGGATCTTCGACTTTATTTGGTATTTCAGCTTGAACAAAATCATCATAATTCTGGGGTCTGGGTTTAGATTCTTCTTCCATCCATAGCAGGCAATGTAGGTGTGGTAAACCTCTTTTCTGGTATTCAACACTTATAACGTAGGCAATACAATTACCCAACAGACCTTGTGTTCCTGTTAAATATTTAATGAAAAGTTTTCTTTTTAAATCAAAAATTCTTGCAATTATGTCCGGTCGATCGTGAGGAAATTGGTTCTCAATGAGATTATTCTTAATCTCAGGCCAATTTGGATTGCATGTCATTGTGATGAAGTAAGTTGCAGTCCCATATTTTCTAACATACATCATAGCATCTTGACATCTCTCCATCATATATCGTGGACCACCAACAAATGTTGATGACAAAATAACTTTTCTGCCTATGTTACTAAGATCATCATTATCATGTAACGCATCGACAAAACCTCTGTATGTTGTAGATCTAAGAGAGGCTTGATTCAATCTAATGTAGTTCAAACGATCTACTTCAATTTTTCCTGCCATATCCACAACATACTGCTGAAACAATCTCCCACCTCTTAATATTTGGCTAAATTCATCATCACGGATCATAATGCGGTAGGCATAATAACGCATAGCAGTTAATTTTCGGTTATTTGTCATTGTCATCTCGGGATGCCAGCCATCCTCACCATCAGGGAAAAACAGTACATACTGTAGTGGATAATATGATCGATGATATTCCGATATTGTCTGAAGCTGTCCACCTTTTTCTCTCAATATTATGTGGCGTGATGTTGTTTGCTGTTCATTGTTATTTTGAATAATAATTCCTACTTCATTAAAAATCTGATTATTGTATCGCCTTTCATGCTCATTAATCGGTTTCCTCGTAGGATCTATAACAATAACTGCATTAGGTATGTTGTATATCATGTCCTTAGTTTGTTGAAATGCAGTCACATAGATATTAGCACGTCTTAGAATATACTCAATATTTTCTATGATATTCCGACGTATCTCAATGTTCTGGTACATATTCATCCGAACATCAATACTATATTCTTTGTCAAGAAAGTATATCTGAATAAACTGAGCTTGATTGTCTGGCTCAGGTAATAATGATCCAATATAGTGATGAATCTGCCCTTGAATAACTATAGATGGATTCCATCCGTGTTGTGGCTTGATTTCTTTGCAACCAAAAGATGTCATTTGAAACAGGCTATTATATTGTCTCAGGTGCCTTCTGAAGTGGCGAGCTTCTTCACCTTGATCAGCATACAAATAATAGAGTTCATGTGGCAACTTGTGCAACTTTGGCAATCTAACCTTGCCATTCATGCAACAAAAATGTGCAGTTTCTCCAACAAAAAGTTTTGCTTTACAATGAGAACATAGCTTATTCAAATTTCCAACATTTCCCTGTAAGTTTGCTCTGCGCTGTAAATTATATTGACTATTTCGCAAAGCAAGTATGTTGTTTATTTCCACAACATTCTCGTCACCTCGGTTTCGTTCATCTCTTATTCTTTGGCTACTCAGTCTCTCTTCTCTTTGTTGTGCTGTTTCGCTAGCTCGTCTTTGTTCAGCTCTAATTCTCTGCCTGTTCAGTCTCTCTTCTCTCCTCTCTGTTGTTTCATTGTTTCTTGTCTCTTGTGTTCGCTTTCTTTGCATGCTCAGTCGGTAATCTCTTCGCTGCGGCGTTTCTAAATTTCGATATCTATAATCTTTTTCCCTTTGTTTTTGCCAGCGAATTTCTCTTTGTTCACTTGTTTCAGAAGCTCTTTGAAGTCTATACGTTTCTCTAGAACGAATCAGTCGAGTTCGTCTTTGTTGCTCAGTTTCAGTAAGTTGTGGCATGCCAGAGCGACCAGCTTGTTGCTGATCCACATTGGTTTCGTCGTTGATTTTGGTTTTGTTACTTTTTATTTGGTTGTGTGCCATATTAATAAAGTTCTACAAAGAATGTAAAATAATTTGTTACAGCTTTGTGTAACAACTTCTGAAAAATTTAAAATATTAAATGTGTTAAAAAATGGATGTAATATGTGTAAAACATATGATTCAAGTATTTGCTGTTTAAAAAACAACAAAAGGAAACACTATTTAATGTAATAGAAATGTGTGCATTTACCGATTCAGCTTTCCGTTTGGAAATGTAAGCAGACGACTTGAAAAAACATTGGAAGAAGAAAAAGAAATTTTTTTTAATCACGCCCTCTAGTAAGAAGGTCTGCATTAGTTAAGGGGGATAACTCTATCCAGTTTTACATCGCTCCCTCTTTCTCTCTCTCACACACACACGTAACTACAAGCATCTCGCTGCTCAACTCCAGTATTGCCAGCCATGGGGATTGATCTATATATACGAGCACGCATTAAAAAAAACGAAAATAAAAAAAGAAAAATGATGGAGGTATATTAAACATCTTTAATAAAAAGAATCAGTGCAAATGGCGATTTGAGAAAGGAAGGGAGTACATGTACAACAGGCTTTCTCGCGTACGTAACGAAAACAGAGGGAGTAGGAGTGGTGAAATCTATGTGAGGAAAAGTGGGAGGTGGTTTCGTTGACCGCCCGCTAATAATGAGTGTGTTGTTTTTTTGTTTGTTTGTTTTTGTTTTTTAAAAGGGAGGAGTTTTTTTTAGACTGCGGCAGACCTTACGAAGTCCTACCGTGAAGAAAACAAAAAAACTATTTGATGAAATTAAATGAAATTGTTTATATTAAAAGCGATATAAAAATTTCCAAAATGAAAAATTTCATGCGTTCGTTAATCATAAGAGATTAACGGAATTAGATTAACAGATTAGAAGACGATGCTATTTACGCATGCGCAACCGGATGTTGAAAACCGGAAAGCTGAAAGCTGATTGCAAACATACAAGACCCATAGACTTTTAGTAGTATATAGATTATTATTATCATTATTTATAATTATATTACTAGTAAATATATACTCTGCAGTTGCATATTTTTGCTAGTATATATAATGTAAGTGTTGAGTTACGAAACAGCCGATTGCGTCAAATTCTTTTTGACGTATGCTACTCTCCCCCCAAAGGAGGAGGTAATGCCTGAAAGGATTGTATCATGACAACAGAAAAGATACTACAATACCCTCTCGCAAAGATGGAGTATATTCCTCGGAGGACGGTCTCATGACAACAGAATACTACACTACCCTCCAAAACAAGGAAGAGGTAATACCTGGAAGGATGGTATAATGACACCAGAACAGAAACTACACTACACCTCTCCTTAATAAAAAAGAAGATAATGCCTGGAAGAATGATCTTGTAACAAATGAACATATACTAGACTACCACCTCACACACATAAGGCGATAATGCCTGGGAAGATGGTCTCATGACAACAGAACAGATGCTACACTATGACCCCCCCCCCCTCAATTGAGCATTGAAAGATAGAACAATAGTACATTAATAGAAGTGATAGCATAGTTTCGGCTTAAGACAGGTACCAAATCTCCATTTGTATTAGATTTACTCACTGGGAGTTCTCACTCAAGTCATCATCAGTGATTGCTCACTGACAATAATGAGTGGTTCCCTGGAGTGAGTGACAACAAGTCTCCCCAGATTTCCAGCACTCTCTTATTGACCACTTCTAGAGTTTGAGTGCCAATAAGACTCTCCAATCTTCCAATACTCTCTGCACCCTTCAAGTAGAGGTCTGATTAGTGCTCTCTCCCCTTGCTCTTTGTATTCTCCTTGGCTCTTCACAACCATTTTGCGTGATACCAGCCTGTTAAATATTCTAAAAGGAATTCCGAGAATTACAAGCCTTACAGCAGATAATGCTCATGTTATTCCTAAAACGATATTTAATCACTCTCGGCATTCACAGAGCATGCATGGGTAGCCCAAATGATAACATTTCGAGACTGCCCCCCCCCTCCCCCCAAAAAAAAATAATGGTTTTAATTAAAAACAGAAAAGGTTCTTTACTCACGATACAACATTGTTATTTTTTACCAACACTGGTCAATGGCAGACTTGATATAACGGACAGAGACTTAAAATGACCATCATTCAAAATCAGAAATTTCTATTTGAGTTGAAGCACTGAACCATGACAATGTTTAATTCTTGGGTTTTGCTTTCAGAGAACAATAGCCATTCACAATCTCACACTGATTACATCTTAACTCTGGGAATGAACTCCATTTATTCTGTGTTTGGCAAAAGCTATTGTTTGTTAGCCGGACCGGGTCATACAATATTCATCTCATTGAGCAAAATGACATTAACCAATTCTTTCTGCTCCTTCTTCTTCTTCTTCTTCTTCTTCTTCTTCTTCTTCTTCTTCTTCTGCGCTCATGCTTCGAAAAACTAGGTGAATTTAGTGACAGATGGAACCAGTTTCTTTTAAGAAAACCTTTTTCACATCCAACAGTCACCCTCCAAGAGTTCAAATCAATCATCAAATATTTTATGCACGCGTGATTTGATCAATCAAATTCAGTATTGATCTATAGAAACAGCTTCCTTCTGTGACAAGCCGAAGTCTGCATATAGAAATATGTGGTGTTATCAAAAAATAATGAAACTTTCTTTTCCTCCCTTTTTATTTTTTAGGTTAGAAACCGTAAATGAAAGTTAACTGATGGGAGTTTATCGTTTATGTTAATGGATTCACTTCATAGATGCCTCTAAAAATTCAGGTTAATATTGGATTCTTACCTCCATCAAGGAGGTTATGTTTTCGGTCGAGTCTGTTTGTTGGTTTGTCACTATGTTTGCTTGTGTACAGCCTAGCGCCCACATCGATCTATCGAAACAGCTTCCTTCTGCGACAAGCTGAAGTCTGCATATTGAAATATGTGGTGTTATCAAAAAATAATGAGACTTTCTAATATATCTCTAGCCAGATCTTTATTTATTTCTCTTTTTCTCACGCCCATTTTATCACTTCCTCATGTATTTTCCTTGGCCTTTCCCTTTGAACTGGACCTGTTATCTTGACTGTTGTACATTTACTAACCCAAGAACTCTTATCCATTCTTTCAACATGATCATACCATCAAAATCTCAGTTTCTGCACATATCTTCCCATAGTGTCCAGTTTAAATTTTCTTCTGAGGTCATCAAGACTAAGCCTGTCTTTAAGACTCATCTTACACATCAATTATATAATTCTCATATCATTTATCTCCATGCAACGCATGTCCTCAACATTCATATGGTCAGGTTTCACTTCCATACATCATCACACTGTATACACATGCTTGATAAACTCTTTCCTTGGCCGGCAGTGATATAACGCTTTGCTTGTTAGTAATGTCAGAATTTCCCTGAATTTACTCCATCCATTCCTAACTCTTGCAATAACATTAGTACCTGATCCACCCTGTGCTCTAATTGTATCAATAAGGTAACAAAACTTTTCGCCAACCTCAATAGCGTCACCATCCAGATATATTTTGTTCAAATCTGAGTTCTTATCCATTTCCATTGTCTTACACTTTTTGCACACAAGTTGTTTATTCTCTCTCAACCTACCAGTGATTCCACTGCTGTTCTTTTGTATCCAATGCTTTCAAGTACCACAAAAAAATTGAATTGCACCCGACTCCCTTTCCACAAACTGAGTAGGGGCTACTGAAAATTATTTGATTTTGACTAGGCTGATCTATTTCAAGAAAGTACCTGACTCCTGATTCAATCATCTACCTATATACATACATAAAATTGACAATTTTCAAAAATCCCTGAAAATACTTTGTATTAGTATTAAAGTAGTGATTATGTGAAACTTTCTTAGAGGGTATATCTAATACCCCTGATTCAGAAAAAAAACTGACATAAAATAGAAGGCTGTGGTTGGTTCTTGTGATATCTGAACTTCACATTTTACATAGATTTCGACTGGAAAAAACATTTTTTAGGAACAAAACTATGTTTTTGTGAAATCAGTATATATATATATATATAGCAAACTATAAATAAAGATCATTTGTAATGTGATGATCTCTGTTAAATGTATAAAATAACTTCAAAAAGATTCACAATAAAAAAAAAACTGTTTATTAAATTACATTTTTGGAAGTAAAAGATGCAACTTTACACACGTTTGACTTTTGACTTTTTTTCATTCTTCAGTTAGTATACTTGCAATGAATTATTGAAATTGTTCGGGTTTCCTTTTCCTAATGCATGGAATCCTAAATCACATTTTTAAAAGTTGCAACATTACACACGTTTGACTTTTGACTTTTTTTCATTCTTCAGTTAGTATACTTGCAATGAATTATTGAAATTGTTCGGGTTCCCTTTTCCTAATGCATGGAATCCTAAATCACATTTTTAAAAGTTGCAACATTACACACGTTTAACTTTTGACTTTTTTTCATTCTTCAGTTAGTATACTTGCAATGAATTATTGAAATTGTTCGGGTTTCCTTTTCCTAATGCATGGAATCCTAAATCACATTTTTAAAAGTTGCAACATTACACACGTTTGACTTTTGACTTTTTTTCATTCTTCAGTTAGTATACTTGCAATGAATTATTGAAATTGTTCGGGTTTCCTTTTCCTAATGCATGGAATCCTAAATCACATTTTTAAAAGTTGCAACATTACACACGTTTGACTTTTGACTTTTTTTCATTCTTCAGTTAGTATACTTGCAATGAATTATTAAAATTGTTCGGGTTCCCTTTTCCTAATGCATGGAATCCTAAATCACATTTTTAAAAGTTGCAACATTACACACGTTTGACTTTTGACTTTTTTTCATTCTTCAGTTAGTATACTTGCAATAAATTATTAAAATTGTTCGGGTTCCCTTTTCCTAATGCATGGAATCCTAAATCACATTTTTAAAAGTTGCAACATTACACACGTTTGACTTTTGACTTTTTTTCATTCTTCAGTTAGTATACTTGCAATGAATTATTGAAATTGTTCGGGTTCCCTTTTCCTAATGCATGGAATCCTAAATCACATTTTTAAAAGTTGCAACATTACACACGTTTGACTTTTGACTTTTTTTCATTCTTCAGTTAGTATACTTGCAATGAATTATTGATATTGTTCGGGTTCCCTTTTCCTAATGCATGGAATCCTAAATCACATTTTTAAAAGTTGCAACATCTTTGCCAGATCTCTTTTTCTTCTTACATTTTTAATTTAGTCATATTTCTTTGTCCACTGATATTTCGTGCAAGCCAAATTCTGTGAAATACGGTCAGTCCTCTACTCACTATCAGACCAGTTCTATCGAGGTGCCGTCGAGACAACATGTAGTCAGTTGTTACTACGTCCATATCAGTTATGTTCAACATGTCTACACATATCGGTAAGTTCGTCTTTCACATATCCATCTATTAGGAAGCTTTAACATATGTGCATATTTATGATGTTTTACTTATAAGTGCAAATATATATCCTGTTATATTTTTATAAGCAAGCTTTTAAATTCTTTTTTGTCTCCTATTTTGTTTATGTGTGAGAATATTTTTAAGAAACTGATAATTCTCATAGAATGCATAGATTTTAATTCTGTTTTATTTGTAAATTAAAAAAAAGAAATTCTTTTTACAATTTTGTTTGCCCCCAGAATGTCATATTGCTTCTGTGATAGTGGCCAGATTTATAGGGTTAAACCTGGGTGCATGATGTTTGTTCACATTAGATTTACATTTCTAGATGTTTGTATGGTCGAGGAAACAGGGAACAGGAAGGTAATTACAAAGGTAAGCAGTCCAAGAAAAGAAGCTATTAGGGTAGAAAATCATCCAGCATCTAGGAACCTCTGCAGTGAAGGGGTGGGATTTTGTTTTGCTGCTAGTCAGGTTGGACGAGGGTATTTACGTTAAGGAGGTACAAGTGCAGTAAGTTCACCTGAGCAAAGTCTGTGGAAGTACTTGTCAAACAAGCATAGGCATGCAATACTGCGGCGATGCTTCATACCCACAGTTTGTTCAATGGTTTAAAGTGTACCTTATCCCTAATCGAGTGTAGAAACCATGCTACTTTCTCTAAAGTTGTTATTCCATAAAAATAACTTTGAATAAGCCGAAATAAAACGAGATGATAATCTTAGAAGAAATTGATTGCAATCGATGCATCCATTTAACTATTTCTATAAACTTCTTTTGTAGTTCGGACTTCCGAAACTGTTCACTCGCAGTTTTCAATTTATTTTCCTATTGTTTCTTTCTTTCATATCACGGATTTATTTTTAATTCATGCCCCAGACATGAATTCTGGGAGAAGATCAAGTCTCTTCCGAATGGAAAGTGAAGCAACGGCTGCCCATATTTAAGTCATGTGCTTCAAAAGTTGTCAATGGATCCAGTGAAAATAGTAAAATGAAAAAAGATATTAAAACAATGAATAGCAGGAAGAGGTAATCTTAAAATGCCAATTAAATATGCATATTTAGCGATGAAAATGTCAAGCTTAAGCATGGCAGACGAAAGAAAATGTTATTTTAATCTTAAGTGTGACAGACCGACCAATTTGATAGACAAGACCTATTATAGAGATGTATGGACGTTATTTCAGACTTAAGCATGATAGACCAAAGAAAATGCTAGTTGAAACTTAAGCATAACAGACCAAATAGAAACCAATTTAAAACTTAAGTACGACAGACCAAATAAATGCTATTTCAAACCTTAGCATGATAGATCAAAGAAAATTCTATTTCAAACTTAATCATAACAGACCAAAATAAATGAAAGTTCAAACTTATGCACGACAAACAAAAGAAAATTTTATTTCAGACTTAAGCATAACAGAGTAAAAGAATGTTATTTCAAACTTAAGCACTAAAGACCAACTAACCAATCGGCAAATTTTCTTCTAGAGATGTGGTAACGCATCTAGAAATGCTATTTTGAATTAAGCATAATAGACCAACAAAAATGCTATTTCAATCTTCACTGTAACAGATCAATCAACTAATTTTATATTTTAATATAAAGCTATTTCAAATTTAAGCATGACAGACCAAAAGAAATGCAACGGACCAGTTCCCTTAAAGAGATGTGTGATCGCATCTAAAAATGCTATTTTAAACTTAAGTGTGACAAATCAAGTAACTGGAGTATACTGATCTTGGCTTTGCAGTTTAAATTTGTTGTGTTTCATGCTTCTCTGAACTTTACTCTGGATGAAACATGATGAGCGACAATTCACCTTGTCTAGTGTCAAAGAATCTCAACTTCCTCTCTTTTTTTCTCTGACCAGTAAGATCTCCTGCATCGCCCAGGCATAGCGGTTGATAGTCTGTGTCTATCTTTTTCTATCCCTCAACTTGATCCTTAGGGAGATATGAGCGTTTCCCAACCCATTTATCTCAGAAATAGACATTGTTAGATGATATACAGATGGCCAGTTCCACGAGGTCAACTTCTGTCGTCTATCCAGCCTTTGTCTCCTTCCTTCAAGTCCTGAGAATCTAACTTGTGTGAATATATATTAATATTTGCTTTTACTATGATAAGTTGTTTTACACTAAACTTATTAACGATTCATAAAATCAATGTTCCTCTGTAACTTTTGAATCATACTGCTATTCGTGGTTCAGATATCACCTTGTAACATACATACACACACGCATATATGTTTTTTTTTACAGGCAGCTGTTTAGTCATATCACGGCTTCTCAATGTGACTAGACATGGCAAGAGTTTCAAGTTGAAATAAAAAAAAGGATGTCAAATGCTTAGGATGAGTTAACTATTTATTTATTAGAAAGATGTTGTAGTGCATAAAAGTTGGGATGAATCCTTTAATTTTTCCCAACTTCAAGGCCAAGACTCCCTCCGGATAGAGATTTATTTTTGAAAAGGAGGTATAATTAAAATAATAATAAAATATGACACCATACCATACAATCCTTATTCGATAAAATATGTTGGTAAATAAATATCTAATTGAAAATGATTGAATTCTTCAATATAGTAATTTGATCTATTTACTGTTGTCTTGTATCAAACGATCTTTTCACCAAATTGCGTTGGTATCCCCTTTTAAAAATATTCAACTTTTTATTTGTATGTTCATTTATTTACTTTTCTTATTGGTGTTGTTCAGTCGGCTAATAATAGAAAACATTAAACTGGAAAGGGGACGCTAAAAAAGGCGGAACATTTGTTTCTAATGTTGTTTTTACATACTTTTAATTTTAAATAATGAGTTTTAAAAAAGGTTAAACAAATTCTGACATCGATAAGGACATCGGGTTGAAGATACTGATTCAAAATCTGCGGTTTATTTAGATCAAGAGTTGGCAACCTCCGGCCCGCGAGCCACATCCGGTCCGCGAAGGCTTAGCCTCTGGCCCGCCACCCTATTATGCTTTATTATTGCAATCCGGCCTGTGGACCTCCCAGTAAAACTCATATCATTTTGTGACATAGATGTAAAAGTAGGTTTCAGTTAAGATTTACAGTGAGTTAAAAATGTATAAATATCAGCGAGCGATGATGCATGTATATTTTATTTTTCTTTAACAATTAATTTCAAATCTTTGGCCTGAGATAAAAATAGAAAAATAGAAAGAGAAAGGCAAGGAGGAAACGACAGACGAGGAAAGGGCATAAAACAGAGAACTTATGTGAGGTGTGTCAAACGAATGCTGGATCAACTTGCTACTTCCCCATCATTATTTTTTATGATTCCAAAATGGCGCCTTTTATAACATCACATACAAAAGTCTCTTGAGAAAAAATATCAGATTTCTAGAGTGTTCAATGCAATTTTTGTACAATTTATTCATGTAAACAAAATATAGTAATTCTGAGATTTCGTTTTTCACTCCGGCCTGCGATCTCCTTCTAAAAGTCTCATCTGGCCCTCACTCTGAAAAGGTTGCCCGCCCCTGGTTTAAATGTTAGATAAAACGTTTAACTGCGATGCTGCAACAAACATACATATAGACAACTTTGATTTATAGATAACTGATCGTAAGTATAACTATGTTATTCTTGTAGGAATAGAATGATTGTTGCCATTAGATTCATGCGAAATGTTTATAAAAAAGAAAAGTAAAGACTCAAAAATATTTTTTAAGTGTTCATTTTGTGATCTCTAATTTAAAATCTATTGTATATATTTTTTTCTCTTTGACCTTAAGATATTGATAACAGTGACATTTTAAATCATATGTTTCTCATGTTGGATATCTTTTCTTATTTGTAAATATGAAACCACTAAATCATACATGATGAGTACTTTTAATCGCGCTTGTCGTATAATGAAATGGCTCTCGATCACTTTAACTAGGGCAAAGATCATACAGACATCAGGAGGAAACTACTGCATAATTTGTTTTTTCAGAAAAAAAAATGTAAAAGTTGTGTATGAATAAAGAGTGAAACAAAATAAGTAGTAATAATATTTTGTAAAAGTCCAAGGTTCATCATGGAAACGCAGCAAGATTTGTCATCAAATCACCAACACTTTGTCTGGTGAAATCATTGCGAAAACAAAAATAAAAATAGATAACTTATGACATGAAAAACGAAAGTGCACATGGTTAGTTTAATATCCAAAATGATTTAAATTTGGTACTGAATGCAATTGATTAAACAAAACTTTCAAAAACTGTAATCCTCTGCTACTGAATAAAACCTGCTGAGATTTCTGACAAAATTACATCTGGATCTATCAAATATGGATTTATTTAAAAGCTCAGTGTACATTTTTAGGTGTGTATATAAAAATGAATTCAATCTTGAGGCTTCATTGGGTTTAAGAAAGATGAAATATATGTTTTTTAAGCGTCTTTATTTTGACATCTACATATACAATGATAATGATTTTCTCATTAAATCTAGAAAAACTGACTTAATTGTTATAGCATTTTTTTTTCAGCCTTTTAGCTAAGTGTAGTATCTGTTCTGATACTGAACTTCATCTTTTTAGCCTCTATCAGTTAAGAAGAAATCCTTCTAGACAGAAGCAATTTTTATTTTTGTCATTATCCAGAGTGCTCTTTTTTGGGGAGCTGGATTTTCCCCACATTAAAAATCGACCTTGTGCCTAGCTCTGCCCTCGGACCTGGCATTTCTGTTGGGATTGTACAATTATCTCCCTTGCAAATATTGCAATATTGTTTTTATTGGTATCATCACCATCATCATCATCATCATCGGTTTAACATCTGTTTTACATGCTGGCATATGTTGGACGGCTTTTAAAAATTGACTTACAAACTAACCTGTCTATTGCAAAGTGTTTATTATTCTTCCTTCTCTCATATCCATCCTTATCATTTCATTCAATATTTTTTCGCCTTCCCCTGCCGACCCCCCCCCAACCTTCTCCCTTTTCTTTCTTCTCAATAGCCCCTTATGTCTACAGTGGCGGCCTGCCTTGTCTGCGGTGACCTATGTTAAAGAAAAAAAATGACCTTGCTACCTCAACTGTTCTGCATCTAATTACCCAAGAACGCTGATTCATTCTTTCAATATGACCAAACCAAAGAAAGCTTCTGTTTTGCACACATCTCACTATACTGTCCAGATTTAATCTTTCTCATCAAATCTAAGCCTGTATTTAAGAATTTAAGACTTACATTATACATCCATCATATCAATTTCATATCATTTTCTCCACACAACACATGTCTTCAATGCTCACTGGCAAGGTTTCACATCATTGCGCTGCTGATAGACTCTTCACTTGGTCGACAGTGGTAACACTCTGCTGAGTAGTAATGGCAGAAGTTCACTGAACTTACTCCTAAATCTAGCAATCACATATGCATTAAACTCTCCCTGAACCCCGATTGTATCAACAAGGTGACAAAACTTGTGGACAACCTCAATAGCTTCACCATCTAAATATACTTTCTCTACATCTGAGTTGTCATGCGTCTCCATTATCTTACACTTCTTTCACACAAACTTGATAGATGAAATATTTTCATTTTAGGAAAGAAAATCATATACTCCTGACCAAATATTGTTTTAAACCTTCTCAGGATGATCATAAAAATTCAAAGAACGTTAAGTAGGAATCAGATATGAAATAGTGAACTACTGCCTAAATCGATTAATGAACATTTGGGAATTATAATCAGATGTTTGAAAAGTAATGAAACTGACGTCACAAACAATTTGTTTTAATTCGAAACAGTAAATCAGATGTTTTCCCCTTTCAGAGAAACTCCATTCAAGTTGAATGCATTTTCCCATATTTTTTCTACCAAGTTTCTTAGCACTGTCGGAAGGATGCTTCTGTAACGCCTCTCAGCTCTGTCATTATGATTAAATTGATGGCTTCAACGCCTTCAAGACGAGTTACCTTTGATACTCTTCTTAAGCTTTGGGAAAATGAAAAAGTCACAAAGAACAAGATCAAGTGAATAGGGAGGTTGTTCCAGAAATGTGATGTTCTATTGTTCATGTTTATCATTCGTTCCTTAGTACTTATAGCTGAACGACATGAAAGAGACTTGTGCAATGGTTGCAGAAAGTTAAGATTATAGTTATGTATTCTCATGGTATGATGTTTGGTGATAATTATAATCCGCTTATCCCTCTTTCGCCCATCTGTCTTTTTAAGTAATCAAACGAGACCCTTCGGGCCTAGACAGTTTCTATAAGTTAGTGATGAAAATAAAAATTGTGTAGAATACAATATCTATTAAATCATCAATTGTTCAAAACAAGAAATTTATATAAGAACATTATTTTATTATTCCTTCCTTAAACTATGGATTTTCAAAGATGTAATCTTATGGTCAGGAGATTCGGCGAATTGATATTTTTATACCTTTTCCATTGTTGACATTATGGTAAATTTTATTTTACCAACTTATTTTTTGAATCCCCTCTGACGATAAGATTACATCTTTGAAAAGCTATAGTTTAAGGAAGGAATAATACAATTATTTTCTCATATGAATCTATTATTGTGAACAATTGATGATTTCATAGATATTATATTCTGCACAATTTTTATTCTTTCACTAACTTATTTATATTATTGCTCTATATCGTATATCAAGTATATTTTATATCTTTATTTTCCTTTTTTACTATATATATATACATATGTATATATATATATATATATATATATATATATATATATATATATATATATATATATATATATATGAAGCAATCCAACAAAAGATATAAGCGTCAACTAATATCTTATAATTAGTGAAACATCCGGATAAAAACTGAAGCTCAACACCTTATTTTATTACTTCATTTTATATTATAATATATATATATATATATATATATATATAATAACGAGGATATATTTTAATAAAATATTTAGAAAACCTTGCACAACGCAAATTATTTGTTTTTAAAAATAAATTATTTATTTATCTTAAAAACATTTTTTTTTCTATAAACTTGAGTACTTTCGGTAATATATACCATCTTCAGAAGAATATTTCTTCTTTTTCTTTTTTTTTTCTTCTTGGTTGAGACATACTTATCGCAGCCAAATTGAAAATCCGTCTAGATGTTAGGACGAAAAGTGTTCATATGGCTGTGTGTCACGTGGTTGCGTGGAAGGATATTTTGAAAAGTCACACATATATAAAATTCACACATATATATGTATATGGGCCCAGATTTTAGTATATATTATATATTAAATAGTTTTTAACACCAGTACGTTATTACAGCAAAATAAATTGTTTGAGACTCCAACGCTATTGATAATGTTTAACCATTCATTTATTTTTATGATCGTTTGTTTGATTTACTCATAAACCTATGACGTCACGTCAAAGCTATAATTATTTTGTTATGGTAATGTTTTAAGATATATTAATAAGAACATCTAAATAGCCTAGTTCGTAGAACATCAGACTGAAAATCTCAAGGTTTCCGTTTCGGTTTCCGGTCATGGCATCCGCTTCATTTGTTGGGAATTTATTATTTAGTATTAATGCAATATTTTCCATTTCTATAAAAAGTTAAGATATTTCTTTAAAACATTGTGACTGACTGACAAACAGACAGAGACACACACACACACACACACACACACACACAGAAAATACCCCTTATATATGTCCTTTCTGTCCATCATTTTCAACTTTCCCATAGAATAGTTCAGCCTTTATCCTTGAGTAACTTTTGGTCTTTATAGGTGCTGGCTCATTAATATAAAAAAAAAGTTCATGCATCACATATCACACCTAGGCCGATCTCGTATATTTCCTATATATAAAGGAGTTGTGTAGAAATAAATTAATCTTTCTTTTAATTCAATTCTAAATGATTATATTAACCCATTATTACCAAAATTCGTTTCTTTAATTAATTACCAAAAAATCTTTTCATATTTAATATGTACTTTTAAAGATTTATTTGACTTCATAAGATAGTTAGAGCGTTCTTTCATACTATATATAAATGTTGGTTAGTTATATGGAGTAATTACCAACAAATTCTTTACTGAATAATAGATGAAACTTATTGTATCCTTCCACTCTAGATTTTCACAATATACTGAAAACTGAGACATCAGACTAGACGTCATAAACGTGTTGATACACCGGTTCTCGTTAGATCTCCGAAGTTAAACGACATGGAACATGGCCAGTACTAAATGGGTGACCATTTGAGAATGCATCCTATCATGACCGGGATATACATGCAGCTAAGACCGCTTGTGAATTTGATATTCTCTGTAAACTTCCTCCTTTGCAGGAAACCGGTATAGCCCGACTGGGGCTAAATACCACAGCAGGTATTACCGGTTCGTTGAGACATCAGTATGGCGGATATACATCAGGCAGTAGATGTAATATTTGAAAGACGTTGCTGAAATATGGTTAATTATCCTTCTAGCCTAAGAAAGGGGCATGGGCGTTAATAGGTTAAAAACAATATTTAACACTTTTATTTATTTGCTGTATAATAAAAAAATTAAAAAAATGAGCAAATATATATATATATATATATATATATATATATATATATATATATATATATATATATATATATATATATTATACTTTAACCCCACTTTTTTTTTCAACAGTCAAAACCATTTATTATTGCTTAAACCAATTTCTCATATTTTTCTTCCTGAATTGTCGCTCTGTTAGAATGTTGGTTTAAATTTGCCTTCACTTTCTCGGTTAACTTGATAGATTGGACAACTCGGAACTTTTCTTCTATTTCTACAAGATGTCTTGGAGATGGTTAAGTGTTATGATGATTTTGTTGGCTGTCAGAGAGAGAAAGAGAGGCGGGCAGAGATAGATAGACAAATGAGCTTTCTGCGTTTAGGCGTTTCGGAATTTATTTCATTGCATGTTCGGAGCGTTTCAAAGACGTGGAGAGAGAGAGAGAGGTGTTGATTGAAGAGCGAACACATCGGTTTCTGAATAAACTATGGAAACCCAACGTACTTATGAATGATCGAACGTTTAATTGTGTAGGCTATTATTAGGCCGGCTGATTGATTATTGCCTAACACATTCGATCACACTTGGCTGCCGATCGCTGCGATAGGAACAGCACTGTTTACCCAATTTACATTTATTATCTAAACATGGAATCAATGTGAGTTTATACAGAAATGAAGAATAACGCATGTCCATAAATATGACGATGTTCGAATCTCATAAGGTCTTGGCTAGTGAGGCCTAAATTTTCAAAATTTGGAAATGGCAGAGTAATCCTTTAGTTGCCATTACTACCATTCTCACTCTGATTTGGAGTGGTAGTATGTGTCAGGGACCCATCTATGGGTTAATTTGAATTCTTTTACCGGACACGACACTAAACAGCCTCAGATATCTTTGGGAAACTTGTTTGCCTTATCCCAGATCACCCCCCTGAAATAAATTTTTCTTTGTAACTTTTCTATGTATTTGGATTATTCAAACTGCTGTTCTCCTCTGTGATGTTATTCTCACAACGTTTCAGCCGATGTAACTTCCGGCATTTTTCAGATGTGTCTTGTCGAACTCGGGAATTTTTATGTCGAACTCGAGAATTTGTAAGGAATTATTTAATCCGTAGAGATTTTCTCATTCTTCAGCCATGACCGAGTAAAAGTCTTAAGTAATTCGTAATTGTATTCTTAGTATCGCCCATACTGAGGATTGAACCTTCAACATTCAACCTTCAGAAGACTGTCACTTAAAACTGCTAATACTCAGTACTTTTATCCGTTGTGCAATGGGGACATTGTGAGAATAACATTCACGATGAGAACAGAAGTTCAAATAATCCAAATAAGACAAATTATCAATCCTCATCCAAAAACTTCCGAAACATAACCTTTTTCTGCCTACCTTATTTCCCAACCCTATCAACTATTTAAACTCTCTCTACCCCAGAACGCTATGTGTATAGCACGAAACTGAATCCTATGCTGAGGCCCAATTTGGGACTTGGGGAAGGGGAGTATATCAGCCTCTGATTGCCATTATTTTCTGATCTATTCTGACCTCGAGTTGTAGTACCTGCCAGGGTCCCATCTATTGTTTAAATAGAATCTATCGTATACAGACTATATATGTCTACAAAACGAATTAATTTACAAACCAATCGTATATGAAATAGAATCTATCAACTTTGTGAAAATATCAAGAATTTGAAACATAAATTCTTTGACAAAAATAACTGGATTGATTATACGCATTTATTTGCTGCATGACAAAACATTGTGTTTTTTTATATATTCATTTATAACACTGGTCAACACAATATTTTTGGCAGGCAAAGTAAGACTGGTTTCTGGGGTTTTCAAGGGCGCTGAATCCGAATCTGACATTAGTTTTTTCAAATTGGCTCTAGTTTTTGAGTTATCACAGGGGGGTCGTTTGTCTGAAATCACCCATTCGCGACCATAGCTAAACGTACAAAAAACGGCTAAATAGTGTATAAATGTCAGATATTGATTTTTATGATGATCTTAAACCACAAAGACAGTGTAAAATCTCAATCTAACAAGTTAAGTTAGATATAACATCATTTCATTTATCCTATAACTGAACACTTTTCATAGATTTCGAGGATATACAAAAAATTTGCTAAAAATTTGCTGAATTTTAATTCTCCAAGTGAAAAAAAACATTTACATAATCAGTTATATATCATAAATTAATGCAAAGCATTATACACTAGATTCTTAGTTACAATGAACACACAAAACAATATTTTATTCACAAAACTAAAATTGACGTTTATACGATTTTCGCTTGTGAGCAACTTTTGGGCAGTCTCTCAAAAGGTTCCAGCAGTAGTCTGCCATCATGTGCTCATCCCATTTGCCTTGATACCTCTCTTCCATTGTTTTGATGTCTTGATGGAATCTCTCTCCCTGCTCCTCACTGTAATCACCAAGATTACCAGGAAATCTGTCGAGGTGGCTAAACAAGAAATGAACTTTAATGCTCATATTTGCCCCTAGTTTTCCGTATGCAGTAAGCATCTTACGGACCAATTGCTTGTAATTGTCAGCTTTGTGATTTCCCAAAAAGTTTGTCACTACATCTGTGAAGGACACCCAAGCATTTAACTCAACCGTGTTCATATGATTAGTGAAGTCAGAATCCCTCATGAGCGTTCGAATCTGAGGTCCATCGAAGATGCCACCTTTAGCTTTTTCGATGGAAAGACCTGGAAATTGCCTGCATATGTACTTGAAGCAATCCCCATCCTTGTTCAACGCCTTAACAAACTGCTTCATGAGCCCTAGTTTTATGTGCAATGGAGGGAAGATGATTCTATCCCTGGGTACCAAAGGCTCATTGATGACGTTGGCTGTGCCGACTTCGAGACTTTCTCGTTCTGGCCAGTTCTCCCTTCTCCAGTGCTGGATTCTTGCTCTGCTATCCCACAAACAAAGAAAGCAGGGATACTTTGTGTACCCACTTTGCTGACCAAGCAGAAAATTCACAATTTTAAAGTCCACACAAATCAGCCATTTATGAGTGTTGTAATTCAGCTTTTCAAGAACAAATTTGATAGCATCATACTCTTCTTTCATCTTGGTAGAATGGCCAATTGGTACAGGAGCAAACTTATTGCCATTGTGCAAAAGTACAATTTTTAGACTTGCTTTCGAGCTATCTATGAAGAGACGCCAATCTGCTGGGTCATATGATGAGATCCCCATGCAGTTAAGAAGTGCAGAAACGTCATTACAAAAGACCAGGTCGTCTTCTTTAGAAAAGAAACGAAGCAAGCTGCCTTCCCTTGTCCTATAGTATGTTACTTTTGTGCCAGAATCAAGAATGTTTTTCTCTTGGAGTCGTGATGCAAGAACTTCAGACTGCTCCTTCGACAAACAAAGGTCTCGCACTAGGTCATTAAGTTCAGATTGATTGAAAAGCTGAGGGCCATTTGAGGGTTCTTCATAGTCACTACAGCTATCATCACTTGATATTGAAAGATCAGCTGGAATCTCTTCGGTTTCATCGATTTCAGGCAAACTGGTGAAAACAGGCACAGGTACATCCTCAGAGTGCGCAACAGGACGGATAGCAGAATCCAGGCTCGGATACTGCCAATTTGCTTTCTTGTGCTTGTTAAACCCCGTCATGTCATTGAGACAGAAGTAGCAGTCATCAAAATGATTGTTGGGCTCTCTCCACACCATTGGTACAGCAAACTTCAACTTCAGCTTACCATTGGTCCAACCGCGGAGACTTTCTACACAGGTTTTGCACACCATATGTGGGGCCCAAGACTTGTCTTGGTCACCAAGTATCATATCGAAGTATGCTTTGTACGCCCTCTTGACAAAGTCTGTAATATTCCTCTTTTGTTGTGCCATCATATACTGTCCACAGATGTAACAAAAGACATCCGGTTCATATCTGCAACATCTTCTAGAAGAACTCATTTTCTCTCTGGAACTCATTTTCAACTGTGGAATTAAAAAGAAAATTCTTAATTACTGTTTAATTTATACTGCAACTATATTTATGGAACATGTTATTAAGTAATTACAGTATATAATTATATAAAAATTCTCCCTATATAAATAATTATATAAAAATTCTCCCTGAAATACTTCAATATATACATAATCATTATAATGATTCAATAATATCAGAAAATTATTATTTACTGCTTCTATATTGAAGTATTTCAGGGAGAATTTTAGCAGTTTAGGCTTATTTGGGGCTATCAGTATCTTCTAAACTAGAACCAATCTGGCAAAACCAATGTTATATTCGTAATCAGCGACCTTCAAAACCCCAGAAAACACTCCTAGATGGTCTGCCAAAGAAAAAAAAGAAAAATTTGTTGACCATTTAGTATTGAATTCAAGGGAAGCATTATTTTATTCCTAAAAAGAATTAAATAACCCGAAACGGGTTGATATGCCGTAAAGCAAAGCAACCAACCTAAACTAAGAGTATATTGAAAGCAGAGAAAGATGATCTGAACATTCAAACACGGCCCGTTGGAAATATAGGCAAATGTTGTCCAGACTGTGAATATGTATAAAATTATATGATTATAATTGATTTTTCTTTAAAAATATTTGCAATGTTTTTGTACGCAGCATTCATACACCTTTGTTTATATCTTAGATGCGTCTTCACATGTGTTATGCCCTTCATGCGTTTTCACATTTTGCTTATATCCTAGATGTGTCCTAACGTTTTTTCTACGTCTTAGATATATCTTAACATTTTGTTTACGTCTTAGATATATCTTCACATTTTGTTTACGTCTTAGATATATCTTCACATTTTGTTTACGTCTTAGATGTATTTTCACATTTTGCTTACATCTTAGATGTGTCTTCACATTTTGTTTACGTCCTAAATGCATCACATTTTGTTTACGTCGTATATACTTTCTCACGCTTTATACTCATAGATGCGTCTTCACATTTTGTTTACGTCTTAGATAGGTCTTCACATTGTTTGCTTCTTTAATGCGTCTTCACATTTTCTACCTCCTAGATGCGTCTTCACATTTTCTTCACGTCCTCCATGCGTTTTCACATTTTGCTTATGTCCTAGATGTGTCCTAACGTTTTGTTTACGTCTTAGATGCGTCTTCATATTTTGTTTACGTCTTAGATACTTTTTCACATTTTCACTACGTCTTAGATGCATCTTCACATTTTGTTTAGGTCTTAGATGTGTCCTCGCGTTTTGTTTACGTCTTAGATGTGTTTTCACCTTTCGTTTATATCCTAGATGTGTTGTTAACGTCCTAGATGTGTTTTCAGATTTTGTTTACGTCTTAGATGTGTCCTCACATTTCGCTAAGGGACATAATTAGTAAAACTTCAGTTTCAAATCGTGTTATACTACTAAGCGCACAGGTGAATGGACGCATCTTATTTTTAGATTAATCCAAGCATATCTATAAGAGACCGTCCTAACATGATTAAGTTCAAAATACCATTTTCATCATTAAATGTCCCGATTGAATAAACATTTTAAAAAGGGTATATTGAGTGGTATAATGGAGAATTATTACTGTGTTCGATCCAAACTGGGAGCCTCAATGCTTTAGGCCTAGCAAAAGGCTAAAATCAAGTGTTATGGCGTTTCACATGGTTTATTGGATAGTGAGCTAAGTTGCAGACCACTGTAAATGAGTTCAGTCCTCACTGGACAATAATTGATTCTATTTTTGTGCGAAATCTAAGCTGTAATGTGAAAAGTAAATGCAAGCTGGAACTTGGGAAGAAAGAGGCTGTTTTAGGTGAAATAATAATGAAATACTATCAGACCACTACTAATGGGTTCAATGTTGCAGTCAAGTGTTTTTTTGGTTTTTCTTTGCCAAACTCAGTTTGAACTTCATGAGGGTTTTCCTGAATGGTTTCAAAGAAAGGTGAGTTAGCTATTACAAATACTCAAGTTTCTTATGTGATAGAAGCAACCGGAAATTAAAAAAGCTGAAGCTATCAACAGGCAAAGAACAAGAGGGGGGGGGGGAAGATGAAGACACAAAGGCGGTCAAACGGCATTTTTCCCTACATATAGGGACCTGAACAGGCGCTAATCCGACGATCCCTTATCACTCGACTGAAAAAAAAATAGTTGTTCTCTGAATTAACTTGTGAAGAGAATTAAAAGAAAGTGACGTTTAATTTACATAAACTTTAGTTGCATTTTTTTCAGCTAACGATTTATTGTATGTAGAATGTTGACATTCTTTTTAGCACATTCCGCTTTTGGTTATAATCAACTTCTCAAGCTAGACGAGAAAATGCAAGACGTCCAATCTCTTCGATCGTCAAGTCTATTCATTTCCCCCCCCACCCCCGACGCTTTATTGATGAGTGACGTACGTCTGCAATTGTTTTTTGATGAATTTCTGAATCAGCATACTTCAGAATAAAAAAAAATGATTACAATTTAAAATTTACCCTCAACCTTGCAATGAACAAAACAATCGCAGTCGTATTCCAAACACGACGCTTACCCACACCCCTGACGTACACTACATTACCAACTATCATTTCTCTTCATTATCTTGCTTTTATAATGTCTAATTTAAAAAGGACGGATATTAAGATTTGTCTATTTAATATGTGTATTTAAACTTAAGCATGGCAGACTAACGAAAAAAGAATAGTAGTAGTAGTAGTAGTAGTAGTAGTAACACCACCACCACCTAAAATCCAACCCTTCATCACCATAGTGGCAACGTGGTAGTGTCAAAGCTATTCTGTCTCAAACCCCCATTCCTGGCAGGGCCACCCGTGCACAGTGTGCCCAGAGTGTGAATTTATTAATTTTTCAAAGTTTCATACAATGACATTTTCTTAGAATTTCTCTAACTAGAAGACCCAGGGAACACAATGCAAAAAAAACGCATGTAAAAATATGCAACGATTAAGATTTGAGATTAGTTTAAAGTCAGAAAGTTTTTACAAACCGGTCACTTTATTTCTCCTCGAGTGTGTACGTAAAATTCATAGGAAAAATAGTCAATTTTTAAACCTCGCCAAATTGTTTAGAAGCAACACTGAAAACTGTTGTTTCCATCTATCTGAAAGCATTTTTTCTCCTCTTTCTGAATATATACCAAGAAAAACCTTTAGATTGCCTTCCAATTTGAAAAGTCTAATTTGAAGTTGGATACGGGTGAGATATTTAAAACTCAAATTTTAGTCGAATTTTCTGTAAATTCTCCGAAACATGGTAAATTTTGAAAATGCTCACATAATCTCCCACCATGGGCACCTGGTGTACTATGAAATAGAGTTAGTTACTGTTATCATTAAAAAAGACCAATTAGTAAATATCAAGGGGTCAAACGGTATTTTTTTAAACATTTCTGATTTTTTTTAAATATAGGAAGAAAATTCCATGCTGAAATTGGTGAATTTTCGAATTATCGCCAAATTTTTCTGAAAGAGACTGACAAATGTTGTCTCCATCTATCTGAAAGCATTTTCCCTCCTCTTTTTGAATATATACAAAAGAACCCCCTTAGCTGGCTTTCAAATTTGAAATTCAACTTGAAGTTGGATGTCAGCGAGTTATTTAGAACTAAAATAATTCCCTCAAACTTTCGGAAATTCCCGGAAAATGCTAAATTTACAAAATGGGCACCTGGTGTATTATAAAATAGAGTTAGTCAATGTTATCATTAAAAAAGAGCAATTAAAATGGCATCAAGTGATGAAACACTGGGAAAAATTGTCAACAGTTATCAATAATACAGTTATCAATAATACAATTATCAATAATACAATATCAATAATACAATTATCAATAATACAATATCAATAATAGATAGACTTAATCATTTAGTAGGATTGTTTGGAATATGCCAAGTACGATGGCATTCGTCTACAATCTTTTAAAATCTTTTGTTTCTGAGAAACTTTTTCTACTTCATCAACCATCTTACGCAGCAGGGATCTTTGTTACTTCTGGCATGGTTGGTCCGCAAGAGTAACGATGGGTATTCTCCTCTTAGGTTTTTCATCATGAGGTGGTTTAGGCAATAATGGTCGCACGGCAGTCTGTTTCAGAAATGAGACAATTCCCATCGCTCCACAATACACTGAGTTGCTTTATTTCCTGGTTTGCCCTCAAACAGTCTATAGAAGCTCATCTGGATTGCTCTTCAATCGCTAGGAGGGAAGCGTTCTTCGATCAGCTTTAAAACAGCAACATCAGCCTTTTTCATCTTCGGAGTTGTTGTGGACAAATGCTTGGTGTACTGCAGATAGGGCTGGAATGCATCTTTCTTGCTTAAATCCATAGTTTTTCTACAATCATATTAACATGGTTTCAACAACAAGATAATTAATTATCAAGGAACAAATATGGAACATTTGGGCACAGACACCCAAATAATTGAAATATTTGAAAAATATTGTTTTCACTAGAAGTGGCTTGGTAATACGCTTCCAACGCACACTTAATCAATGTTATGTGATTATTGTACGTTAAGATATTCCTGCAATTGTGTTTTTGGCCTTAAATACCCAAATATGGTCATTTGGATCTAAATTGAATAATATTGCTTTCACTAGAAGCGGTCTTGGGTATGACCTTAAAAGACATCCAGTGGTGAGGCCTCCATTTGGGAGCTGTGGAGAATGAAGTTGCCATTATTTCCAGCTCACTCTAGCCCGGAGTGCTAGTACCTGTAAGGGCACCATCTATGGGTCAAATAGAACCTACTGGTGCTACCAGATCAGGTTGTCTGAAGTTATTGACTTCCTGACTAAAAATGCACCAAACATGATGTTTTATTGTTTTTTTCTTTGCAAAACTCAATCATGTTCTGCAAAATCCAAAACAAAAAACAACAATTTTCCTCTCTCCCCTCTTCTTCCCTCTCCCCTCTCCCCCTCCCCTTTCACTCAACCACATGCGTATGAATAAATACTTAAACATATAAAGAACTTGAACCATAAAAACCTTCACTAAAATGACCGGATTCAGCATTAAATAACCCGAAAAGGGTTGATATGTCGTAAAACAAAACAACCAAACCAAATACCACGATTAAACATTTGAAGATATAAAGAACTTGAAGCATAAACACCTTCATCAAAATGACAACAATTCAAGATACCAAAGCTCTTAACTAATGACTATAAATGACCCACTAACTTAAGACTCAAATGAAGGATATTTTCTTCTACATTCATGGCATGAAATGACCCTAAGGTAGATGTGCCATTAAGCAATATCTTAGCTTACCTTCACTAGAAGCAGCTTGGTAATATGCTTCAAAGAATCACTTAACCAATATTAGGTGATTGTTTTATGTTAAGATATGCCTGAAAATGTGTTTAAGGCCTCAAATGCCCAAACATGATAATTTGGGCCCAGACCTCCCCCAAAATTGAAAATTTAGAAAAAGCGGCTCAGTAATATACTTCCAACGAGCTATTAACCAATATTAGGTGATTATTTTATGTTAAGATATACCTGAAAATGTGTTATAGGCCTCAAATGTCAAAATATGGTCAGTTGGGCCCAGACCCCCCAAAATTGAAAATTTTGAAAAATTATGCTTTCATTAAAAGCGGCTCTCAAAAATCTGCTTCCAATGAGGCCTAAACCATTATTATACAATTATTTTAAGCCAAGAGATTGAATTTATTCCCATAGTTTAAAATCTGGGTGCACTGTGCCGTGGTGGACAGGTTTGGCACCAAGCAGTATTAGGGTCGCAATTTGGCTAACAGGACTCTGGTGAAAATCCAGGATTAGTCGGCATCAAGACCCGTCGTATTCTGGTCGTCTCTGCGTGTGGCAAACAAAGATGTGTCAGATGTGGAACTGCAAATAAATGGAGAGAAAGTGGCAACGTTGCTTCTCTACCATTCCTTTATGTGTTCTGGGCCAAACATTTCTTAACTTCGCATGCAACTGCTGAGCTTTGCTTTATGCCGAAGTCCGACTAGCTTAATAACAACAACAGCAATGACAGCAGCAGCAGCAACAGAGTGTAAGAGGATAATGTAAATAAACCAATGACGTAAATAATTGGTCAACCCGTAAACGATCGTTCGTCTGTTCACTATGAGAACAAAGGTTTTAATTGGATTATGTCAATATACTTTTATTAAGCAGCAGCATTTGAAACCATAAAACTGTGTTTTCATTGTTTGTTGTAATTGACATCCCTGAAGCTTATTTGTTAACTCTCACTAATTTCCCTTAAATTGTAAGCAGACGATAACATTATTCTCTAACTCTCTGAATGTACTTTTCAAATATCTACCTATTTATTTATTTTTACTAAATGGATCACCATTTTGCAAGGCCCGTCGGCCACTTGAAGATAAAGGTTAAAGAGATCGTCAGTTGGATGCTGATCGCCACCACGAGACGACCGGAAACAATGGGTGGGATTGGCAGAAGATTATGTAAGAGGAATTGATTATCCAAGCGGACGGCTCACAAGTATTTGTTTACATTAGACTTGAGAACTACCACGCTGTAGTTGGTTGGGAAGCAGACTTGTGGTATCTTGTTCCACAGATATGATGTTCTAGGAAAGAAATATGTTCATAGAAGTTTCGTTTGGGTTTTCATAAAAGGAGAGAGAACGGGAAGTTCTTTGCTGTGGTTATAGCTAGAAGAGTTCTTGCTGTGAATGGTTTAGAGGGGGGACAAATTGGAGTTCAGTCGAGCATCTACCATGAACAAAACGATAGAGTAGAGAGAGGCTAGCAACATCTCTTTGTGTAAAAGTCTTCACAATCTGTTAAGGGCATTAAATGTATACACTAACGAACAATGTACCAACGTTGACTAACGCATAGTGAACCCTAAAAGTATTTTCTGGTGCTACAAGATCAGACTGTCTGACGATGCCGGCTTTCTGACTTAAAATGCACCAAACATTGATGCTTTCCATTTGCAAAACGCAATCATGTTCTTAAAATCCAAATACAAAAGCAACAACAATTTTCCTCTAGAAAACACCCAAACCAAAAACCATGAATAAATATTTGAAGAAATATAGAACTTGAAGCATAAAAACTTTTACCAATATGACTGAATTCGGCATTAAATAACCTGAAAAGGGTTGATATGCCGTAAAACAAAACAACCAAACATAAAAGTATTTCTTGCTTTACTTACACAACATTAAACATAAAAAGTTGCTCATATTTCCATTATTAAATTCTATTAAATGTGTATCCCTGATAACCAAATAACAAATGGAACCATTTTATCTGTAGTCTGTGATAAAGTTCAAGAGTGTTTTTTATGTGCTAACGAGTCATCGTTTATCAAGGCTCAAAGGCCACTCAAGGATAAGAGTTAATGAGTTTGTCGGGTTGACGGGGAGACAACACCTTGAGGATTGGTATTGATGGTAAAGACTGATCAGAATGTGATTATTTAAGAAAACGGCTCAAGGAGAATTTGTTAACATTGGACTTGAAAACGATCATGCTGTAGTCAGCTGGAAAGCAGCCCTGTGGTATTGTATTCCACGGACCGAGAGTTCTTTGAAAGAAACTTTGCTAGCGGATGTTCCGTTTAGTTTTAGGTATACAGAGGAAGAAAAGAAAAGTATTTACAGTGGTTGTAGTGAGACGAGGTTTTCTTGTTAATGTTTTACAGGGGGGGGGGGGCATAGATTGGAGCTCAGTCGAACACTTAGCATGAAAATAATGATATAGTAGAAAAAGCAAAATATAAAGAGAGAACAACGGGATGCCACACTATTCCAGATCAGCCATTGGCATTAATTATTATTTTTGAATTACCTTAGAAATTCCAACACAACTTCAAAACATAACTTGCAAACCGCACAAGTCATTAATGGAGAACTTGAGAAGATTAAAATAGATTTTTTTTTTTTCAAAATTATAGTAATTCTAATCCTCTATATAAAGACCAGTATGTATTTTGTATTATTTGGATGTTTAATCTCACAACGTTTCGGCCGTGTAGCCTCTGACCTTCTTCATGTGCACCTTGTTGAACTTGGGAATCTTTACGTCAAAATCGGGAATCTGTACGGAATTTCGAACAGAATTCTTCATTTAGTCCATGAGGGTAGATTGTTCTCGTTTCGGCAGCCATAACCGGGTAGAATCTTAAGTAATTCGTAATGGTATTCTAAGTATCGCCTGTACTAAAGATTGAACCTTAAACCTCCAGAAGACTGTCACTTAGAACTGATTATTACTTAGCACTGTTACCTGTTGTGCCATGGGTCCTAAATTATCAATCTAGTTTTCTCTCCCTCCAGTCACACAAGTAATCTCGTCAACAAGTAAAAAAGATTCTCATTCTATTATCATAATAAGAGGTTTTCTTTCTGTTTTTCCTTTCAATTTTTTATAAAGATTGATTCGTTTTTGTTTTTTTTTCGTTTTTTTTTTAAAACTTTCCAGTTTGAGACGTTTTCTTTCTTTCTTATTTCTTGTTTTTTAACTTCACCGATCCAGATGTTATTTTATATAAATATTAGTGCAGACACTGGCAAAGCATAATTTCTTATTTCATCATTTTTCGGTGGGTGTACACTCGTATTCAATGCCTTTATTTGACATTCTTTATACAATGTTACATAGCAAGATCCATTAGATAATTTACAATGTTCGTTCTTCATATAGATATATAAATAAAGAAGGAAGAGAAAACAAACAATGAAAATTATTAAGTCACAAAGAGTAGGATACTGTTTCACCTGTTTTGTTTACATATTAAGTAGTCACTGCTTATCAAGGCACAAAAGCCACTCGAAGATAAGGGTTAATGAGATTGTCAGTTGACAATGAACAGCTTCTTTTAGAGGATTGGAAAGGATGGGTGAAATGGATAGAATTAGATTATTTAAGTGGGAGGCTCGAGAAGATTTGTCAATATTGGACTTAAAAACGACCCATGTTGTATTCAGCTGGGAAGCAGCTATGTGGCATCGTATTCGACAGGTTGGGAAGTTCTTGAAAAGAAACTTGTTCAATGAAAATCTCAGAAAATCACAGATTTTATATTTATATTTATTCCCTATAAAATTTACATAACAAATTTGCATCACAAATTAGGTACAATGCAAATGAATTTCGGGAGGAGGGGGGGATCGTGCCGGTCTATAATATTCTCTTAAACTAGACACTCTAACCATAATACCACGTTTGCTCTATTGCTTAACTACTTAGGAAATGGCCAGCGTTTGATAAATGTTATTTCCAGGAAGAATATGTACATATGTATGACTGATGGGAAGTGGGACGACTAGAAACACCCCCAAAAAACAAGAAAATAAAGCAACCAAATAACATGAGATAAAGGGTAGATTAGTAAGGCTAATCGTAGGCCTCCCACTGTTTTCAATGCGGGTAGATCTCTATGTGGTAGTGGAGTTTTAAGTGGAAAGTGAAGAAAAACGGGTTGGAGTTGGGAGTTAGATGGTGTCCTTCCAAGATAAAAAACGATTTGGGGAGGCCGGGGGCAAAAGTAATAAGTGGAGCAGGTATCTTATAGGGTTTCTAATACTGGAAAAAATAAAGTTGGGACAGATCTCATTTACTCAACCAGCTAAGAGTCTATTTTGAGCCGGAACCGTGTGTACCATGCCTAGGCAGGGAACACATACTCGTATCTAGCTCCTATTCTAATGTCCAAACTCTTCGTGTGTCATCATCATCAGCAGCAGCAGCATCAGCATCAGCAGCAGTAGTTTAACATCCGTTTTACATGCTGACATGTGTTTGTCGGTCTTAAGACATTTACTTCCAAACTAACCTATCTCTGACCATGTATTTATTTATCCTTTTTTCTTTCACATCCATCTTTATAATTTCCTCCTATGTTTTCCTTTGCTTTCCCCTTCTAACTGACTCTGTTACCTCAACTGTTTTACATTTATTGACCAAAGAACTCTCATCTATTCTTTCAACGTGACCATACCATCGAAGTCTCCTATTTTGGCACACACATCCCTTTACTTTAATCTTCTTCTGAGGTCATCACTCGCATTACACATCGATCGTACCATTCTCATATCATTTCTCTACATGCAATGCATGTCCTCAACCCTACATCTTCTGTAAAACTATTTTTATAATATAAAAATATTTTATTGGTGTTGAAAATGCGTTTGTGGACTCATCATGTAGTGCAGTTACCCTCATTCCTTTCAATGACAAAACCACTACTGACATTAGCTCTGTTCAATGTCTAACTTTTAACTGGCCTCGATTCTCTCTCTCTCTCTGTCTCTGTCTCGATCGATTGACACAGCAAAACAACTCTGATTTTCCCATGTGTCCTCAATGATATTCTCAGCGATTAACTGAAATATGAACTGAAGAACACACTGGGAACGAGTGACATCTAAAAACACAATATTTAAACACCCAAACCTCCACACACATACAAATACAATGCAGTACTAAATAATAATCAGTTCTAAGTGACAGTCTTCTGGGGGTTTAAGGTTCAATCCTCAGTATGGGGAATACTAAGAATGCAACTATGAATTATTAAAGTCTTCCACAAGATTGTGGTTGACGGAAAAAGAGTAAGCTACCTACATGGACTAAATAAAGGGTTCCGTTCAAAATTCCGTACAGATTTCTGAATTCGACACAACGATTCCCGAGTTCGAGAAGACGCACCTGAGGAAGCTCGAAGGTTACATCGGCTAAAACGTGTTAAGAATAACATCCAAGATGGCACAGTAGTCTGAATAATCCAAATAACATAAATACAATGCAGTTTTAAAATCAAAGCAATCTTTTTTAATAATTTTAATTCTATCTGAATTATAATTGATGTGCTATAGTCATGAAATAGAAATGAAACAAAGTGCTAAATTGTAGTACAAGAGGAGGAAATGTGTTTTATTTACATAGTATATAATTAAATTTCCATCGAATGGAATCTTAATTGTATAGCATATAATGGGATAATTTTTTTTTTCTGTCATTTTTTTCGTTGAGTGTACACTAGATAAACAGCCAGACATACAGTTGTCGCTGTAAACTGTATGTAGATTTTACCCCTGTAAGGACAATTCTGTCAAGTATGCAATCAAAAAAGGTGACAGTCATTTTCGTTATAATGTTGCCTTCCTGTCACGTCCTTTCAACCATAAACTTGAAAAGTGTTTAGATAACTGCTTCATTTAGAAGAAAACGTAGCCCACGAAACAAAAAAAATATTGAATACGACAAAGTCTAACACTAATCGCATCGTGACCTGAAAACCTGAGTACACAGAATGACTTAGTTCACTGTTTGTGGTGTCAATACATGTCAAAAAAGAATTGATGAAATAACAGCATTTACACTTGCCGAATCGTAAATGAGTCTCATAAAACGTGGCTCACTCATTCTCGGTCTGAACGCTATCAGCGTTTCAATTCTGCCGAATTAGTGAAACTATAAAAGTTCCTTTTGGTTTTATGGTTTCATGGAATTAAGTTCTTATCTCCAGCAAGTTGCTGCTTATGTTTGGCTTTATGGTTAGTAAACCTGTTAAATATTACTTGGCACACTAAATAGTATTCAATCATAAAAGTGTCCATGAAAAGTGGTTCTTTAAGACAATAGAAAATGAAGTTCGAAGAGAACTCTCAACTACCTTAAATAATGTCTAATGGTTATATTTATCTTGGCAGCAATTGAAACAAAACTGCTGTTGTTGTTGTCAAGTGAGTCAGACTTCTTCATAGAGATCAAATAGATCGGGTCACAGGCTTGTCTAGTCTGCATAAAATTCTCCTTTTGATCTCAGCAATTCATTAACTTGAAATTTGCAGGTGTTTACCCCTAACACAGAGAGCAGCAAGACTCAATGGTTACATGCGAAGTCAGGGAAAGCTCGGTGGAGAACACACAAAAGAATGGTACAGAAGCAACGTTGCCACTTTTACTTCATTAATTTGAATGTGCTAGGATTAGAGCTTTGCTGTCTGGAACTCCGGTTCCAGATGGGGCCACCCACGATGAACAAGTTTGTCACCAAGCTGTATTATGATCACAACCCGGCTAACAGAGCATTGATGAACATCCAGAAGGAGTCGACATTAGGATTTCTTCCTCTGGTCGTCTCCGCATGTGGCAAGCAAAGACATGTCAGGCGTGGAACCACAAACCAATCGAGTAGGAGTGTCAATGTTGCTTCTATGCCATTCCTTTGTGTGTTTTGGGTCAAACCTTCCTCGACTAAGCATGCAACCTCTGCGCCTTACTGCTCCCGATGTCGAGGGTAAGAATAGCTGTAACCAATGAGGAGGACTTTATGCAGACTATACAACCCTGGGGCACGATCTTTGTGAGCTAAGCTATATACAGAAGTATGTCTCAGTTGACAACAACAACAGCAGCAGCAGCAGTAGTTTTGTTTCAATTGCTGCCAAAATGAATATAACCATTAGATATTATTTAAGGTAGTTGAGATTTCTCTTCGAACTTCATTTTCTATTGTCTTAAAGAACCACTTTTCATGGACACTTTTATGCTTGAATACTATTGAGTGTGCCAAGTAATATTTAACAGGTTTACTAACCATACAGCCAAACATAAGCCGAAACTTTTTGGGGATTAGAACTTAATTCTATGAGACCATAAAACCGGAAGGAATTTTTCTTACTCTTACTCTTATTCACCTCAAACAAGACACTTGGGTGTAAGGGACTACTATTAGGTGTAGCGCTGCTGCTTTGTCGGTTATTATTGTGTTTCCATTATTCTCCGGCTCGCAGCTGTAACGGAATCAATACATAACAATTCACTTAGGAACACAGAA
>OY744521.1:148152203-148322203 GCA_963556195.1 Sepiola atlantica | reverse complement strand
CATCTTCCATAGATATAAGACTGTTTTTCAGACTTCATATTACACATCCATCGTATCATTCTCATATAATTTTTCTCTATCCAACACATATTCTCAACCCTCACTGTCCAGGTTTCACTTCCATATATCATTACACTGCGCACACATGCCTTATAGACCCTTGGTCGATAGTGGTAATTTTCTGCTGGCAAATAATGACAGAAGTGTCCTCAATTTACTCCATTCATGTCTACCTCTTGCTATCACACCAGCACCAAGGTATTACACAGGAAACAAAACTTCTGAACAACCTCAATAGCCTTGCCATCCAAATATACTTTCTCAGCATGCGAGTTCTCATCTATACCTGTTGTGTTATGCTTCTAGCACACAAACTGGTTATAATCTCTTCCGTTATTCTACTGCACTTCTTCTGTACCCAATGCTTACAAGTACTAGAAAAGATTGAATTGCTACCAACTCTTTTCCAAAAATTGAGCAGGTGAACTGTCCTCTTTCCAACACAATCACTGATCAACACTTTTGTCTTTATATTCCATTTCTGTAACATTCCTCCAAGTCTCCAACTTAGCAAGTAGACCTTCCATTGTTTCACAGGCAAGCACTAAATCATTAGCGAACAGCATCTCTTCCGGACAACTTGTAGGAAACCCTCTAGACAATGCTTCTAAGAGACAAATGAAAAGCAATGGACTCAGTACAGCACAAGTTTGTTCAATGTACAGAAATACTCAATCTTCACCAACCACTCGCTTGCCACAAATTTATGCAGGACCCACCAGACAACATCTTTTGGTACTCCGTCAAAAGCTTTCTCCAAATCCACCAAAGCAAAATATGGGTTTTTCTTCTTACCAAGGTGCTTCTCTTGCATTAATCTCAGGATAAATATAGCATCAGTTGTAATACACCCAGGCATAAAACAAAACTGCATTTCATCTATGTCTCTCTGACTTTTTATTTGCTATTCAATTATTCTCTCAACCACTGTCCTGAACTGATATATCAACTTTAAGCCTCCATAATTATCTCTATCCAGAGCTCTTCTTTTACTTTTTTTTTTTTTTTAAACATAGTTCACCTCAAACAAGGCAAGTTGCCACTGTAGACATAAGGGGCTACTGAGAATTAGGGTGAAAGTTTTGGGGGTCATCCTAAATTGGGAGCTGTGCAGCGAGATGCTTGTTCACATTAGTTTTAAATTTCTGCATGTCAGTACAGTCTGGAAAACAGGGAGCAGGGAAGGAATTCCAAAGGCCGGCAGCTCGAAGAAAGAAGCTATTGGAGTAGAAGGCTCTCCGGCATCTGGGGACCTCCACAGTGAATGGATGGAATTTAGCTGATTGTCGGGTTGGTCGAGTGTATTTACGTTGAGGGGGCACCAGAGCAACAAGTTCATCGGAGCACATTCCATCGAATTACTTGTAAAACAAGCACAAGAATACAAAATTGCGGCGTTTACAACTGTACTAAGATTCTAATCTTTCAGAACAAAAACCCTTCTTTTATGTTCAGCTTTGATCATCTCAATGTCTTTTCAGCTGTAGCCTTCAACATTTCTGCAGTCTTACTCTTCTCCAGTTTACTCACAGATTCTTTACTTTCTCCATTCTTATGGCTAGACTAGATACCGCTTCGGCAATTTTTAGACTTTCTCGGTCCCATGAAAACTCAGTATTCAACAATCTACCATAATAGCATTTTCAAGCATCCCGCTTGTCCTGTGCATACGTGGCTGGGACCCTATGGTCATTTTGAATGAGTTTCTCTGTAACAATATCCATATTTGTCTTTGCCATCTGTTCAGCTATCCTGAATACTTCATTCTTCTGGTCATCTCTATGTAATATATCTGGAAATAGTGCTCAGACTTGATCTTGGTTTTGTAGATTACCCTTCTTGCTGTCCTCTTTTCCACCAGATATATGTCCTTATTCAGTAAATTTAATCGTTTCTTATTTTCTTTGATACACTTCTCAGATTTCTCGTTACACCATGATGTCACCGTATGTCTTGGATGCCCCTTCCAACACGAACAAGTCCAGTAATCAGTGTATCCTCTAACTGTTTCCACTGTTCCTCACACGTTCTGAAGTGGATCCGGTAACTGAACACCCATTTACTTGGCCTTCAACCTTCACACTCTTCTTCTAGAGATAAACTTTCTCTTTACTTCATGAGCCTCCTATAACTTAAAGTCACAAATAACTGTGAATACCTGGATAATTATATTTTTAAAAGATATATATATAAAAATGCATGTTCCTTTCTATGTGATTTGTTGAACACTGTTGAGCCGGCAGACTATGTTTGTCCGCCTAATTTAACATAAATAAGGTTTATTTTTCTTCTCGTTGTGTAACGGGTGGAATTTGCCTTATCAATTAGAGCGTTTGGAATTAAGTTAAAGATGACTCATATTCTGGGGTTCGAATCGTGCGACCGGTTTGAACATTTATCTTCACACTGAAGAGTCCGCAAGGATGAAACGTATACTTATGTGGATAATAATTAAATATCTATTATTAAATAATTATATATATATATATATATATATATATATATATATATATATATATTAATTATTAAAAGTGGCTTATCTTAACATTTATATATTTTTCTAACTATAGAGATTTGGTATTTGTCTGAAAGCGAATCTATACTATCACTTCTATTAATGTGCTATTGTACTATCTTTCAATGCTCAGTTCAGGAGGTATGTAGTATCTGTCTTGTTGTCATGATACCATCCTCCCAGGCATTACCTCTTTTTTGCGGGAGGATGGGTTTGTGTAGTATATGTTCTGTGGTCATGATACCATCGTCTCATGGATTATTATCTCCATATTTTGCTAGTAATAATAAATTTCAGTAAACAAATGAATAAAGATCTTAAATGTTATCTGATGAATATGTTAAATTTCTTATTCAAACTTTTCACTGTAAATAAAAAAAAATTTTAAATAAAAAAAAAAATTAACAAAATAAATTTAGAAACTTCATTTCACTCCAAACATAGCATATTGTCACTGAGATGTAATGGGTAATTGTCATTAGGGGCCAGCTTTATTACATTTAAAATTCTGCATGTTGGTACAGTCGGGGGAGCAGGAATAGAATTCCAAAGTCAAGTGTTTCGAGGAAAGAAACTATTCGAATAGAATTTTTTTCTGACAGGAATACATGTATTTTATTTTTTGGGTAGCGTCTGTTGTTCAAATAATATTGTCACCTTGATATGATTTAGTCAATATCCATATATGAAATCTCTATATCTGCTCAATGACTTTCGGCAATGTCAACATATGAACAGAACAAGAGGGGGCTTGAAAATGCTATCATGTTGACATTTTGATGCGAGTTCGTTTCAATGGTTCAGATTTCTCTTCCCATGGATTATATTGTCACCAATTATTCATTGAGGTGCGCTGTACATCTTTTTGATTTTTTTTGCTGTGCTTGTGGTCTAGCCACACTGATGAGTCGTAGAGACAACAAAACACGTTGATGTTGATAACTATGTGAATATATATATATATATATATATATATATACATACACGTTTTCTTATGGGGCATCACTTTGGTGAGGAAAATGATGATTTCCATTTAGCATTAAGGCAATGTTCTTTTTTGTAAAATAATTGAATACTTTCAGGTATCAGTACCTTAAATAAAATATAAATAAATAAATTAATGGCATCATACAATTTCTCACACTGCTACTAGCAGGTTTGTGGCTCGGTGGTAAAACGCCGGACCCAATCACTAGGGTTTTGAATCTCGCTAAGTCTAGCCACACTGATGAGTCGTAGAGACGAGAAAACACTTCTCTGTGGATAACTATATGTAAAGGAGAAAAAAATGTTGCTTTTTTTTTCTAAAGAAACAAAAAATCAAGACAAGTCTGCTGAAGGTCAGTCATCTTTTATTTCAACATGAAAAGATTTACACCTTTGCTTGAAAAAAAAAATGAAAAAAAAAAAATTGGGAAAAAAGAAAAACTTGATTATTTTACAAAATATTTGATCAAACATTATCACGGGATTTTGATAGGTACATTTTTTTTTTATTGATTGTTCCGAAGACAGCGTTAACATAACCAAAGTGATTTTGAGAACAGATGTTTTGTTTGTTTGTTGTTTATTTTTTTTAGATGGGGGAGGGGGGGGGGGCTGAAAGGCAGCCCACATCACACGAGGTGCATTTCACCTTTAGATTTTATTATTTGTTTACACTTTATTTTTTAAGTTAATTATTTATTTTAATTGTATTATTCTTTTTTTTTTAATTCTAACTTGCTTATTTACTTATGCGGACATTTTTCTTTTGCCCTTTTCGATATATATATATTTTTTTTAATATTTAGAGAGAAGCAAAGAATTTGACATATATACAAAGTCCCAAGAAAATATTTTTGCAATCCATACATACACGTTCATTCTTTCATTCATTCATAAAAAGTCCTATGCAGACAAGAATACACTGTCATCTTAATTAAGGAGTGGGGTGGGAGGGGGATAAACGGGTAAGGGGACCAACAAAATTGACTCAATCAATAAGCATAAAAATACTTATAAAAATCTATTTCTTAAATTATATTGAATTAAAAGTACAGAATAGTTAACACTCGATAACTCGGAAATACAATACCACATAATTTTTATCAAAGGCATTAAAATGAAATTCATTACCTAACTAGCAAAGTTTTATTTCACAGTTTCTGCTATAACATCTGTCTTATCGACAATCGACATTTAATGGCAGCCAAGATCTGTAGGCATGTTGTGGCCGACATTAAATGTCGATTGTCGAGAAAACAGATTTTATAGAAAGCATTATAAATGGCTAGTTAGATAGAGAATTTCTATCTAATGCGTTTGCTATAAATTATTTGTTTATGAGTTATCAAATGTTAACTATTCTAGACTTTTACTTGTTTAATTTTTATTAGTATAGTCGATCTTTATTGTTTTTACAGTTTTCACATTATCTGCAAATTTGGTATTGCAATGTTATTATTAAATGTGTATCTGCTAAAACGACATTTAAACTATTTTTAGGTTTTGTCTATGACTAAACCAATTCCTTAATCGATGTTACTATATTAACATATCAGTATTATTCCTCCTCCCCATAGGGGATGGGACGAATATAACACACGTGTTGGGTCCTAAGTGAGTGGGTAGAAAAATTGGTCCAAATTCCTCCTGAAGAAAGAACTAACCCAACCATCAGAAAACTGACCCTCTTCGTTTGATACAGGAAAGGGGAACCAAGTGAGAGGCGAGAGTTTATAGTTATTACTTCAGATGAGACAATTCCTGAAAAATCTGTAGGGAAATTATCAGAGTTTAAGCCATAAACTGTGAAGGTAGACTTTAATATTCTATTTTAAGTCAGTTGCATAGGTATCTACTGAATTTCCACAAGCAGGAATCGATCGAAATAATCGTTCAGATTATCCGCTGTAATTGATTTGATGTTATTTTTTTTTTCTAAGTATATTTTTAAGAAATGTAAATAACATTTAAAACAAAAGAAAAAGTGAAACATTGACACTGTCGGATATTGAGGATTTGACAAAATACATAAATGATCTGACCATCGAGGGCATGGGGATGTGAAAGACTTGCCCAAGGTCTAGATGCCTGCCAATCAGCTCTAACCTGTGCCAATAACGGCTAGTTTAAGGAGAGAGAATCAGCTGAATAAGCTTGGCTACCTCAGTTAAATGAAGTATCCTTTCAGTTAGGAAGCCATGTTGAAAACTTAGGCAAGATGATGCAAATTTTGTGGGGGTGGGGGGGGTCTTTTCATTTTTCATTTATGTTTGTATATGGTAGTTAATGAAGGATAATTTTCAGGGTGTCAAGGGTCAGTGGAGGGAGGGAGGGGGAAATAGGAAACAAATGTTGGTCCCTCACTATCAAGCAACAGATTACAAACACCAAGACATAATCAAAAATATAAACTAAAATGTTGGTTGCTCCAGTTACAGACAGAAAGGTAGAAAACTTCTTTTTTTTTTAATCCACCCTTACTAAAAGGGATTATTTTCTTTTCTTTCAAAAATTAAATGATTAAATTATATTAAGTTTATAAAAAAAAATCAACAATAAAAATCTGTTTAAAAAATGTTTTTTTTTAAATTTTAATTTCAAGTGCTTTAAAATTTGGCAAGAATGATTTGTGTTTAGATTTATACATTTTTTTTTTTTTCAGATTATTTGCTTTTCAAAATTATTTGCAGTGGGTCTAGTTTATTTTCAGAGAAAATATTACTGGAATTGGGGGATAATGAATAGTTTATCATAAGACATTACTGGGCAGCTGTACAGATAATTTAAAGGTCCATAGCCACTATGACAAAAGACATTTTACAAAATCTAAAAAAAAATATTTAACTAGTAATATTGTAAATTTCTGCAAAAGTGAACACAAAAATAAACATTCTCTTTTAGCTTCAAATTGGTTCTTATATATATACAACATATCCCAAAATAATGTAAACGACTTTTGAATCGTTACAACTCGTTAAATTTACTGACTTGTACTTGCAAACAAGATTGGTAGTAGATTAAGAATACACATTTAAACATACTGACGATAAAATTAACTTTTAATATAGATAAATGCTACTTGGGGTAATTTCAGAATGTTTATATAATGAACCCGTTCTTCTCAATGCATTTTTCACATCGTGGTGAAATAGACTTACAAACGTCCTGCAACATTTACCCTGGTACTTGAACCCTTTCTGCTTCAATTGTTACTCTTATTTTTCTACAATTGTCTCAGGTTTTCTGCTTTAAACATTGTAGTCTATACCTTTATTTAAAAAGTTTATTTTCTAAGTGATCGTAAAATTAACAAAAACAATCTTTAAATGTGTACTTTTATTCTTCTAACAGTCTTGTTTGCAAGTTAAACCCAGTCAATTGAACGAGTTATAACGATTCAAATAGTGTATACATTATTTTGGGACAGCCTGTATATAATTTAACATTTAAGACTAATTCTTCCATTTTAAATTCATGTTAATACAAAGAGAAAATATTTATGGAAACGAAATCAATTATTTACACGAAGGGTCTTTAATGTAGGGATGATTTGTAATTTTAAGGAGGTAGTAGTTTGATTTGAATAATAACATCAGGAATAAAGAATCAAAAACATTTGTAAGCTTTGTTCTATGAAAGTTTTATTAATAAGTTTATAAAAAAAATTAGATTAAAAGGATATACATTATCATTTTTTCTTTAGATGGAAACTAAAAAATATATATATATCTATCTTAAAAGTCATAATAATAATAATAGGATTCATTTCATGACTTTTTTTTTGTACTAAATGTAGATATGTGTAGATTTAACATTTTATGCTGTAATCTTTCTAAAAAGAAATATGTCAAAGTATTTGGTTTGAAAAAAGCCTTAATTATTTAGAAATGTAAACCGATCTAAACCTTATCTACTGATTTATTAAAATTAATTTACATCTAGGGTCTTTACTATAACTATAGAGATTATTTGTAATTTTAAGGAGGTAGCAGTTTGATTTGAAGAATTAAAAAAAAAAGTATTTTAATTTGATTCTAATAAAACTTTGTTAATATTAAGTTTATAAATTTTTTTTGGGGGGTGGGGAATCATAGGGATATTAAATATCTTTTTTCCTTAGGTGAAAATAAAAGATATCTTCAATGGGTATTTTAATTCTTAAAATATATTAACACCTTAGGATTATTTTTTTGCTTACTTTTGTACTAAATGTAGATATATGTTCGAACATTACATTTTATGTTGTAATGTTTCTAAAAAGAGATGCGTTAACGGTTTGTAAAAGGCCTTAACTGCTTAGACTTAAGTGATTTATTAAACTCAATGGTTAAAAAGAAAAAGTATCACTCAAAACATCATAAGCGTTTATTTTAATATTTATTTATTTCTATAAAACTAACATATTCTATTATTCTAATCTGCTAAAAAAGGTTTCGTGTTATTTTTCTGTTTTTTTTTCCTTTGTAAATTCATTAAAACTGTTTGTAAACCACTCTTCAATAAAAGAGGTAAATATTGAAAATATCTGTTACTTTTAGCAAAGAAAAAGCAACAATTATTTTATGATTTGTTTTTTTTTCTTATGAATAAAGATCCCATCATTACAAACTGAATTCACGTTCGACATGTCATCATTTTGAAGAATGAGATCGAAAGGCAGAAAACCGTTTTAGGTTTCTTTTTCTCAGCAAAGAACCATACAAAAGAGAATTAAAGAAAATGGCAATACAATTTAACAAGAACTGTTTTGGTGTGGACGAAATTTCATAATGTCTTTTAGTGCAAATGTGAAGACTTATAAATTTGGTGAGCGGGGATCGGGAATAGGCTTATATAAATAAAAACAGAAAAGAAATGAGGTTTGGGATGAATAGGGATATCAAAAAGGGGTAACAGATGTGTAATGAGTTATATTTTTTATCAAAGACATTGTTTTTTTTTTGTTTTTATTTAAAAATCATTTTTTTTTTGTTATTTATTGTTTTCTGATATCAGGAGCAACCAACTAGTATATAATCCTGACCTTCTGAAAGATACGAAGCCCGTTTTCTTTTATTTATATATATGTTATAGCAACAGTACAATTTATTCACATTTCTTCAGCAGTAATAATGGTGATGATTGTTGTAGTTGTAAACTGTAAGGTACGCTCTTTGAATTGTCACATGATATGACAGCAATATTCACACACAACCTTACTTTTACACACAGATCACACCAACAGGGTGACCAAACCAACCATTGGTATTTTAATAGATGGTGCATGAAGTTTTGGATATGTTTATGTTTTAGCTGATAAGGGCACGCTTACAGAAACAAAACAAAAAACTATAAGAAGGTGAATACATATTTAGGAGGTAATTCTTAATTATTTGAACATCTATCCCAAGTAATTTCATATATATATATATATATATATGACCATATTAGTTTACTTACTAGTTTCTATTGTGATATATATATATATATATAGAGAGAGAGATATCGGCTCAAGAACACCTGTACTAGGTGTTCTTTAGCCTAATGGGCCGGATTACTAGTGTTTCCATGAAACCACAGGTAACGATGGCCGATCGAATTAATATATGGTGTTATTTGTAATACAATATTACGTTATTAAGCACTGTTGTAATTATATATATATATATATATATATATATAATGTGACAATGAAAATGTAGATAAATTTACACCCAGAAAATGTTATATAAAACCAATTGATTCTTCTGGGTTTTTTTGTTTCAAATTACATCCACCTTGTTCCCTACAATTAACTTTTTATTCTTAATCCCCAAAGCGATAAATATATATGGCAAATGAAAAAAGGCAAGCCAAAAATATTATTTATGTATTCATCAACGTTTCGTCTTTATTTCAAGACTTCCTCGGGTTGATTGATTTGAAGAAACAGCACACAAGTACAAATATTTGAAAACGTTTGGTCCGTTTGTGACGTAAAGTCACAATGTCTTAAAAAAAATATATTTACGTCACGAATTGAACAAACTTTTTTAAATAATTGTACTTGTCTGTTATTTCTTCAAATCAATCATCCCGAGGAAACCTTGAAATAAAGACGAAACGTTGATGAATACATAAATAATATTTTTGGTTTGCCTTTTTTCATTGTTCATTACGTTTGAATATTATTTCCATTTTTTATCTAATATATATATATATATATATATATATATATATATATATATATATAATATTACACTACATACGTAAATTCGTTAAGAATCTGTTTTAGTCAGCATCGTAGATGAATCTATTGATATCACAATAAATTGAAACAATTTCAGAATTCTTTTGAATTTGACATCAATAGATGAAGAAGGATGTAAAACTATCTGATATATATATATATATATAATTAATGTTCCAAATTTGCTTTAAAAACCTTTTTATTCATACAATTGTTTCTGCTCATTTTTAAAGCATACATTTTATCTTGATAAAATCTCAAGATGTTTTAAAACGCTTATTCAGTGAATTTTGAAAACATCTTGAATTTGTTATCAAGAGAAAGTGTATGTTTTGAAAAAGGACGGAAACAATTGTATTAATAAGATTGTGTTTTTAAACAAATTCGGAAGATTTATTAAGATATTATACTATATTTTGAACTCTAGTAATGTATATCCCATTTAACTAGTGATCCAACATTTATGTGAATTTATAGGAATTCAAATATATATCTAGTAGGTATAAGTTTTTTAAGCTACTTATTAAAGAATAGCAAAGTATAAAAACCTGCTTGTACTTCTCTTTATTCAACTTTATAATTTTAATGGGAAAGGGTGGGGTAAACCAAGTTGAATAAGACAATTTCGACTGCAAAGTCAAGTAAAAAAGCGTCCTGCTTGTTTCCAATCGTGAATCAGTTCTTATAAACTATTAATACCATTTTTAAGTATCAAATGTCTCCCTTGCTAACATATTTCAACATGAACTTATTATGTCAGACCTTGAAAATATGCATACATTTCATCAAGAAAAACAAAAATAAAAGCATGAGGAAAGAATTGGTTTTGTTTTGTTTGTTCCCATAAGTCACTTTGGTTATTTAATAAGTTAGATAATTGATCCAGGTGTACAAGTAACTATCAATCATATATATATTTTTTTATTCTTTTCCTTTCTTTAAGAGAAAGAAATAAGATGAGAAGGTTTGAAAAATAGGGATGGAATGAGACAAAATATTTTCGTTTTAATTAAATTAATGATAAATAAAGATGAAATTATTCAAATATTTTTCTACATAAAAAAGGAGCATTCATATAATCTTAAATTTTAATAAAGTTTCAAAGGATTTCTAATACATAAAATAATTACAGAATATTCACAATAAAAAAAAGGGAAAGAAAAATTGCTTATATTTTTTTTCAAGGGGTTTGGGGTGATTAATTATTGTTTGTTTTTGTATGTGTGTGTTTATTTCCTCATCATTATATACAACTGAGATAGTTTTAAAAGAAATGTTTTTTCTCTTTCTTTTTAAACAGTATCTTTAAATTTGGTGCTTTTGTTGGGATAGGGATAAAAAAAACTATACAGGTACTTTGTTTTGGAAATTGACACAAAAAGAAATATATAAAGATTTGGGTAGGACCTCTAAAAATGGTGGTTACGGTTTTTTTTTTTACTTTACTGTTTCAGAAATGGACGAGTGGGTCTTTCACAAAATAAAATGGAACAAAAATTGGCCAATCTTCTCCAATTGTAAATAAATCAATCCTCTTTGGAAAATTGGGATAAGGAAAGAGGCAGCCAGGTAGATGTCCCATTTTAAATAATTTTTTTTTAAAGATTTTTAAAATTTATTTTTTGAGGTTTGACACAGCAGCAGCAGCAGTTGTTATATTTTTTATTACATTATTCTTTTAATTGGCATTAACCATCACCACCAACATTTATCATCATCATCATAGTAGTCATCACATAACGGTGAGTAGATAATTGAGAGGGAAGGAGATGTGCTGGTTAAAAAGTGACCATACCTAAGGCCATTCACACACACTCAGATATAAAAAAAAATAAAATAAAGTAAATTCGTGAAAATGACCAGTGTGTGCACACAAAAAGATAAGTTAAATGATCGATAAAAGGACAAAAAAAAAAAAAACAACACCTACACATTTTTTTAAATTTTTATTTTATTTGGAATGTGTTTTCCTTTTGGGGTTTTAATACTGAAGTTTTGAGAAACCTTACAACATTTCTTCAGTGTAATTGAAGACAAGAGATATATCTAAAAAAATAAAATAATTAATCGGTATAATTATAAATAATTGTTTCGAATGTATCTAGATAGATACTTTGATTACAAAGTGGGAATTAATACAAGTATCACAGTTGTTTGTTTTTACCTTCAAAAGTTTTCATTATTAGGTAATAGATTAAACTTCTTCGAAACTACGGATACTAAAAAAAAATCCTCCCCTCCCCCCACCAAAGACAAATAGTTCAATCAAAGAAATGCAGATATTAATATGCACTTGCGCATAACTGTTCTTCTGAACTCTGCCTTCAAGGTTCGGGGAACTATCAATTCATATCAACTAACATAACCTCTTACCAGTTTTAATCACTTTTAATCACTTTTCTCAGTTTTATACATTGATATTTTCAAATCACACAAAATAAAACAAATCTTGATTTTTGTACAGGTGTGATAGAACTATAATGGCTGAATACTAAATTTCAATTTAGGAAGCCATTTACCAAACCGTCTGGATTATCCCTATTTACTTGCGTCTCCCCGAAGACAGACACAAAGTCGGTTTTTAATGTAGGGAAAATTCAACTCCCCAAAAAGAGTCACTCTGGATTGGAACAAAAATAAAAATTGTCTCATTCTAAAAGGATTTCTCCTTCACTGACAGAAAAGATGGAGTGTAGTATCAGAACAGATACTACATTTTTCTCTTAGCCAAAAGGCAAAGCTGGGGACTTTGTTCTTTGAAGAATAGACATAGCAAATAGTAGCTAGTCTAAATTTAGACAATGGTTCACTGACACGTCTTTAACTTATTCTTGCAAGTACTGTACTCGTAGACATACTGATCCATTGAGGTTTGAAACCAAATGAAAAAAGAAATAGTTTTTCCAGGAAACTTATTTATGAATAGGTTGACAATCCCACAAACGTGTGCATACTTTTAAGTAAGTATTGCTCACATTGTGCCGTGGTTACATTACTGGATTGAACATTAAATCTAAAAAAACTTTGGTTCTAACAGAATCTAAGGACATTAGCAGATGGAATTCCCTTCTATATTCTCTTAAACTTCCACATCAGAAAGAAATAAGATACCATAGCCACAATACAAAAGACAGTAAACAGTTTCATTGCAAACTAATGAAGAACCATGACTCCAGGCAGCCTTTGATATTCTCTGCCCACCCATCCCCCAAACATGAATCTCTATAACAGCCTTGCCATCACACACTGATAAGTTTTACAAGCTGGGAGACAATCTTAGAGAGAAAATTATTTTGTGTCTTCAAGTTCTGGATTACATAGCAGTTATCTCCCTTTAAAGAATCTATTTTTGAAGAGGCAACAGTAACAATGCAAAACTTTTCAGAGTTTAAAAAAAGGTGCGGTGCCATTTTGGGGGAAAAAGTAAAGAAAAACAAACAAATGAACAAGATTATTAAATAAAATTAAAATTATTTATCCCCCAACAATTTTAACTGGTGATTTTGTTTTTCTCTATTATATCATCAACTTGGACCTTAAAAAACAAAAAAATACATGGAAAAGTTCCAAGACTCCATTTTAAAAAAAGTCAAAGATACTAAAACCACAACTGGAAATAGCGAAAAGAAAATGTAAAGAACACACTTTTGCACACACCCAATGTATATTATCCTGCTCTCCCACATTGATAATTAATAAATAAATTAATGGCCAAAAAGTGTCAAAGATTTGTACCATTGAAATTGCTTGCCACCTGCCAGCTTCTATCTCGACTGATTTTATATTGAAAAATGAATTAGACAATTATGGAGACAGGACGTTTAAATCATTTTTTAAAATAGTTCAAAAAAAAAAAAATATTTGCAGTGACTTAACAAAAGCAATGAATGTTCAATATTGTTTTGGCTACCCTATTTTTAAGGATGCCACATATATACAAGTGTCGGTTTTTGCGGATCCTACCTGTGCACAGATCACTGAATGTAGCTTCTAATACGCAATAGCTTATACAACCAAGTGCAAATACCTTTTCTGATATAAAACAAAAATAAATTCACAACTGAAGCAGTTTAGTAGAACACCATTACAAAATTAATTTTTTTTTTCATGTATTATAAAAAACATTTAAATGAAACGGATTTTTTTTTTTTCATTCTTCTTTTCTTTTTAATATTTATAAGATTTATTTTTATTGGTAGTATTCACTTGAAAATATAAAGTTACAAATATTTTAATATCCCTCAAATTTATATATATGTAAAAAAAAAAGGAAAATTACAAAGTATTATTCTGATAAAGTATGATATATTATTTACACTGCCTTTGGTTATATGCATGAGCCTAACAAACCGAAGAGATATGTTTTTTTTCATCTATTGTGTCATGAAAAGACAAAGAGCGCACATGTTTTTGACTAAATAATCTTTCTTGGTGCAAGTCCATAACTCTGGCGACATAACAAAAAATTAAGAGAAAGCTTTATGATGTACGTACACCAAAAATCTTGTGAATTGATCAAGTTGTTTTTTTTATAAAAGAAAATCATTTTTAAGCGATTAATGGCAATTCGTAAGAATTGATATTATATACAAGGCTGATTCTAAACTCTATTTCTGAAGTGTTCGGAAAAGTTGGAATTTTTTGGAGTCATCTCCCTTAGTTTTCAGAATCTTGTAAATTGATTTAGTCATAAAATTTGATTTTCTTTTGTAAAAAAAAAACTGCTTTGCTTAATCAATTTACGTGATTTTTTTGTACGATATATGCTTTCCGTTCGTACATCATAATGATATTTCTTTCTTTTTTTTTCATGTCGGCAGAGTTATGGACTTGCACCTCTTTCTTTTATAGTGATGTATTCAGCTGTACAGATTTGACCTATTATTTCTGAAGAAAGCTGTTCTCACTCTCCTCCCATCAAATTTGTATCAAATGACCACAATGTTAACAAAAAGAGGGCAAATAATTATTATGTTTTCAAATATTAATCAGGTCTTACATCAAATAATTCTACCAGTTATAAACTAGTATTAATATCTTAATTGCATTAATTAAACTAGCAAACATATGCTACCAGAGAATGTAATCCCTGGGAGGATGATATCATTAAAAACCAACAGATATTACAGTACACCCCCCCCTCCCCTGAATTGAAATATAGTACAATTAATAGAAATAATCGTATAGTTTCAACTACAGACAGACATATATCAAATCTTCATTAGTAATAGAAAAAAGGATCAAATTTGATATGTATTGGTGACATTAGTTGAAACCAATTATGGAGAGAACCTCAAAAGAAATAAAGCCATTGTAATTTGATATTTAGTCATTTCATAATAGAGAAGCTTTGATTCTTTTTTATAGGAAAAAAAATTTAATGTGAGTTTGTTAGCTCAAGATATTTAAGAAAAATATAAAGAGGTAAATAGCAAATATTTTGAACCTGCATTATATCCAGATTATTTCTTAACAACTCCTCACTGATGAAAATGATTGAATGTCTGTTTACTGGTCCTCCCACAAGGTCGGTTTTTCATGTGGGGAAAAATCTAGCAACCATAAAACGCGTACTCTGGATTGGTACAAAAAAGATGATGTCTCGTATCAGACCAGGTAGTACACTTTGCTCCTAGCCAGAAGGCCATGGGTTTATTTATCTCAAAATTTTACAAAATTGGATGGTGTTGGGATAGGGGTCGGCTGTCGTTCACCTGGTCTATTCTCTATGGTCTATTCCAATCACCAAAATACCACATTCACTCAATAGGCAAACCTATTTAACATTATTCCCAGTCAAGGAATGCGTCTTTAATGTCTGTCTTTATGTTAATAAAATATATTGAAGGATTAGATAAATCCTTATCTTAATAAAGATTAAGCTGACTGTTTTTGCCTGAAGATTAGTCATCATGAAAATTCAATACAAATTTTGGAGAGCGTTTGTCCGAGATGAGCAAAAAAAAATAAAAAATCTTTTCTGAAGTCACTTAAATAAAGAAATAGATGAAAATTCGAAGAAATCTGATCAGAATTCATTGTCTGCTTCAAGAATTGTGTAAACCTTTCTAGAATTACCCCCCAAAATAAAATAAAACTTGTTATTGCTCCAACAATATGAGAAAGCAAGACTGCTTTCCAGAAACAACCCTTCGTCAGATTCGTTGCATTTTGTATTACTTGTATAATGGGATAATAAATAGCAGCTAAACTCTTTAGGATTTTCGCTTTTCAAAGTCATAGTGTTTCACATCTAATAAGATTATTTAAAAACATAACTGCAGGAAATAAGAAGCTAAATAATTATTTTTAAAAAAATTAATTTCGATAGTTGCAATTTTCCAGGGTTGGGAGAGGAAGACTTGAGGATTTTTGCAGTTTAAAAAATTTTTTTTTTTTTTTTTTTTTTACTAAAGGGGAAAAGGATTAAAGAAAAATAAATGAATAAACAAACTCAACTTCTGTTGGCCAAGTTTCGTTTTTAAAATCTGATGGATACACATGTTTGGATAAAAAAAAAAGATATTAGCAGATGGAAACAAATAATCAAAGAAAGCAGTTTGTTTTTGGAAATAATTTATTTTTCACTGTTACTCTTGTACGACAGAATTATATATGTATATATATATATATATATATACATACATACAGTATGAGCACAAGACCACTTCTTGATTTCAATATGTGAACTGATTGAAATATGTTTATACATATGGTGACCACAGATACATTAATTCAAAATCTTTATTTTCTTTGTGGGTGACTGACTCTTTCTTTCCCTCGGCACAACCAGAGCACAGTGAAATTCAAGATGGTACCCACCCCACGGCAAAAGAAATTATGACCATGCAGCATGTTTTCAGGTGCAAGTTTCAAGTGGATCCACCTGCTAATAAGTCCATTCTGAGATGGTCCAATGTTTTCATTGAGACGCATCTGTGATCAAAGAAAAGGACATTCAGGTTGAAAATTAGTCTCAGAGCAAGTTTATCGCATCAGAGAAGCATGTGTACAGTCTTAAGAAGTTGAACAAATTGCATGACACTTTATGAGATCATGCAACTGTTGCTACCAATGAGTAATAATACTACAATAAACAATATATCTGTTTGAAATCGAAGAGTGTTTTTGTGCTCACTCTATATATACATAAATATATATGAAATGGTGCGTGGATGGAATGAGGCGGCCAGCAAGAAACAAACTATGTAAAAATATTAACACAAAAACATACTTAAAATGTTTATTGATTCTAATGTGTCGGGTCTTAATCATCGAATTCCATGATTAAGAGCCAATTAACATTTTAAGCATGCTTTTGTGTTAATATTGTTACATAGTTTGTTTTCTTGCTCACCACCTCATTCCATACGCAGACCATTTATTTTCCTTTAAACAAACTCCCTCATATATATATGCACACTGTCAGTAAGAGATAAGGAGGGGGAATAAACATTTGCACTGTTGACTTATCAAAATTGGGGTGGGTAGGTCTACACATTAAAGGAATAAGCTAAATCTCTTTAGTTTAGCTGTTAATATACAAGCAGAATAACTGGATAATTTTAACTGTTTTTCCCTCCTCAACTATAGATATCTTTCACACACATACACACACGAATATAGTCTCAGGCAGGGCCACACCTGCTTTTTTAGAGACAAATGATCTATGTCAGGTGCCCTTTCTACTAGCAAATGGTCTTTGTGGCTTTTTATTGTTTTGTTTTATATACCAAAAAAAAAAAAAGTGACCAAGAGCTTTCTTCCATATATTGACTAAGCTTACTGTTATATATTGTACCCTCGAAAAAATTCAAATCTAAAACTATTTTTTTTTTTTAAATCGGCCAAATAATTTTGTAACAATAATTAAAAAAAGAATTAACGAAAGCTGAATTAATTATAAATTTCAAAAAAACAAAACAAAAAAACAAAAAAACGAAAGAATTAGAAACGAAATTAAATTTTAAATGCAGGTATTTTGTGTTAATATGACTGGACGGTAGTCAGCTTGTATTTTTAAATTAAAGTTGTTTTTTTTTTCACAGTGAGACAACAATAGATAAGCTACAAGTTTATTTATAGCTTGTCTGACTGTCTGTCCATCAGTAGTTTATATATATATTTTTTTTTTACATAAAAGCAAAAAATTATCAGCAGGGACAAACGAAAACATTTTCATTTGGGCGGGAAAAAAATTAAAAGTGTAGAAGATTTCAATAACAACAAAAATGGAGGATACTGCAAGTGCTGCCGTCATGTGATATTTGACTACTAACTTGATTGGGTGGTTTTGTTGGTCTGGTCTTTTTCACTAGATAAATTCTGTAGCACCTGTTGGGAACCTCATGAACTAGCTACAAATCAACAGGACAATGAATTCCACTGTACAGCATTAATACGTTATATACATCAACAGTTGTACTTGTTTTTAAATCATTTTGTTGAGGGAGATTGTTTTGTTTTGTTATGCTTTATATATATATATGTATATATATATATATATATAAAGTGTGCCTAAACAAATATATGTCTATATAAATGTACACACACATATACATTTATAAATATATATTTTTTATATCTTGTCCATCAATCAGTATTTAATTTTGTTGAAAAGTGTTTTTATGTAGGTTGTTTTTTTCTGGGATACATGAGAGAGAGAGTCTGTCTCTTTTTTTAACCCTGATAAAGAAGCCAAGTATTACAGGGTCATGTGTGACTTTTTTCTTATATATATATATATATATATATATATATAAGTATTTTTAAGAATCCATATCACATTTAATACGTTCCACAAAATGGCTTCTCTCTCCTCAATGAGAGTTTTGTAATACCTGGTGAATTATAATAGGTATAAAGTCTCTGAGAATGTGGCCATTTTTCTGTAGACATGGACTCAGGCACAGAAAAAAATGTGTGGGTCATTGTTTCTTTTTTTTTTTTTTTTTTTTTTTAAAGAAATTTTTTTTTTCTTTAATGTTATTTTTTTAAAAGAAAAATGGCCATATTTGTTCATACCAGCAGTTACACAAATGCAGTAATTATTATCGTTATTATCATCTGTATGGAATGTCTAAGAGTTCCCCCTCTGTGATGTATCAACAACTAGATACAACGTACTTGGCACATAATTGTGTTTCCTTTATTTTTAATTATTATTATTTTTTTTCATTGTTTTGTTTTTACAGGTTTCTGCCCCCCACCCCTCCCTCTCCTCCCTTAGTGTCTCCCCAAATAGCTGTTTTTTTATTTTTGTTTTTTAAATCTGTTGGTGTGTGATTGTTGTAGCTGATAGAAATTTTTGATAGTTTCATGAACACCATTCATTAATTTACAAGTGTTTCTAGATAAGCTTTGTTAGTTTATGACAATATGTTTGGTTAGTGGTGCATACCACCACAATCATACAAACATGGGGTAGAATTTATACACAAAAATGGAATAATTCACAATGAATGGGTTATTATAAAGTTTATTATGGTTAGTTACTATTGATATAAATTTAATAAAATAAAAAAAAGACCTAAAATATAAAGTAGGAAAGAGTAGTCAACATCAGGTGGAATTTAAATTAGAATTAAGGAGTATAGAAAGAGAGAGTAAACTAGTCAGGATTGGAAATCAAATTTGGAGGGAAAATGAGATATTAAAAACAAAGATTACTTATAATTGTACTTCTGTCGATTCCATATTTTATTGTTAAAAAAAAAATCTATATATAATATTGCATTTTTGCATACAGAAAATGTATTTGCAGATTTAATTCACACACACATACATATATATATATATATATATATTAATGTAGTGTCATGAATAATGTCTGGGGAGAACTTTTAAGAGCTGATAATTAGATTTTACTGAGAAGATATGGTCATGGGTGTAGAAAGCATAGTAGGTACTGAGGTGAGAGGGTTGTTTAGAGTGATTGGAGGAAAAGTGGGGTAGGGTCAATCTTGTGAATATTCCAACTAAAATTAAACATTTTTTTTTTAATTTGCTTTTTCAAAAGAAGCACAGAAACAAAACAAATGAGTAAATAGCCATGTGTGTTAGTTGTTTGCAGTTTGATGTTTTTTTTAACCAGCAGTTTTTTTTTGTTATACATATTTTTTTAATTATTTAAAAAGAAAAAAAAAGAAAGAAAGAAAATTAAAAAGTTATTTGATGCTTCCTTGATGAAATCCCAAGTTTTGGATATTTTTTTTTTAATTAAAAACAGTCGCAGTATTAATTTACTTTGTTTAATCACTCTCTCTTTAATCTCAATAATTGAACACTGTAAACACGAACAAAAAAAGTAAAATGTTCTTGTAAACACCTATCAAGCAAAGAGAGGCGAAAAGGTCATATTTTATAATCTATACAACCCCCACAATTTTACAGATGTTCACTCGGACTTTTAATTACAGACTGAATTTTCTGGGGAAATAACTTAGAAGCACCATGACTTTATTTCATCAAAAATCTTTCATTTTCTTTCTTTCTTTTGTTCATTATCATTACATACACACAAACATGTATATATATATGTATATACACACACACATATATATATATATATTTTAGTTATAGCAGAGTTCGTTTTTGTCTTCTTTCTCATATACATATAAATATACATGTAAATTTATATATACATTTTACACTTTTTAATCATATTTTTTTCTTCATTTTAATCATATTTCTTTTTCTTCTTTTCATGGCAAGAATAGGAAGTAGTAACAGCCATCCAATATCGATGAGGGCATGTAACAGGGAAACGAATGATCCTGCCATCCATTCTGGTGGACAGAATCTTTTTTTTTTTTGCATGTGGAAAGTTTTCCGACAACAATGGCGACACACTGGTGTTTCGAAAACACCTGGAAGTTATGTGTTTTATGTACAGGACTATCGTGATAGAAGGGCCCACCGGCAGACATGAATTAGAACAAACAATAGAGTCCATGAGTAGCGGGGAAAAGCAGAACTGTTTATAAGACCCATGTTCTTCGGACCAGTGGCATTTATGTCGGAATTCCTGTTTCCCATGTCAGGATTGTGCTTGTGGTCTGGAGCTGTGAGAGAAAAAGAAAGAACAAACGTAAGCAATTTAAAATATATTGAAAGCAAAAGAAAAAGGAATCTTCAAAATAATCTGTCAAGAAATGTACTTTTAATATTCTCTACGAATTACCTAACATGAGGCCCTAGTTTAAGGGAGTGCGTTATCATTACTCCCCGTGAGTGGCGTACCCAATTTAAAATATATTGAAACCAAAGAAAAAAGTCTTCATCTAAATAATGAATGTGAATCTCTGATAGAGTAATATCAAAATACATTTTTTTCATTTTTAAACTAACGAGTCACTGCTTATCAAGGCCCAAATGCCACTCGAGCACTTTGTGTCAGGTGGGTGGTGAGACAACGATTGCAGATGAAGTTTGGATCTGGGCAGAATTTGATTATTTAAAAGGACGGCTCAACAAGAATTTGTTAAAATTGGATTTGAAAATAACAATGCTGCAGTCAGTTGGGAAGCAGCCCTGTGGTATTACGTTCCACAGACTGGCAGTTCTTGAAAAGAAACTTTGCTCGTGGAAGTTCCGTTTAGATCCAGTTACACAGAGGAAGAAAGGGGGAAAAATGATGTCTGTACCAATAAATATATAATTCAATATTTGACACAATGTGAATATTAGATTTAAATTAATAACACACTTATCTGTTTATAAAAAAATCTTTTAGACTTACGTGAGATTCAAACTCGGGTATTGTCATCATAAAAGTTTCAATTTGCGTACGGACAGATAAACTCTTAAAACACAAACTCTTTAATAGTCTATAGATATTGCAAGAATCGTTGTGTGCATGTACTAAAAAGAGCGTCATTTTAAATTCCAGTTCAACGTTATCAATCTGGACAAATGTTAAAGCTATGCTGAAAGAATGGATAAGAGTTCCTGGGTTAGTAGATGTAGAACAGTTTAGGTAGCAGGTTCAGTTCCCAAGGAAAACGTGGGAGGAAGTGAAAAAAATGACCTTGAAGAAAGACGGATAAATAAAGAGAGAAGTCAGTTTGGAAGGCAATTTCCTAAAGCCATTCATCGCATGCCAGTATGTAAAACTGACGTTAAACCGAACATAATGGTACTTATCCAGTTAAAAAAATGAATTTAGACTCGAGATTCCCAATCGGGTATTGGCATGATCAAAGTTTCTATTTGCATATGAATAGATAATCTCCCAAAACACTAACTTTTTATTAGTCTACAAATATTGCAAGTGTTTATCCATGTCCAAAAAAGAGTGGACTCTTAAATTCTAGTCGAAAGTAAATGATAAACAAGTATTTTTCCTATTCTAGTACAAAGAAAAAGAGTTAAAACCTTCACTGGTTCAAAAGATAATGTGGCTTTTGTGTTGCTCAATTATTTTTTCCCTGCAGAGAGCAAGAGTGTTAAATAATGTCAATGAATCAGTTGTCATCCTCTCGGCTGCAAGCAGATACCGATTACTTCCGCTACTAAAATCCTCGAATTTCAACAAAACTGCCTCAAATCAGGCCAAAGAGGAAATGGCAATTGTCTCTCTGCACTGACAAAATGGAAGAAGAGTTCAATTGTGTGGTAGCAACGACCAAACACTTATTTCAGATTCGAATTTAAGATGTGACCATGCATGTCGCTGAGAAGCACTGTCCGTCCGTATTTAGGGGTCTTTGTTTATTATGTCGCTTTAGGTATCTCCTTTTTAACAGTTTTCTCCATTCAACCCATAAAAATATTTTGGGCAACTCCTTTTTAATCCTCTAAGCACTGAATTTTTATTTGGTAGAAAAATGATTTTTTTACACCTATTTTTTTAAATGACCCTGTAAGATTAACCTTTCATTGTATGCCAAATAATGTATTACATTTGTAGCATATAAGTAGGACTATAAAAATAAATTGTAAAATTTGATTAATTTGCATATTGTGATGGCAGCCATCTTGAATTCATAATTTTGCGACAGCTGTGCTTCAAAAATATATCGAAAACCTACTTTTTATTTTCTCAAAATATTACTGTATTCGATTTGCAAATCAAATTCTGCTAAATGTTTCATCTAGTAGTTAAAAAAATGCCCTTTTAATTCCTAATTTTTACCATTATTTTTGAATCCACTTAATTCCCTCTCATTGTTCTTAATTTGATCTGACAAAAATATATCTATCAGTTTATGTTTAGGAATTTTTTTAGATGAGGATTGATAATTTTTATTCAGACTACTGTTTTCAACTTGGATATTATTCTCACAACGTTTAGGTCGATGTAATCTCCAACCTTCTTGAGGTGCGACTTGTTGAACTTATATGTACGTAATTTCGAATGGAACCCTTTATCTAATCCATGAGTGTAACTTGCTTGCTTTCCATCAGCCATGACTAGGTAGAAGTCTCGCAAGGGCCTGTGGCATGATGGATTAAAGTGCTAAGTAATTATCTGTTCTAAGTGATAGTTTTCTGGAGTTTGAAGGTTCAATCCTCAGTACAGGCGATGCAACTTAGAATACAATTACGACTTACTGACGGAATGAGAGAAATTTACCTCTGTTTATTTATCAAAGGTTCAGTTCAAAATTCCATACAGATTTCTGAGTTCGACAGAAATATTTCTGCATTCAAAAAGACACACCTGAAGAAGGTCGGGAGTTACATTGACTGAAACGTTGTGAAAATAACATCGAAAATGGGAACAGTAGTCCAAATAATACCAATCTATTAGTTTTTTACTATAAATTCAGTTTAAAATACCAGTGATAAAAATCACTAAACGCACAAATTGAATGGGTGTATCTTAAGAATCTATGTTCTTGTTTAAAAAGGGTTTGCAATTGATTAAGTTAAAAACATCTGTTTTGAATCCACAATGAAACGTTTTTCAATGCATACAGTCTTAGGTTTGCTTGAATTTATTTATGTTTTAAACATAGGGGACCATTGTGAAACTATTCAGAATCCTCAACATGGCAAAGATTTCCAACGAATAGAAAAATTTCTTATGTTAGTACTTACCAACAACCTCTGTGTCAAAGCTAGGCAGGTGTTTTCTGGGGGTTGTCCTAGTTGTAGTGGTGGAGCGTCTTGTCGTAGTCCAGGGACGAGTGGTAGTAGGGATTCTTCGGGTTGTGGTACTAATACGCTTCGTGTAGCTCATTGGTACTACAAAAAAGTAAAATATTGGTTAATTAATTCATTTGAGTAGTTAATAATTAAAAAGTATTGTTAAAAGTAGTTTACCAGGATTGCTGGTAAATAATTATATAGGTATTTAATAAGGCTGTATGCAATGCAGAAAAAACTGGATGAATAATTGAATACAATGTATGCAATATTTTTTTTCAAAAACTTATCTATTTATTTTTCAGTAAATCTTTCAATTACTGTTAATAGAATCCGTGATGATGGGAAATATTTTGATATTTCGGTAGAAACTCTCTTCTCAAAAAACAAACGTTCTTTTCTCTTACAGAGAAGAAACGTATAAAGATAGCTGTTATATAAAGGATAAGGTTTGCAGAAAATATTGAAAATAAAATAGTTTATTTATTAATTTATGTTTTATCTTATTTAAGCTTTATATCATTATTCTTTTTTAATTTATATATTTTATATTAATTTAATATTTTTATTTACAATTTTTTGTTAATTCATAATAAGTGAAATATTTTTGTTTATTTTTTAATTAGTTTTTAAAGGTTATTCTTATAATAATTTTAATACAATTAATTATATTAATATTTTTATTTATTATTTAGTTGTTATTAATCTTATACTTAAATATATATATTTAAAAAAAATTAATTTAAAAAAAAATTGCTTTGTTTGAAAATATAATACAGAAAACTGAATTCATACATTAGGAAAAAAATTATGAATAAAAGAAAGAAAACAGTCATATGGAGAATCAAAAATGAAGGATTATATCCTTAGAACAACGGAATGTTGAAAGTAGAGTTAAACAGAGTATAAAACACTTACATGTTGTGCGCTTTCCAGCAGTGTATCTTGGTCTGTGACCATCGGAAGCTGTTGTTGATGATGAACAGCAGACCTCAAGTTGTAGGCGCATCCCTCTGCGTTTGCAGGCACCGCCCCACTGGTTAGCAATTCCACTGTAAGGGCCTTCAGACGTTGCTAGAAAAAAAAAGAAATTATATTATATATTTATTTCATTTCTTGTTCCGGTGTTAGAACCGTACGACTGCTTTAAACAGTTATTTCTACACTGATGATTCCGCAAGGATGTAATCGTATATGTATGTAAATAATAATTAAATATTTATATATATATATATACACGAATAGATAAGTAAAATGTAAAGACTAAATTTCATCTTGCAATTTTATTTTTAAATATAAGAAAGGATTCAATTTTTAAATTAGCAACACAATAAAATTCCAAGATATAACTTTAAAAAGGAAGGAGAAATTCAACTTTCAATCAAATCCATTTCATGATATTTCCCTTGGTCAGGGGTATGACGCGTTTTGGCAGCTTGAAATCCCAGGCTTGAGTATTGATTCCATTCAAATTCCATGGTTTTAGATCCAAGTTTTCTTATCCAACAATCGCTCTTCTCAATGTGGCAAAAGCAATTTAGCAGCTATAAGAATTATGCATGTTGAAATAATCTTTTAAATAGTCCAACTTTTGGTCTTGGTACTTCAAGGATCATAATCTCTTGGAATCCTGGTGCATGTCGATAATATAACCAGGATAATTTTATTTTACTACATGAATAGAGTCACACAACACCATGATCACTATTCAGACATTTAATTGTCTTGTGGAATTATTTTTCACCACTTTTTTGTGATTTTTTAACATTTCAATATACATAACGTTGGAGATTAAAAAGTGATTATAAATGTACATATATTTTTAATAAATACATTTTAAAAATAATTTTCTCGAATGATTAATTTTAAAATAATGACTTTAAGTAGAAGACGTGTGTCAACGAGTCATACACTATCTTGAATAACAACTTGAAACACATGGTCGTGAGGCACCAATTTGATAGATTTGGGGAGTGTGGAGTCACCCCTATAGTTATCATTACTGGCAGGTCCACACTAATCCGGAGTGGTAGTACCTGTTAGGGTTCGATCTGTGGGTTAGATAAAATTAAATATCAATTAAGACTATTTTTATACTAATGAGTCACAGCTTATTAAGGCCAGTTAAAGATAAGGGTTAATGGGTTTGTCAGGTTGAAAGTAAGACAAACACCTTGAGCATTGGAGATGATGGTACAAACTTGGCAGAATCTGATTACATTGGTCTTAGAAAACGACCATGTTGTACTGTGCTGGGAAGCAGTCCCGTGGTATTGTGTTCAACAGACGGATAGTTCTTGGAATTAAACATTGCTCATGGAAGTTCCATTTAGCTCAGTTACACTGAGGAAGAAAGGAAAATTATTTACAGCGGTTATAACTAGACACAATTTCGTTGTTAATATTTTACAAGAAGGAATCAGAGATTGGAGCTCAGTCGAGCAACGTCTCTTTTTTTTAGAAAGAGGCTGTAGGGAAGCGAAGAAAACATCCCCCACTAGATTTCAAATCGATTTTGATGTCTACAAAAAAAATTTATTTAAAACTCATCCGCATACAAAATCGAATCTATTAAATATTTGAAACTATTAAGGACTGTAACTGTTACCAAAAATGACTGGTTTCAGTATTAAATAACTTTAAAGGGCTTGATATACTATAAAAGGAAACCACAAAACGAAACTAGTGCAATAGATAGCGAACTTGATATGGCACTTATATTTTAGCTTTTACTTTCTTCTTTCGAAAGGGATTCCAGAAGGTTTGAGAGCTATGTATCAAAACCTCATCAGTTGACAGCTCACGACTTTTCCGAGCGGTGTCGGCATTTATCTCTGTCATTGCAATTCATCTTAGCCGTTATCTTGGCAAGAAGAATCGATGCTTGAACGTCATTGCCAATATAATCGATGACTGCAAGTTTCACTTGCACACGAAACTGATAGTATTGCAGTATTAAGATGGCTAGATTGAATCGTTTCCTTATCTTTGCACATCAAAATACCATCAATAGGTCATCAGAAAAACGGACTGTTAAGTACAGTTCATTACTCTTCACTTCTCAAGTTAAAAAGATATTTTTGATGACTAATTCGTTAAATCTGATTGCTAATTGTTACTTTTTTTTGTGAAAATATGTTTTTGTTATTGGTGAGAATGAACCTCAACAATTCAAATGTGTGTCAACAGTGCTTCTCTTGGTCAAAGTTCACGGTAGTGTCGCTTCTGTCTGTAAATAAAAACTTTATACAGCACTATTTTACTGATTCGTTTATGGCATACATAAAAATCTATATATATAAAGTTAGGTGTGTGCATATATATATATATATATATATATATATATATGTACGGTTAGTGGCATAGAACCCCAGCAGAGTGCTCAATTATTAAGGAAAATAAAAGATAAGAGCGTAATATTTATTTATATATGTATTACAGCGTCGGTTTCAGATACAAACAAAGAGAACTATAGAGCTATAATTGTTCTCCTTTACCGGACTCTCTTCAGCCTCTGTTAACAGGGAGGCAGATATAAACAGAGGCTGAAGAGAGTCCGGTAAAGGAGACGAATTATAGGTCCCCTTTGTTTGGATTTGAAATCGACGGTACCGATTTTGTTCTGATCTTCTTAAAATACATATATATTTATTTATAATATATATACAGAGGAATCTTCTAAACTAATTAACGAATCATTATGAAGATTGGAATATATATTCTAGGCAATATGTTGAGTAACATCTGCTCGTTATTATTTGTAAACTTTACCATTTAACAACTAGCCCCAGTAAAACTTAAAAATAAGTTAGATACAAAAGATTTAATAGAGAAAAGAATTGCTCTACATCAAATTTTGAGTTACATTAAAAGGATCAATGTGTGCATGTGAACATTAATAATATGTATGTGCTTGGTAAAACTATTGAACTTATTATGAATTATGGAATATTTATTCTAGGCAACAGGGTGAGTAACGTGGGCACAATATTTTATATTTTTGTAAACTTTATCATACACTCCAAAGAAATAAAAAAAAACATCAAAATTTCAAATAATGTTATACCTATTGTTTATACCCGTCCAAAGACCGGGTATTCTACTAGTAAGTTCTAAAGAAAACAATTCATTTACAATTGACTGCCTTTTATGCGTCTGTAACAAAAACAACGTCAATGCCTACATTGAAATCCCCCCCCCCGCCCGGAATTTTAACAATGATTTTATTTCTATCACATCGTCGAGCTCATCTATTTTCTAATAATATGAAATTCAATTTATATATACCACAAAGTACTAATTCACACATAGTGATTTATTAAAATCAGTTTTCATAAATAATTTACCAGTTGGATTTGATCTTCTTTCTAAAGCAGTCAGTTTCACGTCTGACGATCCTACGTTGCAGGTGAAATCAATTATTATGTCCGACTGACATGATGTTTTAGGTTATTTCAATTCTAACGTTGTATAGACACGAGAAAATTATTTCCAGTTAACATGTCTTTATTCATTCTAAAAGGGATCCAATTCTTTATGTTCGTTTCGTCATCACTCAGACAAACAAAATACTGAATTATATATCTTGGATTTTCAGTGAGGAAAGAAGGAAAGGTCAAAATAGTATCCAAAATATCAGAAAAATAAAACTCACATTATATATACAGGTTCATTAGGAAATAAGTTACTGTTTACTTTCATAAATCAGCACCATATTTAATACATTATATATATATATATATATATATATATATATATATATATATAATATAATGGGGATATTGCATTCGTCTGTAACCGAGACTATGGCATAGTAATAGTAATTCTTAATGCGATGGAACGCAATATTTTAAACTGGCTTTTATTATCTACATATTCTAATAGATTTCATTTAAATCTGGGTCAACTGCAATATATATAAAGAAAGTTACACAATGATGTTAAAAAGCAGGTTGACTATAGATTTCTAATGTCATCTTTTTATTTTCTTACATATAAGCAACATCTTTGTGTGTAAATTTCGAGATAAGGGCATTTAGAAAAAAGGCGCCATCTTTTTAAATATATCAACAAAATACTTCTGTCTAGACGACGTATATAGATCATGTTTAGAAATTATCAACGTGTGTGTATGTATGCAACAAGAATAGGAGCTGAGTTTATTATTTTTTAGGCTAGAAGTTAGCTGTAAGCTCACAATCCAACTAAAAAGTAAGGGGCAAACATTAAATTTCAAAGACAAAAGAAAATACAATATTTATTTTACGAAATTTTCATAAAATAAAAATAGAAAATATTTTGCAAACTTTATAAAGTTAACTTAAATTAATTTCTGAAAAAAGACCGTCACTGAATCGTATCAAAAATTTTTTTCCAATTCTTTTAAATTTAAAATTCTATGTATGCAGACTACTCTTACTTAGCGGGACTTCCTAAATCCACTCCTGTGTGTTCATGATTCCTATTGCACTGTTATCGGGAAGGGCAGTAACACAAATGGATACTTGAAAATGTGTTTCCTCTCATGTCCTTTTTTTAAGTGTTCCGGTAGTACTACCCCTTTGAATGGATATGGTATGTTGTGAATAAGTGTTAACATGATGGAAATAATGGAAATGGTACTTACTGATAATGTAGTAACTTTTTCCAGCTTCAAAATCAGGTACAAATGGGAACGGTTGGAAATCGCGTACGTGAAGGGTAAATAGCGTTGTACTATTGGACTTCAAGCATTTGATTAACCGGATTGAATTCTTGGGGTCGTAGATCACGCATTCTTCATATTCACTTTTAGTCACCTGTAGGGAAAACAAGAAATATATATGTATATATAACAAATGGTAGAATTACATTGTTGGTAATCATAGAATACAGAAAAAGATCAAAATGAAAGGAAAGTATTTTGTTTCAATCATGAAATGGAACTTAGTTTGAACAGAATCAGATCTTTTGATCGGCTATTTTTTACTGCTGGAAAAGAGGTCAAGCGATGGACTGGGGGTGCCTCATATTACAATCAAGACTCTTCTGGAATAGGGCGACTGATCTCTCAGGATTGGAGCTTCTGGTTGCAATGAGTGAGCGAGCATCATGGCACACAAAGTTCATGAATGTTTAATCATCAATTGATGGATGACCCAAGTAGAAGAACATTTTTTTCAAAGGAGGGAAGCTTTTTCATGACAGCTTTCAAAAGCTAGATATGTTAACGAATAGTATATTTTGATAATAGAGTAATATATTTTTTGGACAAGTTGCCAAACCAAATTAAGAAATGCAATAAGGTGGAACATTTTAAGATGAAATTTAATGGTAATAAAAAGTAAACGGCCATTTTTGGAAACTATCAGATGAAATATTTAACAGAAATTCGATCTGGATACTGGTATTGTATTAAATTATTATTAGGTGGAAATTCCGCGGTGCTTTCTCCATCAATCTGTATAATCTACTGTTAATAATAATATTCATTTTGAAACAATGTCTGTCAGGATCAATACTATTAAGAAAAAATGTCTTTCTTCTCCCGTAAAAATAATTGTCATTGTCTGCTAAATATTCGTTAAATAAATGAAACGAATATGTCTTTTCTTTATTTATTTACATTATTCATATAAATATATTAAAATTGTAGCAATTTAATTCTTTTTAAAACAATAAATAATCTTTGTCTTCTTACTGTAAAAATACTTGCCAGCCAAATATTCTTCAAATCCATAGAACAAATGACACGTTTTGAAATGTATTTATTTAAAATTGTACAGTTTTAGTAGACATAATTTTATTTTGGAACAATTCATTTGAAAATGGGTAAAGTCGGAATTTTTTTACCTTAACGACTTCAGATTTTTGCTAATTGGACGATCTCATTTTTTTCATGTGTAAGAAAGCTAATAATTTACGTACGTACATGAAGTTCTTTAGCGTATAGATTGGATTTCATGTAAAGTTTTTTTTAAGAGAATACTTTTAAATTAAACAAAATTAAAATTATTTCATTTTCATCATTTTGTCGAACGTCTGTTGACGAACAGGACAGATGTTTGTCAGGTTAATATGGAGATAACTCGAATCTTTACTAAACATTTACTTCAGAAGAGTTACACTAACTTTTTTTTTCTCTTTTTTTATGACTCGACACAGAAAGGTCATTGGAAATGTTGAAGAAGCCACATCTGGCAAGATATTTTATGTATTCTATGAAGGAGGTAAGGAACTGAAAATAGATTATGATTTGTATGTAAAGTGGATCCATCTTGCAGTTATTTCTCTTTTCTTCTTTTCGTACTTAATAAACACAAAAACATTTAATTTTTTAGTTGCTTACTATAAGGGGCAGGAGGAAATACAGTTTGGTATACACTAGAGTTTTCACTGGAGCGAGACTGTTTCTTTCCAGTTTTGTAAGGTGCTTCTTCTTGTACAACATCTGACATTAAAAGAACCTTCCCTTTTAAACACTGGAACATAAGTGCAAGGAAATGGACCGAATATGTTAAAAAATGATTTATGGGAATTATTCTGTTTGGTTCTTCTAAAGAACGACAGTTTTTAAATAAATCTCAAACCATTATGAAAGGAAGAATTAAAAATGGAAAAAAAAAGCATTTGAAGTTTGCCTTCTTTTATAAGGTATTAAATAACTTTTTGGGGACCCCTTTATTATGTGCCTTCCCCCAAAATACATTTTGATATCATGCTTGTTTATGTAAAATATGAAACACTTCGGCTTAAATTTTTAATGATTTTTTAAGTTCCTTCATTTTTTTTTGCATTATTTTTATATCCAAAGTGTTCTTCATACAGAACTGCATCTAGATTAAACGGCCAATATGACACTAATATTCTAGTATTCAAATTACCCAGAAAAGTATCCTGAAAATACAGATGAAGAAGGGCAATTCTCCTTGCGATCCTACATTACCACAGCTGAAAATATATGACTATAGTCATTGTTGTCAACTTCAAACAGCCATGTTAGGAAGAGGGTGCTCTAATCTCCGTAAATGCTACATACATCGTCAATGGATATAAACATGACCAGTGAATACATATAGAAAAGAAAATATGACAGACACTACAGATATAGGATAAATTACCTATAATCCTATAGAATATATGATATAAAGATATAGATTAAATTCCCTTACATATTATATCTTTGATATTATCCATCATATAGACCACTAAAATATCCTTGTAAATTCAGTCTTGTACCATCTTTTATGAATTTATCCAGTTTATTCATACTATTTTCTACACTAATTTTATTTTTAACCTGATTAGGCAATTTTTTCCAAAAAATATTACTCTTAGACAAAATCTAATTATGTGAAAAATAATGTGTAACTAATATAGAGGTGGGAAACACACACTCTTGAAGTTGCATAATTTATTTATATATATATATATATATATATGTATGCATATATGAAGAACTCAAAAGAGAGAACTCCAGATTAATGCACATTATAACTTCACTTTAATATGTTTCAGTGAGTAAGGGGAAATGTCTTCACTCTAACAGATTTCTTTGTTTGAATTAATATTTTCAGAAAGAAACTGAAGCAAAATAAAATATATTCGTGCCAATAAGATAGTGGAAGGAAAAAACGAAAAAATAAGCTAGCCCGTCTTATATAGCGATATGGGTCAGACTTTAAAAATCCGACACGATAACTTCATATGTTAGATTTATTCCATGTAACTTCCTTCGACACCAATAACCGTCTCGATCAAGAAACAGAAGCATTCACACATGCAGAGCGAGTTATTCTTATTAATTCCAGACTCTGGTGACCTTCTGCGAATCATTGATCTTCCGAGGATATTTCTTAACATTGCTATCATCAATGCTACACACAGACTAGATTTATATCCCACAAACTACTGAGTTTGAAAAGGAAATATGAAAAAATAATATTCAAAGAAATTAATAAAACCGCAAAATCCCCAAAATACAATTTTTTGTAAATCTGTTGCTTATTTTTATTCCATAGACACACCCATGTCTTAAGTCATCTTTTACCTGTGTATTTGTTAAGGAGGAGGTTAATGAAGTAAGCAGGAGGCTACTTTTCTTTATCTTCCCCCCTCTCTCTCTTATATATATATATATATATATATATATATATAATGAGAACTTTTCACACTGACCTATTAGTGAATACTAATTAAATCTCTGATAACTTTGACATTGCAAGGTTTAGCCTAGTTGATTTATGTCAGAATTTAGGGCTTATCTTAACCTTTTCCCCTTTAGCCTCTACTTTGTTCTGACCCGTTCTTTTATGTGCCTCAGAAGGGGGGGGGGGCTATAAGCGCTTTCAAATTAGTATTTATTTATTTTTCTGTGTCTCCCCTATCTCCTGACCCTGCTCAAAGCTTGTTTAGGGATCTACCAAAAGCATGTGTAGACAGATGCCTCAAAAGAATCAGTTATCAGAGTCATTCCATAGTAGCAGAAAGAATTCCTCCCCTCTCTTGTTTGGAAAGGTTAAATGTAATACCTTTTTAACATAGGCCAAAAGGTTAACCCACATATGGGATATGTGTAATTAGCTTTGGTCTTTGATTTCTACACTTTGTCATGTCATGTGCATATTTGTTTGTTAGCAAATACTTTTTCTTTTCCTGACGGACTCTGGTGAGTCTAACGATACTGCTGTTTGTTTGTCAGTTCTGTTCCATTAGTCATTGACTACATTATGTTAAAGCTGTTGTCTTTTTTTTCTCTTTGCTAAATAAACAATGTTTCTGATATGTTGAAAGCGCTTCTTTGTAAGTCATTTTCACTATTCCACTTTCTTTGACTAAAACTCAGAATTGTAAGATGGTCATATTAGAACTAGTGAACTATTAGAATTATGTAACTTTTGATAAGAAACAACAGAAACCAGAAGTTATTGAAGACCTCTGATACTAATTAAAAGAGCCAGAACAAGGTCCACATTTGTATGTTTTGTGATACTATTTCATACAAGAAAATCTACTTGGTATTGCCCACGAGTTATAATAGTATTACATATGATAATTAGTATACAGAAGTCAAAAAGTGCTCAAGATCCTAGATAGAGTTGGTGTTTTTACATACAGCGTTGCCTGGGAGAAAGAATTTCTTTCTCTTTTTTTTATTATGTTGTATTATGCTGTATACTAGTGTTGTGAAGTTGTCCAACAGTAAATAATAAATAAAGGAAGTCAAGTCGATGGTTGGTTTAACAAGTGTATTAACAAAGTAAGAAAGTGACTAGCACTTGGCTAGACAGTTACAAGACTGTGCTTTGTCTTCTCTGTGTCTCTGGTGACTCGCACTATTTATAGTGACAACCGGTGTTGTTTCTTCTGTGTAAGAACGGCCGGTGTAACAACTAGATAAGTACATGGTGTTGCCCGGGAGTAATAATACCGTATCATATCTGGCAAGTGGTATAAGTTAGTCAATCTAAAGTGCTCAATATCCTGAGTAGAGCAGGTATGTTTAAAATAGCTATGTTTTGTTATACTATTATATACAAGAAAATCTACTCGGCGTTGCTCGGGAGTCAACTATCTTGAAGGAGCTAATTTGTATTTATTATACTAAATTTAAGTTAATCAACATTTAATTCCGTAAGCCTTTTTTGTATAAGACAAAATACATTTTAAAATATATTTAGTTCTGGGATTGAGTTATGTTTGAAAGAAATTAGCCATAATTTGTAATGAAATGAACAAGTCACCCTGTCGTCTGTACTCTTACCCCAACCACTCTCTAATATTTCTCAATGTCTCTGTGAGCATTTAGAGAAAAAATGACTAATTTTTCAGAAAGCATTGTAATCTAATTTACATATGTATAAATCACAAGTACATATGCAAATTAGATGGCAAAAAGTAAGTCTATTTCTATATAAGAATGATAAAGAATATTTCTATATAATAACAATATAGAAATAAAGAGATTTAGTTATGTTTTAACTGATATGACACAGTTTATAAATTTTCGAATGAAATCAAAGTACATGCAGTATATTACAAAAATGTAAAAAACTCCAGGTTGATTTCAGAAAATCCCTCTGTATCTATTCATGCAGAGATGTAACCACGCTTAACCATTGCAGGTTGATGTGATTTCAGAATTTTCCTTCTCCTCTAGACGAATTTAAAAAAAGTCCCTTTTAAAAACCTTTTTGCGTTAAAAATATAAAACTATTTTCACACTAGATGTCTAAATCAGAAGTAAGAATAAAATGTAACTTCACTCTGAATCTTTAAAGTGAAAATAAAAATTGTCATGTATACTTTTAGTTTAAGAAAACATCTGAACTATTTATATGTTATGCCAATACCTGAATCACAAGAGAGATATAGTCCAATTCCTGATTTTTAACCTAAGCGACTTATTGACCTCGACGGACAATAACAGACTTTGGAATTCAAATAACGTATATAGCAATAAGAAACTACACTTTTCCACGATCCCAGAACATTAATTTAATAAAGTACATACAAATTATCCCATACTAAATTATGTTCGTCACAATTATTTATTGTTGTTAAGTGAATACTATTTTGATCTTTTTAAATGCCGTAGAAACATTCTTTCACGAATATGAATGCTTTTTGTAATGCAGTGAAAAGTCCATTTTTCATATTTCTCTTTGAATGCACATACATGAAAGAGTGAAAAGGGGAGATAACTAAAAAAAACATGGTTAAAAGAATGGTTTATATTATTATTATTTTTATTTATACCCTTAAGTGGATTTCCCATTGTTTACAAAACTAATAAATTCTCAGTCAAATGATTGAAGAGCAGAGTTCAATAACAGAATTGGATTGAACCGTTTCCTCAACCACTGCAGTCAAAAGTGATTGGTCATTGAGAACGAAATACAAAATGGAGATGAAAAAAAAATAATAAAAAGAGCAGCCATTTTTAAACAAACTCTGGAGAAAATCTTTCTGTCCCCAACCATTTTCCATTTATTTTAACACTTTCTCTGATTCCTTCACAATAATATTCATTGAGTACTGGTGCTAATATTAATAGAACACCATCTCGAATTTTCTTTCGCTTTCTTTTGTTTTTTCATTATTTGTTTTCTCTAAGTTTTTGTTCGTCCATTTTATTTGCAATATATGGCCAGTGTTGTCCAGAACTAAGAGCTTTTGATCAGAGCAATTCATTATATTTCTTAATTGGGCAATTTAACACTGTACATTTGAGCACTTACTCTGATTAAAATGCACAGACTCTTCTACCTCTTCTTCTACTACCCTCACCAATTATTGTGTGCGTTTGGTTAAACTTTCACTCGTGCCAAAAGCACAATAAAGATTTTTTCTTCTTCACCTTATCCAATTTACATTCAAGCCGTGAGTGTACATATATGATGAACCATGGGCAAAAGTTCATGTTTGGACAGGAAACAAATGAGGTTTTAAATGCAACACTTTTGCTAATAAATGTCTTTACATTTGGTGTGCATTTTATTGCCTTTTTTTGTCTTTCTAATTTTTTTTATTTTGATAAAGCCGGCCAAATTCTCATGACACATGACGAATTAATAAAATTCAAAATGAACTTCAAGCGGGAAAAGGGAGGTGAATTTTGCTTCTAAATGCTACGAGAGATCCCAGTAATATATGAAGATTGAAGCAATTATAAAAATGAATTTGGAAATAGTACACCAGAAGAAGATATAAATATTCGAAGGAATCAATCGAAGTGTTAAAATCTACAGAATTAAAAGCAATTCTGTAAGAACAAATTTGGAAGTATCATTCATTCGATCAAATTAAGGATTCTAAGAATGCCTCTATTTGATGGATAACGTATTTCAGGGAAAATATAAACAGGATCCTAATAATAATAATAATAATAACAAGCCGCGCATGCGTGGTCTCCCTCTGTATGTGACTCGATGTGGCGAGTGTAAAATGCACTAAATTTGGGTAATTTGGGGCATTTTTGCTCCCCCCCTTTGACCCCCTGGGGGCGTGAAACAGAATTTTTCTGAGGTCAAGGATGCTCATTTTATATCCAGAACAATTGCCTCTACATTTTGGCCAAGTTTCAGAAAAATTGAATAGATGGATCAAACGTTATGGAAGAAAAGGGTCATTTTTTGCCATTTGGGGGGCTTTTGACCCCCTGGGAGCGCGAACCAGATTTTTTCCAAAGTCAGCGATACTTATTTTCTATTAGGAACAATTGCCTCCACATTTTGGCCAAGTTTCAGAGAAATTGAATAGATGGATGAAAAGTTATGGGGCAAAAAATGTCATTTTTTGCCATTTCGGGGACTTTTGACCCGCTGGGCGGCTAACCAGATTATTTTTCAAAAATCGGAGAATGTCACTTTCTACCCTGACCAAAGTTACAACTTCATGCAAAATTTCAGAGAAATTCAATGGATGGTTGCGGAGAAAAATCCGGACGGACATGCCTCAAAGCATAAGTCCCCGATTTTATAAATTTTATATAATTGATCCCAACCAATAATAACTTACTAGCTAGGCCCGTGTAAATTACATCGTATTATTATTTCCGTTTCATTTGTGATTTGAGTTGTCTATTTTTTGTTCATCATCAACTTATCAATAATATATTTATTATGGATGCAGTATATATAGAGGGATTAAAGACATTCTCCTCTTAATATTTTTTTTTTCAGGGTTATATTTAGCATATTTTGTAACGTAAAGATGAAAAAATATTAAGTTTTAAAACTAAAACAGAAAAAACTATAGAAACATAACTTTTCAGATAAATAAGTCCATGATTGCAAATTGAGAATAAAAAGGGGTAACCATCATGCTAACAAGGTCATTATTATATAGACACTAGAAGAGTAAACGGGTAAGATTAATTCCCTGAACAGAACAGTTTTGCACCACTTTCTGCCCTCTTACTAAGAGTAAGAATCAAGATATAATGATGCTAAACCTTATGTCTAGAATCCTTATTTTAATTTAGATAATAATCAATTACATGCTTTTGGATCATGTCTCAAATTAAAGGCTTAAGCTGAAGAGGGTTCGAAATTGAAATTCGAGGAACCTTGCATAATGAGTGTCTAGCGACTAAGGATTAAATTCAATTCAAATCTGAAATATTTAAATTTTCAAATGGATAACCTAAGAAAAACCTATTCTTTATAAAATATTATTGCTTTTTACGCTAAATGGAAACCGTTAGAGCGCTCAACCCATAAGTAGAGAGGTTATATATATATATATATATATATATATATATATATATATATAATTCTTAGCTGTTCAGTAATCATACGTTTGAATCTTGCACGCACTTAGAACGTAATCAAATTCTTAGCCGTTAAGCAATCACGCTTTTGAATTTTTCACGTGCTTAGAACGTAATCACGTTCGCATGTAACATCTCAATATTATAGATGCTCTTTTTAAAATTGTAAATTGCTAGTTGTTTAGAAGAAAAACTCAACAGTAAAGACATATTTGTAAAGACACCAAGACAAACACCATTTGAAGATGTCAAATCAAATCGAAAGTACTCGAAAAAGGAAAGAAAGATGGAACAAGAAACCCACGGAACTTATATATACCAGTTTCAGCGAAATACTAAATTGACTATTCAGAAAATTGAAAACATTAAAAAAATTTCTGATCAAGCAAAAACACTGTGTTATTTAATAATGGTTGTCTATACATATATATATATATATATATATATATATATATATATATATATATGGGGTAAAAATTAACAGGAAAAAATCATGTAGTGAATGGAAACATCCCTGCAAATAAAACTTTGTTGTGATCCTTCTATAGAATTTATGTAAAGAAGGAAGGGTCTATTATCGTTCCAAAAGGGGCTAAACAATGAAGACTGCGTGAAAGCTTCTTGCCCCTAAGAAAAGAAAGAATATCAAGATCTGGTCATTCTGCTACTGCCACTATCAACACCACTATCCCTCCTCTTTCTGCGAGCATCACCATTTTGCAGAGAGAACAGTACGTTTCAACTATTCCCTTTGTCTTCGTCAGGGATAAACATATCTTTCACTGCAACTGCTAAATGTTGCAGACAGTGTGTGTGTGTGTCTGCCTGTTTGAATGGCGAGTGAAGCAGACATTTAGAAAGAAGTAAAGAAAATATTTTTTAAATGAAAGAAAAAATAAGAGAAAGAAAGAAAGATAGAAATTAAAAGAAATTGATAACAAAATTAAAGAAAAACAGAGAGAAAGCGAATAAAAAGAAAATCTCCACAGACACCATATTAGGTAAAGCAAAACTTTCCTGACACAAACAAAGAAGAATATTTTCAGGAGGTCAATTTATTTTCATTAAGGAAGAATTATGAGCATTTCTATAGTTGCCATTAAAACTAACAATTAGTAATAGTTTTATAACAATTCATCTCAAGGACTACCCTTAAATCATTTTATTACACTTATTTAGATAAGTACACCTGTCATTAGAAAGGATAGTTCTTTGTTTAGATTATACATAAAACCCTTATAATTTGTCTCATCTCTCTCTCTCATATATATATATATATATATATATATATGCTAAATGGAAATCGTTATTTCCTACAAGAGCGCTCAGATCATAAATACAGATCATATATATATATATATATATATATATATATATATATATATGGGGGTGAATTAACAGTAATAAATAATGTAGTTAATGGAAACATCACTGAAAATAAAACTTTGTTGTGTCCCTTCTATAGAATTTATGTAATAAAGGAAGGATCTTTTATTGACCAATATATATTTCATTTGAAAAAAAATAAAATAAATAAAAAAACATTCTTTTCACGTCATAAACGCACCAAATATTTTCAAATATTGTACTTGTATGTTATTTCTTCAAATCAATCATCTTGACAAAGTCTTGAAACAAGGACAAGAGGTTGATGAATATATAAATAATTTGAGTGCTTTTTATCATACATATATATCCGTCCCATCTCAAGTTTTATCTATATTAAGTTTATAATTTTCATAAATTATAAGAATGTAAAATTATATATTATTTAATAAAAGTTGGGATCATACCTTTCTCACAGTAATTAGATGCAATAGTACTAAATAGATTGAATAGATTCCATAATTTGTATCAATAAGCAGCTGTGTATGTATATATATATATATATATATATATATATATATATATATGTGTGTGTGTGTGTGTGTGTGAGAGAGATAAGGAAGTTGATAAATTATATGATAATTGATATTATTTAATTGTCTCATTGCTTTGCGTTGGTTGTTTTAATATATCTTCTGAGGAGAAGCTGTCTTTATCCATGTAATGATATAAAGCAATTCTAAATGATTTTATTCTATGCCTTGTACCTGTCTATTTAATAAAAAAAATGCTTCGAAACTTCTGTAAAAACACAGATCATAAGAAATTTTACTTCTGAAACTTGATTTAAATGACATTTTCAGATCTATAAACTCATATATACATTTGTATAATCTCAATACCTTTTGCTATTCAGTCCGGAACCTGGTTTATCTTTAATTATTAAATCAATAGAATAAGATACAAGAAATTTATTATTCGAATATCTTTTATTCATGAACTCTTATTTATGACCAGAAGTATGTAATAGTCATATAATTAGGATTAAAAGTAATAGTAGTAAGAAACCCAAAACGAGTCAAAACTTAATTTCTTTTAGTTCTTCAAAGAAATTGAATTGATTTACTAATTTTTAAACAGTTTATTTAAAAACAAGTACAATTATTCTGAAGATTCATCCATTTAACTTGCACGTATAGTGCTCGAAATGCTATTTCAAACTTAAACGTGACAGACTGACGAACCGACGGAGCCTCTTGTAGAGATACATTAATGAATCTAAAAATGCTGTTTCTAATTTTAGTATAAAAAATGAAAAAATAATTGACAGACTGACAATTATTTTGTTTCAAACAAGTTTGACAGACTGTAAAAATGCTATTGAAAACGTAAACATGGCAGAGCCATAGATGGACGCATCTAAAACAAGATGTGCCTATTTCATCTTCACATTTAGTGATGAAAATGCTATTTTGAATTGAAGTGTGATAGACTGGCGGTCGGGCCGACTGATATTGCCAAATTAAATTTTTGCTTCAAGACTTAATTAAAGAAATCTAAGTTTGGTTGATGTGGTAACAATAATAAAAATAATAAGCTGACACCTCTAACGAAAAAACAAACAAACGGTAAACCAGCTTTGGCTGGCACCACACAAAATTGTCATGAAAGATCAAGGAGGACTGAAGTTGGAAAGCATTGATCAGACCTCCACTGGAAGGGTGCAGACAATACTGAGACCTTGAGAAGGCCTACTCAAATTTCAAAGAAGGCCAATGAGTGCTGCTCGTGATAAATCAATTTTAAACGGCTATTGCAATAACACAAAATGATTTGCAGTAGTTAAATCTGCGGAGCCTGTCACTCAGATTCCAGAGAACACCACTTGTTATTGCTAGTGAGCAATTACTGATAATAAGTTGTGTTAAAACCTCTAGTGAGTAAATAATAATAATAATAATAATAATAATAATAATAATAATAATAAAGGGCATCAGCCTCGGCTGATACCACACAAAATAATTGTGACGGGTAGTTGAAAAGATTGAGGAGGGAGAGCACTAACCAGACCTCCACTGGAAGAGTGCAGAGAGTACTGAGACCTTGAGGAGGCTTTTTGCCACCAAAATCCCATAGAAGACCAATGGTTGTTGCTAGAGAGAAATCAATGGTAAGCAGCTGTTGCGATAACGCAAAATCATTTGCAATAGTTATCAAAAGAGGTGGAGAGTACTGGAAATCTGGAGAAACCACAGGTTATTATCAGTGATGATGACCTATGTGAGAACTCCCAGTGAGTAACAATAATAATAATGATGAGAAGCAGTTAGCACAACTGCTCATCTAGACTTGAAGATTTAGATGACTCATAATGTGGCAAAGTGTGGATTCATAGAACTGGAAAAATCATGGAACAATCGTGATGCTGGAAGAGCTGAAGATCCAAGGAAGGATTCAAACTATCTAGATAACAATACAGAAATTTGTTAGAAAACTAAGGAAGCTTGTTGTCACTTAAACTCTAACAAACACCACCAATAGTCAATAATGGCAGGAAATCTTTAAACTGATAACATATGCAATAGTAACAGCAATAAAATCCTACTTGCACAGTCACTTTCAATCGTGGATATTGTCTGCACAGAAAGGCATTATAAACAACGCAGTACGGTTCTTATTTCTCTACGCCCATTTGATTAAGCCAGGAAACAGTGCCGGACAAGGACAACAGAAACTTGCACCCCTCCACGACCACAAAGCTGAGAATACACCAAGAAGGTTCAGTTATCTTGGTAAATGATACTGTGTCTTAGGGTCACATGTTTTCCATTCCTTCTGTTTACATTAAGCCGTGCAGAACAAAAAGCAACTTAATGCACTGAAATAGGAGCATGAAATGAAGAAAGTGTGTTAGAGGAGGAGGGGGAATAAAGGTTTGAGTTGCCTTTAAAAACAAGAAAAATGGGTTTTCGATCTCTGTTTCTCTGAAAGCCTAATGATTTATCATTTTAAAGGTTCAATGGATGGAAGAACCGGACCCCTAAATTACCATAAATAATCCGGGTTCCTGATTAATCTACATGGTTAGTTCTGTTTCTCAATTGAAAACGGATCTCGCCAAATGCAGATATGATGTTCTTGTCAGCATTAAGTGCCGGACGGAAGCTCAGTCACTAAAATTTAAGATTTGAGAACATAAAATGATTAGATTTAACTTCTTGTCCCAATAAAGCCAAGTCATTTTTCTGATGAAATGTTATATAAATCGTTCCAAATTGAACAGTTTAATGAAACTTTTAAAAAGGACATCAGATGACAAAAATAAAAGATTTTCAAAAGACATAAAATTTAATTCCACAAGGGGAAATTAGACACAAGATCTGTTTTTAATGTGGGAAAAATCCAGCTCCCTAAAAAATGGCACTCTTGGTTGGGACCTAAATAAAAATTGGCCATGTCTAGAAGGATCCTTCCTTCATGGACTGAGGCCAGAACAGATACTACACTTTGATTGATCCTAGCCCGAAGACATGAAATTTATTTTAATCATGATTATTTAATATATTTTGATATCCACTGTATGGCAACCAAGAGCTCATACTCATGCCATTTTAAACTGAAGAATGAGAGACCGGCAGGGCCTTGTAAGCATGGCAGACCAAAGAAAATTCCATTTCAAAAAAGAAATATTAGGAATGCATCGATTCAATCCGCACGCTTAATGATGAAAATACTGAATCATAACCTACCAACTGAATTCTGATTAGATCCTGCAGGATGCATCTCATAACTCACAATGGTTCATTTTAAACAAGCTTCAGGTTAAAAAAAAAGTATTATTCAAAAATACAATATCGAAAAATAGTCTAGAACTATCCTCATTTTTTTTAGGACAACTACCATTCTATAACAATCTTCAAAAATACTTTGAAATATGTAGAAAAAAATCCAGATTTAATAAGACTATTCAATATAATGAACTATAAAACCCACTAATTTTTATAATATATCCTGTTACGATAATTACCAATTATGGGACTTTTTACAATTCAATAAAGTACTATCGCTTATCTAGATATCAACACATGTGTATATACGTTGTCATGTTTAGGTATGAAGAAGAGGAAGACTCAAAAGGGTAAGATGAGAGTAGGAATAGGAGAGGAGGGACGGCTATTTCACATTAGAAACATTCTAACAGTTTTACTAAAAAACGCGAGCTTATATTATCCAAACTTCAAAAACCAAAAAGTAGTTCTCTTTGTTGAAGTTAAAAATAAACGTCACCTTATCAATTTTCTTGATTCTATGGAAGACTTTAAAAATGTTTGAATAATTATACCTGACATTTATTTTAGAGAAGAAAGATTAACAGTATTATTTAATTATATTCTAACGAATAGAAAATCAAAATGGATAAAAATATATCAGAGTATAAATTACGGAATTACCGTAATTTCTTTGACTAAATAGATTTTAGTGCACAGATTTCAAATATTGTGTAATGTAGTTTTTTATTATTAAATAATTAAAAGAATATATCAAAATATGATGAGAAAGAAGTGAGGAAATATTAAATCAAATCTGTAAGATTAGAAAAAAGAATCAGAGAACATAACAGGTTCAGATTAAACTTCGGGATCACCTCATTCACTCTTATTAGGATTTATTTTCTCGAGCTTGGTTAAGAGCTTACTAATGTCCAGCAGTGTCTATGTATGCTGTGTGATGATACATCGAAGTGAAACTTTGCCAGTGAGTGTTGAGGACAGTCATTGCATGTAGAAAAATGATATAAGAATGGTACAATGGATGTGCAACGTGAATCCTAAAGACAGGCTTAGATTTGGAGATTAAATCTGGACAGTATAGTGAAATGTGTGCAGATAATGAGACTTCGATGGTATGGCCACATTGAAAGAATGAATGATAGTTCTTGGGTTAGTACATGTATAACAGTTTAGGTAGCAGAGTCATTTCACAGGGGAAGGCAAAGAATATAAGAGGAAGTGATAACGATGGATGCGAGAGATAGAAGGATAAATAAAGATCTGGTCAGAGACAGGTTAGGTTGAAAGTCAATTGCTAGCATGTAAAACGGACTTTAAACCGATGACAACGACCAAAAAGTAATATAATATTTAAATCATGTCGAAAGTAAAGATTATTTCCTCATACTTACATATAAAACATACCAAAAATATTTCAATGTCTAAAATCTATATAAATATAGTTTCAGTTCATATAATTTTATAAAAGATAAATATTTATATAGATAGAGACCAATAAAATGACATTAAATTTGTTTGAGTACATATGAAAAGAAATTAGACATTTTTTTTTTCCCTTTTTCTTTGCAGATTTCAAGGCAAATGCCAGTAAAATCAATTTTAATGTAAAAGGTTGAATTCTTCAGAAGAAATGGAATTGCAGGAAAAATTATGGACAAAAAATAAACATAGAAACAGTGACTCATGACAATCGATAATAAATCAATAAGAATAATTTCTAAATCTGGGGTCAATAATTATCAATACGAATCAAAAGGTATTTGTTTTCAATGCACCTACAAAGGCCTCAAGGAGAGATGTCTGCAAACATAAGTAAAGATAAGTAAAGAAATAAAAGCTAATAATGATGATCAACATAAAATATACAAAATATGAAATAAAAAATACATGTAAAATTAATGTTCAATTAATTTTACATGTATTTTTTCCACAAAAAACTGTTTCTGTCAATCTGTACTTCTTTATTAAATTGTATTTTGAAGGCAGATTTTTCAGGAAAACTATTTCTTAGATAACTTTCTAAAAACTTATGGTGATCAAAATATATTAAGATACAAGCATTCTGAGGTCCTAAAAGTGAAGTAAAGTGGTCGACCATAGTTGAGGGCAATCCGAAGGCTCGCTTTTCATTGGCTAGTACATCGAGGTGTAAGCGAGGGCGCCACTCCGTTCTCAGGATTATTTCACTTACCCTTGATCCTAGTCTTTACGCTGAGTGTTTAGCAAGGAGGCATCAAGTAACATTTTTAAGTCTTTGTATGACTTGACCGAGGATTGAACCCTGGTCTCCCCGCCCATTAATAAACATTTCCATAAATTACATAGATTGCAAAAAAGCATAAACGCAAAACTAAACAATTTGTTTTATATTGTTTTTACAAAAGTCTAGGAATTAATCCGATAAACCTACTGTGTTTATGCAATAATGCTCAATAACAAGTGAGCTATATTTTCGTATACATTTTTATTTATACAAAAATGTTGACTACATATGTGCATACATGTTTCAGCTATAGGCTTATTCAAGGCTAAACCTCTTCAGGTCAGTCAAACAGTGAAGAGGTTTAGCTGAAACATGTCTGCAGTTATGTAGTAAAAATGTTTGTATAAATAAAAATTTATACTAATATATATATATATATATATATATATATATATATATATATATACATATGCACACATTAATAAATGAATATAGTTTCAAGTATGAACACACAAACACACTGTGTATGTATATATATATATACATATATAAATAAATAAAACTGAAAATATTATTGCTGTCGGTAAGAAAGATCAATCAGTCAAGAAATCTGGATAGATTATGGTATACTTATTGAGGAAATAAATTTACTATTATTGCAGGCATTTTCTTAGCAATTTTCTCAAGATATGCAGATTTTTTTTATTCTTTCTTTTTTTGCCAATAGTATAAGTCATAACATAACAGTCACCTGAAGAACTTTCAGAAGAAAATAATACCCTCTCTTTTCTTTTTAAAGGAGATCAAGAAAAAGGCTTAACTAGTGAATAAATAAATATGGGACATTTTTTATATCTTCTCACAAGGATTTTTTTCTCTTCTTTCATAAAAGAACATTTCAAAAACTAATCCGCATAAATAAATATATACATTAGCCATTTAAGATAAAAGCAAAGAATTACTTGAACTGAAATTTCATATAAATCTTTTGAAATTGGACGGTTAACACTTCATAAAAATGACGGATATATAGGATACTTATAAAAAAGAACACGACAAAAAGAGCTGAAAACCAGTTGAATTATGAATTATGATCTATCGAAAACCTTGGTGGAGAAAATAGAATAGAATGGTTAGTTTGAAACAAGCTTCAGGCAAAATAAAAGAAATATTACGAAAACATACCCTTTGAAAAAGAAGGCTTTCTCTTTTTTTACAAAATAAAATCAAAGCCCTATGTTCCTAATGAAGCTCCTACTTAACTTAATTTAATTTTATAATCCTCAGGATGTTTCTGGATACACAATCCTTACATATTGTTTGGTGATTTGTTAACCTTTCCAAAGGAAACTCTACATCGCTGCCGATCTGGTCAGTCCAGCGCTTTGAAGGCCGACCACAATGTCTTTTACTGGGAAATTCTTCCTTGAATGCTCGGTGTACATTGCTTTCAGGACCTCTTTGAACGACGTGGCTAAACTAGCTCATTCTTCTTTTCTTGGAAAACTTTGATGATATCATTTCGAAATACAAGAGTTTCTTTGATCTCAGTGATCCAGACGGGTTTTGCTGACCATTGTTTTCAAATATCTCTCTAAAAAAATAATCTTGGAATGAAACAGATCCCTTTTCATATAAGCGCAGTGCTTAACCTTTATAGCTTAAGCCTCTACCCTAACCCTTGGCAGGAATCTAACATACCCAAGGCAATAGTAATAAATATATTGGTCACCTAACTCAGAATATGTTATATGTTTAGAAAATTTCGGTCAATGAAGTTCCATCTTTTTCAAATTCAGACGATTATAATTTGTACTCGATTTTGCTAAGAGCAAAGTGTAGTATCTGTTTTTCATCTTTTCTGTTCTTGATCAGTGAAGGAGAGATCCTTCTAAAATTGAGATCTTTGTCCCAACCCAAAGTGCCCTTTTTTAGGGAGCTGGATTTTCCTCCCTTTAAAACCCTACCCTGTCTCTAACTCTGCCCTTGTGGCGAGGCAAGTAAATAGCGACTTACGTTTTTGTTACTGTCCATTATTGTTCCGATTTTCTCAACATTTGGTTCATTAGTTTGTCCAAAAATTTGCATAAATTTGTTATATATATCATCAAATTGACCAAACCAGATATTTCGGTAAAACTGTTTGTCCCCGTGTGGTATATTAGAGAGGAGGGGGGTGACGAGATCTCGTTAATGACGTCATGGCGAAAGCTGAAATAATGGTCGGCCCTTTTCCCAGCAGAGAGCATTTGAGGCAGACGTTTATTTGAGCTTGTGTATTGATCTTCCGAATTTGGCATGGAGAGGATTGAAGGTCCTTTTTAATATGGGGAAAATCCAGCTCCTCAAAATGGCGCACTCTGGATTGGGACAAAAAATTTAAATTGGCTCAGTCTCAAATGATTTCTCCTTCACTGGCTCAGAACAGAAAAGATGAAGTGTAGTATCAGAACAGATACTAGACTTTGTTCCTTGTCACAAGGAGTCCTTTCAATTAACATTCTGGGCCAAACGCTGTTTTTTTTTTCAAAGTTAAATCCTTGACAATTGTTTTTACATTATTAGGGGAAAATGAGTTTATTTCTTTTTTAACTTTATATTACAGATGTAACTTGAATTGACGCTCGGAAACTTAAAACTTTTCTCAGCTTTTCAACTCGAAGCATACTTACATAAAATTATTATTTGATGGCAATTTATCATCATCAGAAGAATATTCAAAGCTTGATTTAATACCCGAAACAAATCCTTTCTCTTTTCAAGTCAGTATAATCAGAACCGGTTAGAGTTTGAAGAACACATTTCTTTTTTGGTTAGGGTTAGGGTGGTGGATAAAAAAAGGAGATTTTCCTTTAGCTTATTTCAAGTTTTTGAAAGAATAAAAAAAAAAGGAAAAAAAAAAAATTACATGAAAACAAAAACAAAATAAAAAAAATGGAAAAAAAAAAGAAATATCAAAGTGAAAGAAAAAAGGAGAAGTAATTTTTTTATGTTTTGTTTTTGGGGGACATTTTGTTTATTTAGTAAGCAGTTAGGGACTGACTCCCTCGCCTACAATCAACCCAGGGTGATTTTTTTTAAGGCAGCGAAGTGATTCTTTCCTCCAACCAGATGTGTTAGCCATTAGCCTGAGGAGGGAACAAGTAGCCAGTATGATAATTGCTAAGAAGGAGACGCAGAAATAACTTAACCTGTTATGCATGGTTATATAATTTTAATTTGTTACAGCAGCTGAGAGATTGATTGAGAGAAATCCCACAACCCATTCTCTATTTTCACATATAGCTACACACATACTCCACGTAAATGACGAAACACGTGTCCGTGGATAAGTAACTGCTCATATACATATGTCGCTCCCCCATCTGGGGGTATCACATTGGTGAAGAGATAATTACTCTCAACTACCATTAAAGTAAAACGCCTTTCAGTATAAATAATTGAATTCGTTCAAAAGTATCGCAAAGAAATAAAATAAATGAGACACACACAACCGGGCTTATAAAGAGTTCTCAATATCAAATAGAGCTTTTATATATAATTTTTTATTTTATTCATACAGACATGACATAATAATCCGCGACACTGGCATGTTGATTTTTATCGATCAACAGCTGTTAGAAACTGAGATCTCATACGGGGGGGGGGGGGGGGAAGAGAATCTGATAACATCGACACGCCAATCTCGCGAACTATGTACATGTCTGCATAAGTAAAAATAATTATATATGTATATATATATATATATATATATATATATATATATTAGTAATCCAGCTAAGTTTGCGTCAACAAGATAATCCTTATGAAGTGCTTAATAATGAATAGAGCCATTTATTAGGTATAAAACTTTTTATCTATACAAACATTATTTGGCTACACATTTGCAGACATATTTCGGTCAAAACTATGTATGAAGTCTTATGCCTAATATATATATATATATATATATATCATTACTATTTGTAATTAGTATAGAATTTTCTCAATAACCAGTAGCATATATGTAAACAAAAATATAATTTTCAGCGGAATAACAGGCGAATGGTCAGCGATAAAATCACGTACCTTTCGATCAATTTTGGGGACTTAACACAGAAATTTTATTTCTTGCATACAGAATTAAAGTCATGATCCAATGATTAGATTGTAAAAAAAATATAGAGATACGTAGCAGTAACGAACTTTTTACTTTGTGTGGAGAGTTAGAGTTATTATACTGAGCGGATTTTGGTCAATCAGGAAACGCGGCATATTAACAATTTAGCTAATTTTTACAAATTTTTCTCGACAGCTAGACAGGCACAGATATTAAATTGTCAGATCAGCTTAATTCTAAATTCTGTCGTCAGCCTGAAATGACGGTATCATCATAGTGTCACCCACATGACGCACTGAGAAACTGCTATCATACCGTCTCATACACTTACTCACAGAGAAACTAACCTTTCATTAAAGGACAATTTATGCTTCAAGATATTTATGTATGTAACACAAACTTTCAAATATTTGTTAGTACATATATATTTATACAGATGTTTTGATTCTGTTAAGCCATATTTCTTTTCTATCAATATTTTATAGCAGTACGGGTCTTGTAATTAATAACAAGATTTGTTCCTATAAAATTGTGACCCCGACATAATCTGAACACACTACTTCTGATCAATGCAACAACAGGAGTAATATTAGTCCCAATTTTCTTTTGCTATAAACAATCCTCAGGGTACAGTTGTTTGTAATTAGTATAAGTTTTTGGTCGGCATTGGATGGGGAAAATGGGGGAAAAAGACGAATAAAAATTTGTCCTTCATATATTAGTATATGAATGAATTCATCTTAGGGGTGACAGTGGTGAAGTGGATATTAGTGAATACTGACGACTTGGCATGCCGTGTTCGAATCCTGTCGGATCCATAATAATACTTTAACTATAGATGTTGACAACCTTCATGTGGTCCCTTCTGCAATTCTAAAGAGGAATCAGGAAAACCAATGCCACAAAAGAATTGAGAAAACATAACATATGTTCTGGAATCTTTTAGATGAGTATTGATAATTTGTATTATTTCATCAGTCATGACCGGGTAGGACCCGTGGTGTAACAGATAAATATAAAGTAAAATTCAGTTCTAAGTGACACTCTTCTTGGGGTTGAAGGTTCAATCCACAGTGCGGGCAATACTAATACAATTGCGAATTACTTAAGACTTCTACCCGGTCATGGTTGACGGAACGAGAGCACGCTACCCACGTGGATTAAATAAAGGATTCCATTCGAAATTTTGCACAGATTCCCGAGTTCCACATGATATACCTAAAAAAGGTCGAAACGTTGTAAAAATAACACTCAAGATGAGAACAGTAGTCCGAATAATCCAAAATGTAACACGTTGATTCACACTTAAAAAAGAATAAGAATGAATTCATCTCAGACTTTTTCCTTTTTTCATCTTGGCAGCACAATCTACTATCAGTTTGCAGCAATAAAAATATTCCTTATAAATATGTAAAAGGCCTTTCATGAAGAATTCAATGCTAAGATGAGCTCTAAGTAGAATTTATACACAGGTAAATTCTATTTACTTGCCTTTGAATGCGGCAAAGGTAATTAGGTCAGTTTATAACTTGACACAAGGTCAATTTGTAATAAGGAATTCAGCTTCCCCAAATAAGAGTCAGGCTGAAGATGTGAAAAAATTGCTATGATCCGCCATTCTGTATTCCTCAGTAAAACCTTTAGACGATTGGCTATAAAAAAAATACCCCTAATAGAGGAGGTGATACCTGGGATGATAACCTTCTGAGACCTTCCAGCACAGATACTAACTTTGATCCGGTCAGAACGCCGGAAATTCCTTCTTGTAACTTGCTGAACAAGTACAAAGAGACAGACATATTTTGCACAATACTCATCGAAGTATCAGTTCAATATATCTATTTTTTTCTATACAAGCTCACCTTTGTATTATTAGCTTTTCTTTTTTTTTGTTTTATCAAAGATATCCTGTACAGAAATAGCTTCATGCGGAAAAGCACATGTATTCAATAGTGAAATAAATGTATACACATAAACTGAACCAGATTTGGGTTAAAATAAAACTTTGTCAGCAGTTTTACTGCCAATAACCTACAATAGCAACCATAAAGTGTTAGGCAGCTAAAGAGACTAAAGAGACTGAAAAAGAATATTCGGAACTGTTTTTGTTTTTTTTCCAACTTTTTTTTCCGGAGTTTTATAGTCTATGAAAAAGAAGAGAAAAAGATCGGTGAACAGATGACAAAACCATCAAGAAGGTTACCAAATAAAAAAAAAGAATAAAATAAACAAATTTGACCCACTCATTTCTCTTCTCTTGTACACACATACTATGTAGAGTGAGGCAGAAAGTGTATATGCATCCATGTATGGTAGTTAAAGGTCAGGTTACTCTAAGCATTCTTCAATAACATAAACACTAAGTTTGTTTGTCTGTTCGCTATAAAAATGGACACGGCTGCACAGAATAGAATTTAAAGTAGCGAATCAGATGTAACTTTTTTGCAAGGAATGTAATGGTGTACATAAAGATCTTTAAAGTATACATAAAGGGGTTCATGAGAAAACATTAAACCCTCCATGGAATTTTTTTATCTCGGATTTTAATGATTTAAACCGCAGTTAAATTGCACAATATTATGTTGCTTTTATTAAATCTAAAAACGGCTTCATCATTTTAAAACTATCTAATGGGGCCTCAACACCACAAGATTAACATCATTTTCGGTTCAAACATTGAGTCATGTAAGTTTTATTTTGACTTAACTTGCCCCATAGAAGTATTTTATTATATACGTCACCGCTTATTAAAGCTCGAATCCCACTCAAGTAAAAAGATTAATGAGATTGTCAGTTGGCGATAAACAAAACCATGAGAGGATTAGAAACGATGAATTAAATGGTCAAAATTTTATTATTTAAGTGAACGATTCCACAAGAATTTGTTAATGTTCCACTTAAAAACAACTATGTTGTATTCAGCTGAGGGGAAGTTCTTGCAAACAAACTTTGTTCGCAGGATTTCCCGTTTACTTTCAGGGACAGAGAGAGAGAGAGAGAAAGGAAAATTATTTACAGTGGTTGTAGCTAGACGAGTTTTGTTGTGAATGTTTTACAGGGGGGGGGGGGGGCAGAGATTGAAGCTCAGTCGAGCACCTGCCGTACAAATAAGGATAGAGTAGAGAAAGATTAACAACGTCTAGGGAAGAGAAGAGATTATCCCCCTACTAGATTTCAAAGTCTATTTTGTACTCTGTCAATGCAAGGGAGAATGCTCCGTGCAGCACATCCCCATATGAGACAACAGTACTCCAGTATACGTTTCTTGTGCAGGTAGAGAATTGCGTCAAGATCTTTATTTAAAATTGTATTGGATTATTTGAGAGTCTAGACTACCTCACTTATTAAAGGACCCAAGAGTGTCCCAGTATTATAAAGTCCTGCTGGAACTAGTAAGCCAGCTAATATATATATATATATATATATATATATATATATATATATATATATATATATATATATATATATATATCCGTCACTCTAATAATAAAGACCAATGTTTATTTATTTTTATGTACATTAATAAATATATATCCACCCTGTCCTACAAAATTTAGCAAGTAAAAAATGCCGGAGAATTTCATTTCACATGTTATGGGGAAGAGAGAAAGCAGATAGAAAATCTGACCCCCCCCCCCTTGCCATCTAAAATGAATTCTTCACTCTATTTCCCTAATTTCTTTTACTTCTATACTGATTGATGCATTATTTTTCTCTTTTTTTTTAACTTCCTATTTTGAAACTTTTTCTTTCTTTCTTATTTTTGTTTTAAACCTTCCAGTTTAGGATGCTTTCTTATTATTTTTTAACTGATACGTTATTTTATATGAATATTAGTGCGAACATTAGTGAAGTATAATTTTTTCAAGTCATTTTTGACTTTTGATATATATATATATATATATATGATGGACTCTCCCGTCGATTTCGACGTGTGAGTGCCCTGCCAGGGGCTGCCCGCGCGTGAATTTGTAATTGCAAGGGTTGCACAATCCCCAACAACCGCTCTCCTGAGTCGGCATTGCTTGATTCCAATGGCAAGTAGTAATACAAGACAACCGGAAACAATGCCGAGATAAGCAGAGAGCACATACAGCACCTGGTATTCCTAAATGGTCACCCATTTAGTACTGGCCAGGCTCGACGTCACTTAACTCCGGTGTGTCAATGTGATTGTGCCGTATATATATATATATATATATATATATATATATACACACACACACACACACACACACACACACACACATATATAGTCATACTCAAAAGCTGTGATACGACAAAACAGCTGTTCTTTTAATGACTACATTTCCTCTCAACTTGTGGGGTTGAGCTTTCAAGTAAGAGAATAATCCGTTTCCACTTAACCTAAAGCGTGGCTTTTCTTAAAAGAATTGAGCACTTTTCGCAGTCGGTAATCGCAATATAAACATTATAATTTTTTTTTTGGATGAGTATATTGCGTAGGGGTAAAATGCTCAGATAACTGATCAGTTTGCTGATCAAGCGATCGGGTCTCGAATCTTAATTTGAACATACTCCACATGTCTTACCACACTGAATAGCTATGATACAGTGAAACAGCTGACTGGAAAAACATGTGTAGAATATATAGCCTATTTCTTCAAGCTAGCCTTGCTTCTTTTAATCTTTCCCCCACTCATGATACATTTGAATCCAGTCTCCCTATTGCAAAAGTTTTCTTCACTCCAATGAGAAAGGTAAGCAGGTGTGGGTATGTGGGGGTAGGATATAAAAAAACTGTTAAAGTAATATAAATGTGGCCTGTTTTTGTCTTTCCCTGAGGATATATTTTTGTTTGAATACAGAAGAGAAAGCCTTTATGAACATGTATGAATTTCTATAATTAAATAGTTTTTAAATAGAATTTTAAAAAAGTTAATTTTAATACTTGACACTATTGTATTTGTGGTTTCAATAAATAATTGATTAATAATAATATATAAGTAATGAAGAGGTAAGAAACACTCACTCGCGAGAAATGGTTGCATAATTTTATTCATATATAAATTAAACAATTAAAATAAAATATTTTAAATAGTAAAATAGTATTAACAGTTGAAAATTTTGAAAATTAAATCATTTTCATTCTGATAAGAATTTACCCTCCATTGGTATCAACAATGCGTATGGCATCATCGTGTTGACATACCGGTTCTCGTTAAATCACCAAAGTTAAGCGACGTAGAGCCTGGCCAGTATCAGATAGGTGACCATTTGGGAATGCTAGCGCTATATGTCATTTTCCCATAACCGGTTGGGTATCGCTTGTGAATTTAATATTCTCTGTAAACTTCCTTTTTCGGAAGATGCCTGCATAGCCCACCCAGGGCAAATATCACACCAGCTATTACCGGTGCTTGACTTGACATCAACAGATACTACATATATTTTAAACTATTGTAAAAAATACAATTACAACAAGCCGCGCGTGTGTGGTCCCCCTCTGTATGTGACTCGATGTGGCGAGTGTAAAATTCAATAAATTTGGGCAATTTGGGGCATTTTTAACCCCCCTTTGACCCCCTGGGGGCGTGAACCAGAATTTTTCTGAGTTCAAGGATGCTCATTTTATATCCAGAACAATTGCCTCTACATTTTGGCCAAGTTTCACAAAAATTGAATGGATGGATCAAACGTTATGGGAGAAAAGGGTCATTTTTTGCCATTTGGGGGGCTTTTGATCCCCTGGGAGCGCGAACCAGATTTTTTCCAAAGTCAGCGATACTTATTTTCTATGAGGAACAATTGCCTTCACATTTTGGCCAAGTTTCAGAGAAATTGAATGGATGGATGAAAAGTTATGGGGCAAAAAATGTCATTTTTTGCCATTTCGGGGACTTTTGACCCGCTGGGCGGCTAACCAGATTATTTTTCAAAAATCGGAGAATGTCACTTTCTTAAGCTGACCAAAGTTACAACTTCATGCCAAATTTCAGAGAAATTCAATGGATGATTGCGGAGAAAAATCCGGACAGACGGACATGCCTCAAAACATAAGTCCCCCGATTTTATAAATAAATAGGTGTATTAATTCATAGATTGAAGAATAGAATAGCAATTTACAATTATAAATCAAAGTTTCAAGCCAATAGAACTTTAGCCAACATTTGTTTGAATGAAGTGAAAGAAGAAAAAGAACGAGAGAGATAAGAATTTATCTTTTATAAAAGTGCGATAAATTGTAATGGCGATTGGTTCCTTTTGTCTTAAATTGATTTCTTTAAAGAAAGAACTAGTTTGCCACAGACAAATGTTAAATTCTTGTATATTCCATTTCATCCTGCATTGAGCAATGAGTCATTTACAAACCATTTTTGATACACAGATTTGATAGGGTTTATTGAAATGGGAAATGTTAAGATGTAGAGAAAAATGAAACAAAAACAAAGATGGTAATTTTATTTTTTAATGTATAAAAAGAAAAGATTGAAATGAAACATCGTCAGCGAGAGAACCTTCAAAAAGTCATGTAAGTCATCGGAGAGAAAGCTGAATTCATTTTCTTTATTTAATTCGTTTTTAGTATCCATTTTTTAAATTATTGATGAAGATAAAAGGAATTGTCAATTATCCTACAATGATCACCAAAGGCCAAATATACATTGATGCCAAGTAAACCAGAGTATCACTTTTGCAAAGAGATATTCTTTAGCTTTGGTTCTTCTTTCGCTTCTTGAAAACTTTTATTCAAATTTTTTAAAAGTTAAGAAATATAAAAAAAAAAGCTGGAAAGGAAAAAGGGGGAGGGAGAAATGAAATGCCAAAGATATTTAATTCTTTTAATAATTCTTGGCATAAAATTCTTTAGAATTAGAAATGAGGAGAAATATTTTTTCTTCGTCTTCTCCACCGCTTCTATCCCTTTATTTGCTATGCTAGTCTTAATAGAAAAGGCGCCTTCTCCGGAAGAAAATAGGAGTCTGGAATTATATGCTCTTGCGAGTAGATAGAACATTCTAGAATCTTGTTTATTTTCTGTTGGTCTATCTTTTATTTTAATTATCAGGTGTTTGTTTTTAGCACATGGCAGCAGAGAATTACATGGAATTTAAAAGAGAGTTAAAACGAATGGAAATAAATTCTTTGAAATAATTTGCGATAGGTCTGCAGTTCTTAATAATTAACAGAATTCTTTGATTTGTCTTTTAATGATTGTTCTCAGAGTTCAGATTTAATCTAATATTGCAAAAAATAGATGAAGAAATTTCTTTATCAGGTTGTTTACCGAAGAATAGTTCAAATTTAAAAATGGTTTTGCATTCTTTGTGGAATATTATCCTGAAGTCTTTATACAAATAGAAAATAAGAAATATTATTTCAGTTTCTAGGATTATACAGGGGTGTACATAAAGACTGGAGAACAGGATAATTGGATATTTTTCATTCGATCAACTAAAATACAAAATTATATATATATATATATATATATATATATATGTATATATATATGTATATATATAAATTTGGTCCTTACCGATTCAGTGCAATGTCTGGGTTATGGTGAATAAAAGTATAAGAAATAATAACATTTTAATGATAATAACCATTAAGCTGACACTTTGTAAGCAACCAGAAATTCTTATTTTTGTAGACAAGAGTAGAAAATTAACGTTTAAATGCTTGAAATTATTTGAATAATTGTCCTAATTCTTTCTTCTTCTCAAATTCCTCTTCTTGAATTTTACAAAATAATCAATAATTTACTGAAGACAATTATCTTCTCATATTAAAATAGAAATAATAGTTTGATCTTGTAATTCAGATTTAGAGATTTAAAAAAAACATTTTTTTTTCATTGTTTTGCTTCATGCGTTACGTCGCGAACAAAGAAAGGAAATAATGTGCTTTTACTTACCATGTAGATAGTATAATATTCCATTTCAGAGTCATTGTCAGATGAAGCATACTTTGGACAAATGATATTTAGTCGATCCCCAAGATTTACTACGAGTTTCTGATTTTCTGGTCTAAATCTGTAAAGAAAAGAAGATAGAAAAAAAACAAGGTTATTTTTGTCCGATTCTAGTTAAAATATAAGTGAAAACTGATACATTCAAAACATCACAGGCCAAATATAAATATAGAAAGAAAGAACGAGTTATGTAATATTTGTTAAGATTGGCATTGGCAAATAATGTAAGACAAACAAATTACTTTGGCGCTGAATGACTCAAGGGTTAATGTGACACGGAAACAAAGAAATAATTCGTTCAAAGAAATAAACAGAAAAATAAGGACTTGGAGTGAACCAAAAATAAATTAGAGTTTATATAAATAAAAATAAATTTAAAAAATGTAAAACTCCCTCCATGCACTGCGAGAGAGAGAGAGAGAAAGAGAGAGAGAGGGGAGCTGTCAAGGTTATTCATTCTCAGGACACTCAGAAAAATCATAAAGAGTTGGTTGTTGTGTTTTCTGGCATGTCAAACATCGTTGAGTAATTATATATATATATATATATATATATATATATTAAATGGAAATCGCTGCAGACAAAGCATGAAGTCATTTGATGTAAGAACGAAAAATGATTATCACAAAGATGGGAGATGCCTATTGGCCTTAGTCTTGAAAAAAAACGGTCAGAAGGAAGAGAGTTCCACAATTCTGCAGCTCTTGAAAAGAAGCTACTGGAATAGGAAGTTGTATTACAATGAGGTATCAAAACAGCGAAGTGATGAAGACCACTAGACCAAAGAGTAAAACGAGCTGGAACAAACGAAGCGGAGAATACATCAGACAAGTCTGAAGAACACATGCCATTAAAGTATTTAAAGAAAAGACAGACTAGCAACATCATGTCTGTGAGAGAGAGAGGTGGAGCGAAGAAGAAAGAGTGGGGCCAATCAAGTTACAGATACGTTTCTGCACATTATCAAGAACCCTCAAATGGGATAGAGTTCACCAGCCAGAATATGACAACAGTACTCCATACATGGTCTGATAGTAAATTTGTAGAGATAGAGAATAGCCTCAGGTATGAGAAAGTGTTTGGAGCGATAGAGAGAACTGACTTTATGAGAAGCAGGAAGAGCAATGGATCTAATGTATGAACTCCAAGAAAGACCAAGAAGTTCCAGTCGATTTCTCCTCAAGAGCATAGCCAACCACTAGATACTCAGGAAGAAAAGGGACACTTCTACGATATGTTTTGTATACCATTAGTTTTCATATTTATCTGTTTTTCTAAGTAAATAGTTTGTAAACGATAGTTTATATTGAACCTATAGATGAGTCGCTGGCAGTATTACTAATCCGGGTCAGAGTGGACATGGAATTAATGACAACTAAGGAGTGATTACACATTCTCATACACAGGACGACTGAGAGAGTGGAAGTACTTGAGTAGTTGATACGGTTGGGAAAATCGTAAAACAATACAGACATACTATGATATTACAAGTAATATTACTTTCCATCTCAACTTGAATAATATACATTATATAATATATAATTACAAACACTGAGCCATATTAACGAATCATCTATATACGTTATGGTGTTTTGGGAGTTTATTTGTACGTAAATAGAAACGTGATTGGTTGGCAAAAAAGGAATAGGCAGATTATATATTACTAAGGCAGTAGTTTTTACAATGTTAATACCCAAAATTCGAATCTCACATAAGTCTAAAGGGGTTTTAAACTGGATATATGTTTTATAAATTTAAAGAAATTAACATAAAATAACATTAAAAAAACATTAAAAAAACATTACATGAATACTTTTTTGAACAAGGTACCCTTTTTTTGATAATCTGCAAAAAAAAAGACTTTATTTTTGCTTAAAAACGTAATTTCTAATGAACCTTGTCATTAAAAACAATACATAAATGCATTCATCCTAGTTACTTACTCGTATACAAATACCAAGTAGCATATCTTTCCACAAAACATCACCAATATTTTCCTTCATACAAGCTATAAAGCAGTAGAAGCTAGGTAAATATGATAAATGACATACCCAGGCACTGTAACAACACTGTGCAAGGAGCGAGTATGAGTTAGTACAAATAATTTTGATTATTTAAAATACAGTTTTGCGAGAAATAAACCTTATTATGTGCATTGTTTTATTTAAAATTTGTTGTTTAGCATTTTTTTATATATCCGAGTTGCAGTGTGACCTCGAATTACTTTAAATCAATTATCGTCATGTCACCATAGATTTACAAACCCACTTTTCTTTATATTGTTAGAAAAATACAAGTGAACATGAACATTTATATATATAAATATATATATATAAATGTGAATAGAGTTAGCACAGTGAAGGACAAAGAATTCCCATCTGCCAGATGTGTCAGTGCGGAACACTCTCAAGATGGAGCCGTACTTTAGTGAGAAATGAATTCACAACCTCAACTGTGAAAGTGACCCACTTTTGTTAATGAAGTTAATAATCTGTGATCATCAAAATAGATAGCACTTTTGAAAGAGAAAGTGTGAGGTCCATTCTACAAGCTGTGAATAGGTTGACAGACAGTCATGGTATCAAAGTTTTTGAGGTGTTTAAAATAACAGAAAATAATGGGAAAAGTGGTGCCATGATTAGATCATAGGCAAACTGGTAAACGAAAACCTTGAGTGGAGATTGCTAACATCATCTAGGTACCTGAAAAGTGTGAAGAATTTGGTAATTTGGGAACAGAAGACAAGGACCGGAATTGATCGGCAGCAAAGAAGTGCACAGTGTCATAATTCAGTTCAGATGGCTGTAGTGACAAGACAAGAATTATTGAGTGTTAGCAAGAGGCAAGTATTTAAGGGATGTAAGGGTTGAGAGAATTGGTAACGGTTGGGGAATAAAAGAGATTACAGGTGTGAGATATTTGATAACGTTTTGTGGTAGGGAAAATGAATGGAGAAGATTAGAAAGTGAATATTGTTGAATAGACTAGGCTTAGTCAGAGAAGAGGCGAAAGACGGATAGTTTTATTATAAAACCTAACAAGAACGAATCCATTCCTAAGATACGTCCACGTTTAGCAAGGAAAATTAAATTTCAAACTAGTCCGAGCGACAGAGCGTCATATAAAAATGCGTGGATGCATCTAAAAAGAAAAAGGTTCAGTAATTCATCCAAATAAAATAAGATATAATTAGTTCATATTTTAGTAAGAAAATATTTCATAAATTAATCAATAATAAAGATTATACATTAATTTATCCTGAATTATTAAACTTTGTTCATGTATTTCAGGAGGTTGTTTGTATCTAAGCAACCCAATACTATACACATGAAACGGGCCTGAAGAAGTTTAATATATATTAAACATTCTATAAAATATGTATTATGATAAAAAATAAACAAAAAGATGAATCTATATAAATAAAACATAAATATTGCCTGTATGTCTGTCCACTAATTATCTTTAGGTTATTAGACCTATTAACTTGACATTTGGTAGGAATAATACGCTGAGAGTTCATATTTATCTTTTTTTTCTTTTAAAGGGAACATGAAGCATCCCACATGTTATTTTTACTTTTGATTTTCACTACAATTACAAAATTAATTGAACTGTTATTTATATTTCTTCATTACTTTCAGCATGTACAACTGTAACTTGTATTTATATTATTTATTTTATAATCTTGCAAAGTAGAAATTTGTTAATATGTCTTCATTTGTTAAGTAATTCATGTTGTTGCAGGTAAGTAATTATACACTAATTTATCATCAATTATTCTTCACATCACTGCAGTTCATTTAAGTTTATAAAGTTACAAGTTTAAAAGTCATTTAATTTCGACAATGGGAAAAATCTAGTTTGAATAGTGCATTACATTCAGTTGAAGTCATACAATATTGATCAATAGAGAAGAGGAGACGATGTAGTTGTTCTGGTAGCGGAAAGTACAAGGAAACATTCCTCAAGTGAATCTTCTTTTCACCTTATTATTTTAAATGTTTATTATATATATATATATATATATATATATGTGTGTGTGTGTGTGTGTGTGTGTGTGTGTGTGTGTGTGTGTGTACATGTGCTTTTGTGAACTACAATCTGATCAAGAAGGCCATGTCGACATAACACAACATGGATTCTGGTTGTCTGAAATTGCAACGCTTTTGACTTACAGAACTATAGAAATAATTCTGAGATATTGACATTTGAGGAGCGGAAAGAAGAAGCATTTATCTTCTGACCTGGTATTAAAAGCATCCATTGTGTTTTGCCAAAAAGCTGAATATTGAATTTGTTTTGCAGAAGAAAAAAATGATGGATACGAACAAGAATCCGAATACAGTTTTTTGAAGCCCCACCCACCAATGGGGTTAATGGACCACTTAAAAAAATATCTTAGAGTGTATCCAAGATACTTTCATAATCTAGTGGAACCTATTTCATGAATTCACGAGGGATTTTGTTTTCCTTGTATTTCCATTAAACCGTATAAGAAGTCCAACTGTAAAAGAGATTAAATAACTGCTTCTAGTCTATATTCTGGTTTCTAGAGGAGATAAACCTAGTGGTGAAATTCAACTTGTTTTGCACTCACAAACCTGTCACTAAAATTCAAAAAGTTTTCAGAACCAGCTCCTGAAATGTTTTTAGATTACATCTGAACCGCTTTGTTTATCATGCTTCAGTATAAATAACATTTACATTGCTAAATGTTTTTAAAATTTTTATTTACTATTGAGTCACCACCAATCAAGGCCAAAAGCCACTCGAGAATAAAGGTTACAGAGATGCGTAGATTGTCAGTTGAATGATGAAGAATATTTTGAGAAGATTGAAAATGATGAATGGAATGAACAAAATATGATTACTTAAAAGGGATAAGTATTTGTTGGCATTTGATTTGAAGAGTTTCTTCTCAAAAACTTTCCATCTGTGGAACATGTTATCACGGAACTTATTCCTTGCAGATTAAAACATAGTCGTCTTAAAGTCTAATGTCAACAAACACTTGTCACTAAACGTCCTAATAAGTAATTAAAATTCTTCTTTCCATTTATCATTTCAAATCCTCTTATAATATCCATCATCATTCAACTGTTAGTAACCTTAATACTCGAGTGACTTTTAATCTTTACAAGTGGGGACTCATTAGTAGATTTAAAAACAACAAAAGAAACTTGGCACAGCTGATTGCATAGTCAATTAATTCAATCAATCATCAGCACCACCCATTTCTAATGATGAATATTTCCCATATAAAGTGAATGGTATCACTTGTTGTGTGCATGTTTCTTTTATGCATTTCATATGTATTAAATAAAATCAGTACCAAATTGTTGATGTCATCGTTGCACGAATGATGCACCTGTGTAGATATTTAGTTGCAGGCTATTCCCATTCTCATGTCAAATAAAAGATGCAGGCCATTGTTAGAAATAAATGCTTGGAGCAAGTACAGAAATAAAAACATGAAACAAATCCCAATGTTCTTTGCAAGTTTCACAAGCGCGCGTTGACAAAGGAAGGAGACTTGGGTCAATCAAACAGTTACTTCCTCCATCAGGAAATAAAGTCGTTTGCATTGAAGTTGCTGTAAACCATGCTATGGATAAATTAAGCACTCATTGTTATTCTTTTGACGACATTCAAATACAGTGATGGCATTAATAGTTTTTTTTTTGTTGTTGTTGTTTCGTGGGTGGAGAGAAGTGGAGATTGAGGGGTTGGAACAGGCAGTTATAATGAGGCCCTAGTGCAATGCCCCCTGTTTTTGTTTTCTCCCTCCAACCACTTTCTTACCCCCCCCCCCCCCCGTCTACTGTTAACATATGAAGTTAACCAATTTGGCTAGTTCTGATAATGTGAACAGAGTAGAGGGAGGAAAGGAGAAAATAGAAAAAGAAGGACAAATAGTAACGAGAAATGAAGAGGAAAGTAAATAGGGGCGAAGGGACAGGAAAAGGGGAAAAGAAAATGATGGAGAAAGGAGGAGGACAGCGAACTGAAAGATTAAAGTGAGAAAGGAGAGTAAGATGAGAGGAAAATGAAAGAGGAAGGAAAAGAAATGGAAGGATAATGGCAGGAGAAAATAGAAATGAAAGGGGAGAAAAGAAGAAAGAAATGAAAGAATAAAAAGAGAATGAAAGTAAAAGAGACGAGATTGCAAAGGAGATGAGAAACAAAGAAAAACGTAAAAAGGAGTAAATAGAGAAACAACTTTAGGAAGAGAGTAAGGAGAAGGAGAATTAATTGAGGATGAGAGGAAACTAAAAGAGTGAGAAAGGAGTATAGGAATAGATAGGGAATGGGTGACAAAATAAAAATATAAAAAGAGGGAAATGATAAGAGGAGGAGTAGAAGAGTACTGAAAGAATCCAATCGTAAATGAAGACATAGAAACAAAGATGAAGTGAGTATAATGATGCACAAGGAAATTGGTGATAAACTCTCTCTTTTACAATAAGAGATTCATTTGAAAAATTGCAGAGTCTCAAAAATGCCTGCAACTCTGAGAAAACATTGTGTCTGATGATTGGGGATGTATTCACAAAGAAAGGAACAAAATGGTGCGAGGGAGCGAGGGGTTGTAGAAAAAAAAGGTCCCCTTGTCACCCAGTCAGTCTATAACAATGAAATACAACTGCCTATTGTTCCTGTGGCTTTATTTGTCATTTGACAAAGAATCCAGCAACCTCATCATAGACCTTACATCATATTTAAAGCAGCCCTAAAAACCCTGCAATTAGTTAAAAAAAATATCATCAAAAGGACCACACCCCAATAAAACTCAATGAGTTTATGGGCCAGCATTTGGTTAAATAGGGCCATTACGTTTAGTGTGTGGGGAGGGGAATATTTTTCACGGTGCCATGAACAAATCAAATGGTTTGCAATCAACTGATTGCAAAACGAGTTATCTCCCTTTTTACTTAATGATTGCCTTGCTTTGTTGACTGGCATTATCGGTCTCAACAAACCAACAGAAAATTAAATCATAATTTAATGACCAATTAGTCAAAATAATTATTGCAAATATCACAAATGACTTTTATTAAAGTTTTACATGGCATTTGTAAAAGTCAATGTTACATTTTTAAAAGAACGAATTTATCCATTTAGATCAATCAAAGATTTTACAAACGTATACATTTAAAACATGAACCAGAAATATATATTCTACTTGTGTTTAACATCACAGTATTATGAAGATAAGATAAAAGGCTGACTACAACATAGTTCAAGTTTAATGTCAACAAATACTTGTTAAACCGTCATTCATCATATTCCATTTTACATGCTGGCACACGTTAGACGGCTTTAAAAAAATGACTTCCAAACTAACTTATCTCTGGCCAGGTCTTTATTTATCCCTCAGGCTCATTTTTATCACTTCCCTTAAAGTTTTCTTTTTTCTGAACCTGATACTTCAACTGTTCTACATCAACTAACCCAAGAACTATCATCCTTTCTTTCAACGTGGCCATATCATCTACTTTTCTGAACACCTCTCTCTATACTCTCCAACTTTTATCTTCCTCTGAGGTCATCAGAACTAAGTCTGTGTTTAAGCTTCACATTACACACCAATCATATCATTCTCATATCATTTCTCTCCATACAATGCATGTTCTCACCCCTCACCGGCCAGGTTTCACTTCAATACATTACACTGCCTACACATGCCTGATATACTATTCCCTTGGTCGGCAATGGTAACACTCTGCCGGTTGGTAATGGCAGAAGTTAGCTTAACTTACTCAATCCACTCCTAATTCTTGCAATCACAATAGCATGCTCCAAAGGTATCACCAATTTAACAAAATCTCTCGACAACCTAATTAATCAAATACTACCCTTTTTACCCATTTTTTCTAATCCTCTACTAGTATTGTTCTATTTCCAATTGACAATATGATTAACCCTTATCCTAGAGTGGCCTTTGGATCTTGATAAGTTATTATTAGGTAGTATATAAAAAACTAATCAATTAGTGCTAGTTGAACATTTGATTGATTTTTATCCATTTTGAAAGGAAGACTATGAATTTTAATGCCACTAAACATAGCAAATTCTTCATGACCAGCCTGAAACCAAAGTCCATCAATACTTATATACTATATAGACTCAAATAAATAAGCAAAAATTTCTTATTGGGTTTAACCAAACTAGGATCCCAGGGAAACGCCAATTTTCCATGACATTGCTAGTTTGTTGAAACCTGGATAGTAAACTTCTGCTTATTTATAAGTGTCTATATCGGCTCCAATTTTTTATATATTGAGCACTTTTTAAAATGTAATTTTTCTTTCTACAACTCTGTTATTCATTGTTTTTTCAGCTGTTGAGTTGTCTTCTAATTATATATATATATATATAGTGTCAGGTCATATTGAAAAGAAATCAAGAAAGTGCTTGATTGCGGAGGAATGAGAGCTAATATAATTTATTTGAAAACTATATGTTACATATTTCAGAAACGTACCGCAGTTTCATCTAGATGGGCTGACTTTTTTACATTTTTTTTCTCACTGGGCATAGAGATTTTTTTTTTTTTAAATGTAAAAAGTCAACCCATCTGGATGAAACTACGATACGTTTCTGAAATATGTAACATATAGTTTTCAAATAAATTATATATATATACATACATATATATATATATATATATACATATATATATATATATATATCAGTAGTGGCCCCCAAAATTTCACTATTCTATATAGTCTGAGCCTAGCCTGCCCTAAAAATCAAGGGTATATATTTCAGAAAGACTGACTCAAAAATCTCCATTTAACTCATCAAGAATAAATAATCCAAACTGGCTTTATTTAGTTTCCATTAGAATGTATAAAGCTTTCTTTCAACTTAACGACTTTAGAATTTTCTTTGAGAAAGATTTCAATGTCTTTCATTGGAACTTAAAACAACAAAACTAAATAAAAACAATATAATGTAAGTCATTAAGTTAAAAAAAAAAAAAGCTAGATATTCCATGAAAAAATAAATAACTAAAACCATTTCGTATTATCTGTCAGCCTGGTCATAAGACATGGAACAAAATCAACAAATACAAAACATCTGACAACCAGATTTCTTACTATGTTTTCCAATAGAACTAAACTATGCATAGGCAATCAATTAAAGTTTTAGACAAGTCTAAAATTTTAAATCAATCGCCTAAGATTTGATGTAAAAATTTAAAAATCGAATTGATTGTCTAACATTTGTTTAAGTGTTCAGAAGATCAACGAAAATATTTATTACAAGTGTAAACCCTCCATCAAAAATGACAGAAACAAATTATGCTTCATCAGTGTTTGCACTAATATTCATATTCATATAAAATAACATCTCAATCGGTGAAGTTAAAAAAAAAGAAAGAAAACGTCTCAAACTGGAAAGTGTAAATTGTTTATTTATTTCTCCCTTACCCTAAACACTTGAAATGGTTTCATCTGTCAGTTTTTACTTGCTAACTTTTGTGTGATGGAATTGTTTTTCGTATGGAAATCGCTCCAGACAAGGCATGAAGCCACTTGATGTAAAGAGCTAACAAGAACAAAAGATGATTATCGCAAAGACAAGAGATGCCTATTGGCCTTAGTTTTGAAAAAACAAAGCTATAGGCAGGAGGAAAACAGTCAGCACAAAAGAGAGTTTCACAAGCCTGCAGTTCTTGGAAAGAAGCTACTGGAATAGGAAGCTGTATTACAATGAGGTATCAAAACAGCGAATTTGTGGAGAGCACTAGACCAATAAGTCAAACGGTTGGATATCAGATCAAAAATTAAATAGATTTATTAGAGGAGTTAAACCATAAAGTATTCTGAATTAATTGTTCGTTGATTTCATGAAAATAGATACAAACGTAGCAGAGTAAAAAAGTGTGTTTGATTCATGGAAGATTCTCACCTTTTTTTTTTCTTTCTTAAATCTAAATGATGCAACCATTTTTTTTTTTTGTAATTCATTTCTGCTTTCCTTGAGAAGTAACACCTTTGCCCAAACAACAGATCCATTTCTTTTTTTCTTCTTCACCAATAAAAAAAGAAAAGAAATGGTTGCCATCCAGATCAGGTGGAGATAAACGTTTAGAGAACAAGAAAAAATTAATGTGTTGTAGTGGTGGCAGTGGTATATATAGATTTTTGGAGGAGACCCCATTCTATAAAGTGTACACAGGAAGGGGAGGGGGGCGGAGGGATCCCCATATTCATCTATCATGGCTTCCCACTTTTAATGAATGGTGGATATAGAAGGGCGAACAGAGTGAGAGAAAAGATGGGAGGTGATGTGACTCTTTTAGGGAGGGGGGGGAGGCAGTGGCAGCACCAGGCGAGTCGAACCTCAGGAGGCTAATAAGACAGCATTATATTTCCATAAAATATGAAATCCATCCCCAACCTGGGAATAAAACTAATTTTATTTTCTGGTAATGACATTGTTATTAGGAGAAGCAGTGGTGTTGGTGGTGTTGACGAAAGAGAAACATTAGCCAACGATTGCAAATGGTGGAGAAAGAGGCAAGGAAGGGGGAGTCAGAGAGGGAGGCTGGAGGAGGGCGGCGGCTGAAGGACATTCGGGGGGGGGGGTAAATAATGTGTAATTGCATGAAGAAAGATTCGGAAAAAGTGTTGCACCTGGGTGAATCATGACATAAATTAAGATAAATAAATAAATAAATAAAATATCTATATGAGACAGAGATGGTAAAAAGGGAGAGGATGATAGAGATGAGGCGGGATGTAGATGAGGGAAGATAGATAGATGGGAGGAGAAGGGAGAGATAAGGGAGGCAGGTGAAGCGAGCCGAAGAAACATGCCGTGATTGTGGGGGACCAGTAACAAAATTATAAAAATCTCATTTAAACCAGAGTAATAGACGGCCCCCAAATCAGAGATCATCATAAAATATCGTCTGGCCTTATCGGTTATCGCATTGCATGCGCACGTGCGTTCGTTTTCTCGCAAGTTGATCGTTGTCGGTGGTAAAGGCATAACCATTCCTGGAGAAATTGAAGGGTTGAAGAAATTATGGTAGACACAAACCAGACAAAAAAATATCAGAATGACGCGTCGTCCGTCGCATCACCCGCCCCCTTCCGCCTCCTTCATGTGGACTGAATATCAAAAGGGGAATTAATGGGATTCCCCACCCCGAAAATAAACAAAAAGACAACATCTGAAAATGAACAAGTTGTCTCATTGGAATTTAAAAAAAGAAAATGCTACTTGGAAAAGATTGACCTTTATTTTTAGTATTCTTTTATTTTTTTTTCCTATAGATTAATTTTAGTTGGAAGTATGCTGGATGATGTTGTTAATCGATGTAGCCATCTATATCTATAATATAAAAGAGGAAGTGTGTTTGTTAGTCCGTCAGCTACAGAAATGCATATGTTAGCAGTTAGAAAGACTCTAAAAGTATCGATAAGAGTATTAAAAGTTTTCTAGTATCCTTATTTTTTTCCTATAGATTCATTTCAGTTGGACATGGAATGATGCAGGATGAGATGTAGCTATCTATAGCTATACTATCAAAGGGATGTTTGTTTGTCTGTCAGCTATAAAAATGCATGTTAGCAGTTAGAAAGATCCCAACCGTATCAATAAGAGTAACATTTTACGTTTGTCTGTGAGTTTGTATGTGCATTGATAAATTACTCATCTGAACAGCTACAAAGTTGGAATTTGGTTTACAATTGTTATAACAAGATGTAAAACTTCATACACCAATCAAGCATCTGCTAGTAACTGAGTAATTCTATTTATTAGTCCGTTATTGTAATCAATCTGTTAACTGATTGATTACAATAACGCTAAGAGAGTCATGAGGACCAATAGGGTTCAAATTTAACGGGAAACCTAAAGTACTCAATATAATTAACTCTGGAGGTCATTAGGTTCCACTTATAAGTATACAAAAAGAAAAGGAGAGGGGATGAAGAGACAAAAAAGATTTTACTTGCTAACTTTTGCGTGATGCAATTTGTTTTTATGGAAATCGCTCCAGACAAGGCATAAGGCCACTTGATGTAAGGAGCTGACAAGAACGAAAGATGATTACCGCAAAGACAGGAGATGCCTATTGGTCTAAGTCATGAAAAGACCCAGACTATAGGCAGGAGGAAAACAGTCAGCAGGAATAGAGAGAAAGACTACTTCTCTAATGCTTATTCGATGTATAGAACAGGTTGCGATTACACCTATTAATAAAAGAAGAATCCATTCAAATTCAGTTAACAATACATTAATTATAATTATGATCAATAAAGAGAATTGTTCACATTACATTGTTTTTATTTAGAAAGTTAGGGTTAATATTGTTCTCTAAAGATAGGTGTATCGATAAATTACTCATCTGTATAGCTTCAGTATAGGACCATTCCTATGGTTAAATACTTTAACTTAGAACATATTGATGAGTCTATATGGATTTGTAGCCGAGTAGATTCAATTCTCGAAAAGAAATATAGAATTTGGGAAATAGATTTCTGGTAGTAGTAATATCGGTAAAAATGAATCTCAGATCCCCATGAAATATTCCCTTTCTTCCTGTTTTTCCTCTCACAGTAAATAACAGGGTTTCTAACTCTTGAGGCATTTCTTAGAATAAACATGCTGTGTCACCATTTTCCCTTGGAAAGTACGACGATGGATCCAAAGTCCTTTCGGAGATAGCATAAAATATTACTCATACGAACATCAAAAGACTATCTTCCCATCCCATGTTTGCTAAGAATAAAATAAATAAATAAAATAGGCGTTTGATGTATGCATTAACAAGGTACTAAGATTACATTTAACAAGACAAAATGTACCTATATATATATATATATATAAATATATATATATATATATCCGCCCTGTCACACAAAAGTAAAGCCGTAAAAGTTCCTGGAGGAATCCATTTCAAGTATTTAGGGGAAATAATAAAGCAAATAGCAACCAGACAACTCTCATCTTAAATCTATTTCCATAATGAGACGTTATTTTTCTTTTTTCTTTCTATACCGTTTATACGTTTTTCTTTATCTTTATGTTCTTTAAAAAATTCCAGTTTGAGACGAGTTTTTTTTTAAATTTCTTATTTTCTTTTTTTTAACTTCACCGATTGAGACGTCATTTTATATGAATATGAATTTTGTGCAGACATTATCGAAGAAACATTTTTTCCCTCATTTTTAATGTATCTTTCCATCATTTTTTGATGTATCTTCCCTAACCACCAAAAACTTTGTAGACGAGTTTAATTTTTCTTTTAAGTGTTATTAAAAGTTTAAATCAGTTATTGATGAGAATATGAGTTCTCTAAAATGATAGAAATTTTAAAAAACAAAAAAACTAAAAACAACTCAAAAAGCACTTTTCCTCTATTTTTATTTTTATTACACATGTTCTGTTTCCATTCTTCCTGACACCTTCTGTTTCTCTGTTCTGTGATTTTGATGTTACCCTTCAGGTTTTTAAGGAATCTGTCATTATCGTCTGTTTCTCAGAAATTCCGATACCGATTGTAAAAAGTCTAGCAAAATATGCACCACTCTAACGAGGGAGGGTGGAGAAGAGCATGAATCACGCTTAAAATAATGCACAAGTTGTCAGAGATGTGTTTTCTGTAAAACTCATTTTCAAGAAAGGGAGGAAAATAACTGAAAAGTAAAGGAATGATTGAAGGAGGGGAGGTTCAATAGAGAAGCAACTATTAAATACATTCATACGCATTCACATGCATAGAGCACATACCGGTTGATATTTATCTCTATGTCATGTACATGTGTCTGAATCCCTGTATTGTCAACCGTTCTGCATTCTCTTTTACTATTTTGAGATGCTAAAATTTCAGAAAAGCAAGTATTAGTAATCTTTTATTTTATTCCACAAAAAAATGGGGTTCAGCGCCAAATAATTTCCCCCTTTTTTACCATTCATCTCGATTCCAATTTGTTGCATTTTTATTTATTTTTCATTTTTCAAACAAGTCGGATACTTTGAACTTGGTCTGCCTTGTTTTATTTCCCTCTCCCTCCCCTCTTCTCCCGCCCCTCTACCTCCCTCTCTCTCATTCATTTGATGGTATTTCAGACTCTTTTTACACTTCCAACTCATCCTCTTCACCGTTAAGAGTAAGATAAGGATAATGAGACAGGTAACCATGGAGATGTACAATACCTGCTGATAGCTAGAAGCTGGATGATGCATACAAGGGAGGAACACGCCCCCCCCCCCTCATCCAAGAGCTAGTGAAAAGAAAGTCTCTAGCTGGCAAAAACACAGAGGTCCACGTTTGGATTGGGGAAATGAAGGTGGGGTTCCTTTTTTTTCCTATCTTTTATTTAATTGGAGATGGGAAGAATGAGGACATGGGTATGGATTAGGAGGAGCTGTGTGAGAATGCAACCGTCATAGACATCACATGCAACACGTGCAGTGCCTGCAGCAGAAATTGACAAATTGGGGTGAGCAGGGACACACCAGTAGATTGAAAAGAAAAATGAATAAATAAATATATGAACATTGTGTTTCAAAAATAGGACAAGCTAAAAAAAAACATATTCATAGCTTTGGAAAAAAATTAGATTTCCTGTCACATCAGACACATTTATTTTTTTTTTAGTCGAAAAATGACTGCATTTTATGATGCAAAAGGGAGTTTGCACATGACAGTAAAACCAAACATCTAAACATTGCTTTCTGACAAAAGCCTTCTGTTAATCACATCGTCTTATTTGGCAGATACACACTTATTTTCCAGATCATGCAATCCTGGGATGCATGACAGCATAATATATAAAGTAAACTTAGTTTTCTCCCTAGATTGGTGCTCCATAGCTTGCTTAACAAAAGTTTGGTTAGTTGGATAGGGCACATATTGGCCAGTGTTGTTAGAAACAAAAAAAACTTCCTTTGGTTCGATTGTTATAGATATTCCTTATTAATTTTTATTTTTTTTTATCAGATTAAGAAGTAGTCGGAGTAAAACTTACTACCTGTCAAGGTCCCCTACTGTATTTAGAGTCACCGGGGGGGGGGGGGGAATTTAATAACACACATAATTCGGTATGCACCGGTTTGTTTTTGTTTAACTACTACTTTTCTGATACTTACTGGACATTATAAGTGAAAAAATAATTCAGCTGTACACTAATTCTTGATTAAGCAATAAAAATTTTTTTCTAATTTTCTACAGGATATGAATTTTAAAAATTATTCACTTAAATAATGTGAACAGCAGTTTTTATAAATAATATAAAACCTTTACTGAAATATTTTGTCATAATTTGTTCACTTTACAAACAAACTTAAAATGAATACCTCAAATAGCAACAAGCTCAGAAAAGTGTAACATCCCCCCAAATTGTTTTAAAATATTAAGTTATATCGAATTTTTCTTGTCAGTAAAACTCGAATATTAGCTATATATTCTATCGATTGTTCTTTTGAAATGTTCAGTATACAGACTATTGTTGAAACGTGGAATAAACGATAAAGAAAATTGAAAGATATATTTTTGTTATTACTGTTTTCAATTCTTTATTAATATTTTAACATGGTTAATACGTTCCTGTGAACACTTCAACTGACACTAGTCAGTTGGTGTTACCTTTAAAAAAGAGTGCCGTCTAAAATGTTTAACGAATTGCATACTCTCTCTGGTGAACTTCGCCACATGATTGAGAACAGAACTTCAGCCCAGAGAGCGGTTGTTCTGTTGTATCAACACCCGTGTGGATTAGCAGGTTATGGGCTGAATTTTGTTATATTTTTATTGCATGAAGGTTTCGTCATCCTCTCACATGTAGAGTCTAATATTCCTATATGGTCAGCCATTTTGATACTGACCAGGCCAGATGACGCTTAACTCCGGTGATCTAACAAGAACTGGTGTTGCATATATCTAAAATTGTTTTATTCTGAAAATCTTCCTCAAGTTGAGAAAATGACAAAAAAGCTATAATAAGTGGGCAGCATAATAGAGCGAAAGAGAGAGAGCGAGAGATAGAGCGAAAAAGAGAGAGCGAGAGATAGAGCGAAAAAGAGAGAGCGAGAGATAGAGCGAAAAAGAGAGAGCGAAAAAAGAGAGAGAGGGAGGGAAAAAAACAGTGAGAGAGGGAGGGAGGAGAAAAGAGAGAGAGAGGGAGGGGAAAAGAGAGAGAGAGGGAGGGGGAGAGAGAGGGAGGGGAAAAGAGAGAAAGAGGGAGGGGAAAAGAGAGAAAGAGGGAGGGGAAAAGAGAGAAAGAGGGAGGGGAAAAGAGAGAAAGAGGGAGGGGAAAAGAGAGAAAGAGGGAGGGAAAAAGAGAGAAAGAGGGAGGGAAAAAAAGAGAGAAAGAGGGAGGGAAAAAAGAGAGGGAGGGAGGGGAAGAGAGGGAGGGGAAAAGAGAGAGAGGGAGGGGAAAAGAGAGGGAGGTAAAACGAGAGGGAGAGGGAGGGAAAACGAGAGGTAGAGGGGGAGGGAAAACGAGAGGTAGAGGGGGAGGGAAAACGAGAAGACAGAAGAAAGAGAGAGAAAGAGAGAAGGTTGTGCCAGTTGTGAAAATTATTCAATGAAATTTCTTGACATTTCAGTCAACCCTTCCCATAACCTCACAGATGACATACATTGAAATTCTGAAAAGTAGTGGAGGCGCATGGAAACGAGAAAGAAACAAAAGATTTTTCGTTTTCTTTTCTTTTGAGCTAGCAAGATTTCAATTTTAATCAAGGATTAGTTGTACGCTAGCAATGCTGAATCAGGAATACCTGTGATTTGAAAAAGATGCCAATTAAAAATTATAGGTAAATCTACACATTATATTGTAGTACTGCATTGAACACATGCACGTGCATCATCGCGCTAGTCATGCGCTCTGCGAAGAAGTAATTATTTTTAATACTTTTTTGCGTTATCATAAGAAATATAACTATCTTTTAGTAATGGTTAAGATTAGCTCGCTTGAAACAAAAGAGAGTGCATCAGCGCCGACTTGCAGGTTCGCTTCATAAAAGACTCGACTAGGTCGTTGTCGACGACATCTTTGGTTATTTCTTCATATACTGCTACAATAATGATCACATAGTTGACAAGCTGATCCACTGCCACCACCATCATCATCATCATCATCATCATCATCAGCGCGTATAGGTATTGGGTGGAGGCGACTACCAAGAACCGGTGCCTCACGTCGTCATATTGGTAGGTTCTTCGTTCTTCTTTTCTTTCTACGATTTCATTAGGCTTTCTACAAAACTGACAAGGGAATGAACCCTTGCTGCAGCAGCAGCAGCGACAGCGTTGATCTTCATTCTTTGTCGCTTGAATTTAGAGGAGAAGAAAGAAGACGACAACGATGAAAGAGAAGAAGAACAAAGAGAAGGAGGAGGGGGAGGAAAGGAAAAAGAAAAGAAAAACGAGAGAAGAGAAAGTAAAGGAAGGAAAAAAGAAGGAAGGAAAAAAACAAGGAAAAGGAAGGACAGAAGGAATAAAGGAAAAAAGAATAAAAAGAAGAAAGGAAACGAGAAGAAGAGGAGAAAGAAGAACGGCGAATAAGAATAAGAAGAAAGAGAGAGAAGAAGAGGGAGTAAGAGAAGGAGGGAAATGTACAGTCTAAAAAGAAGAAAAAGAAGAAGAAGATGAAGTTTAATAGGGTGGAGTGTGAAATGTGTGTGTGAATCGCACAGCTTCATTCATATCTACACTGGCGATGAATTATTTACACAAATAATACGCACAACGCGAGGAGCCGGAATACTTTCGTAGATCACATATTAATTCTTCAAAAGAAAGAAAACAGAAATAAGGTAAAAATGGAGGGGGCAGAGGGGGAGAGGGGAAAATGGCACACTTACACAGTTAGATCGATATATAGCATATGCCAAACTCAATATAGATCGATAGATGAAATACCGGGAGATGGATAAAAGGAGGCAGGGCAACAGAAATAGATGAGGCGGATATAGAGAGAAATTGGTAAGATAGATAGGTAAAAAAAAGGGTGGGCAGAGTGATTGATAACATAGATGAACTAAAAAAAAAAAAAATGGTGACTCGATAAAAAGCAAATGGATCGATAGATAGATTATTAGCATGTAGATCGGTTCTCTACATGAGATAGGTAGAAAGTTGAATCAAAGAATATTTTATATTTTTTCAAATATACACCGATTCGTTCAGCTACGTTTTATATTCGTTATTTATTTTGCCATGTCTTGATGAATGGATGAAAGGTAGGTGAGAGAAAGAAGTGCTCAAAATGCAACCAGTTTGGGAAATCGATTCAGTTATAGATAAGTACGTTTAAACTATAAAAATAAGAATAACAAAAATAAATAAAGAGGGATATCCTAAAGATACACCCGTTCTATCTGCACGCTTAGAAATGAGAATGCTATGTTTGGGAATTTTTTTTAGATAAGGATTCATAACTTCTCATCTTGATTTTTTTTTTCACAACGTTTCGGCCGATGTAACCTTCTCGGCAATAATTCGGTACTCCTCTTCATACCAACACTGCAAAGAACTCTTTATCTCTGTGTATCTAAAAATCAAACAGAAATCCCGTGTACAGAGCTTGTTTTAAGAACTTCCTAGCTATAGAACACGTTACCGCAGGATTGCTTCTCTACAGACGAAGATCGGTTTAATGACAACAAATATCTGTTCCATCATCCAACTGACAATCTCGTTAACCCTTATCCTCGAGTGGCTTTTGGCATTGGTAAATGGTGAACCATTAGTAGAAACTATTTATCTTCCTCCCACGGCGGAAAGATGCGACACAAAGTGCGATTTGAAAGCAGCGCCCTAGAGGAAGAGCACTCTGACTGAACAAAAAATTGCGTGTGCAGCCTCGTCGACATTCCCCGGTAGAGGCGGCGCAGGCGATTAGCAATAAACTACCCCCTTCTCAAAGGGGTGAGAAGGCAAAGCCTGAGAAGGTGGACTTCCTAGAATAGCACAGAACCATACATCAGACCGACAACGAGCAAGCCATCCATCCTTAAACAATAGCAGAGACTCTGCCGGTCTGATTATGGTAGGAATTCTAATCCTGAAGGGTTGAGCTGGCCACTAGTCGAAAAAAGTGTCCAGGAATTTGTAGCTTACTGTAAAGAGTGTACAACACCTGAATGTTCATTCATATATTTTTTCTACACACACACACACACACACACACACACACACAACGAGTTGAACCCTTTATTTTATCATTCTAGATAGATAGTAATTGCAACCTGTTCTGGTGTGAAATAAACGAAGATACGAAGGAGACGAAATGAAGAAACGAAGAAGGGAAAGAAATGAGAGAGGAATGCAGACACGATGAAATGATTTTATGTAGGCAGGACTATCGATCCATTCATTCATTCACGGATTTTGAGGCCACACACGTCAGGGGATCCCTTTTTACTGTTGATATCACAACCGGTTTCAAAGAATTGAGGAGGGAGAGAAAAAAGAAGGAAGAAATATATTTTTTTAAAGATGAGAGAAAGGGCAAAGATGAAAATTACTATAGAATACAGGCACAGTTAAAAGAAGCACGAAATTCTCCATAAACCGAATCTAATTCTTCTTACGTACAGATATATTATGTTCACTGCCTTTTTTATGTTATTATTAAAATATAGATTACACTGATGTCTGTAAAGAAAGGGTGTCCATGAGAAGGGGGGAGCGAAGGAGGAGAAGAGGAGGGAGGTTGGGGATAAACATTCAGGTTAAGAATGAATGAAAGCAAAAATAATACAATAAAAAGTGCATACGTTCATTCATACGAATTAGAGGAATCTTTTGCCGGAAAAATACGAAGAAATAAAAACGAAGAAAAACAACCTAAAATGACGGAGAAGGGATTATGTGAAATTGTAATGTAGCAACAATAGGAAATTTTACCCACAACAACATTAAATTAGAAGTTTGTGTTAATAAATTAATAATGCACATAGTCACACACTATATATATATATATATATATATATATATATATATATATATATATATATATCTTTGATCATCAGGTTAAATTAGTGGAAAATTAATTTTTGTAAAGAGGTTCTTAATGAAAGTAGACTGTAACGAGGGAGAAGAGGGGTAGATTGCAACAAGGGGGCAGAGGGCTTGGATTACAACAGGGGGGCAGAGGGCTTGGATTACAACAGGGGGCAGAGGGCTTGGATTACAACAGGGGGGGGGCAGAGGGCTTGGGTTACAACAGGGGGGGGCAGAGGGCTTGGGTTACAACAGGGGGGGGGGCAGAGGGCTTGGGTTACAACAGGGGGGGGGGCAGAGGGCTTGGGTTACAACAGGGGGGGGGCAGAGGGCTTGGGTTACAACAGGGGGTGCAGAGGGCTTAGATTACAACAGGGGGTGCAGAGGGCTTAGATTACAACAGCGGGTGCAGAGGGCTTAGATTGCAACACGAGGGGGGGCAGAGGGCTTAGATTGCAACACGGGGGGGGGGCAGAGGGCTTAGATTGCAACACGGGGAGGGGGCAGAGGGCTTAGGTTGCAACAAGGAGGCAGAGGGCTTTGGTTGCAACAAGGGGGCAGAGGGCTTTGGTTGCAACAAGGGGGCAGAGGGCTTTGGTTGCAACAAGGGGGCAGAGGGCTTTGGTTGCAACAAGGGAGCAGAGGGATAGATTGTCACAACGAAGATAATAGATTGCCACAAGAAAAGCGAGATTTACATTGATTGCAATTAGAAATATAATGCTGACATTGAAGGAAAACAGTATAAGAGAGAGAGAGAGAGAGAGAGAGAGAGAGAGAGAGAGAGAGAGAGAGAGAGAGAAGAAATAAAGACTGCCTGCTAATAGGGAGATTATTTTTTTAACGTGTGTAAATAAGGATTTCTTCATTCAGTTTTTTCTTACTATGATACACAAGCCATAGACACAACAATAAAGTTGAGAAAAAGAAAACGGGCAGGGAGGAGTAACTAAATGATCTGGGTTGTTCTTTCCTCCACACACTTAAATGGACTCACGAATCTTTCTAAATTTAATTTTTGAAGAAAACAAAAAATAGTTCACAATTTTTTTTTTTTTTAATTTTTTTTTTTTACAAAGGAATCGTAAAGAACAAATGCTAGGAAGAAGGGAATCTTTTTGAATGTGATGTCACTTATTTTATTATTCTTAAAAAATGGCACTTTTATTATTTTAGCCTGTTTTCTGTGACGAACACAAGGTAATATATATATATATATATATATACATATATATTACAAATAGCAGGAGAGATGGGAGGAAAAACGAGGAAGTTTTAAGAAAGCTGTACAAGAGAACAAGATTTTTAGAACAAATATATGAATGAGGAGAGAGTGGGTAGGTTGAACAACAGAGAGAATAGTAAAAGAAAAGAAAGAGAATAGTTGAGAATTTCTGTTCTAGAAGATAGTTTAAAGAGAAAGGGAGAGAGAGAATAGTTTAAAGAGAAAGGGAGAGAGAGAATAGTTTAAAGAGAAAGGGAGAGAGAGAATAGTTTAAAGAGAAAGGGAGAGAGAGAATAGTTTAAAGAGAAAGGGAGAGAGAGAATAGTTTAAAGAGGAAGGGAGAGAGAGAGAATAGTTTAAAGAGAAAGGGAGAGAGAGAATAGTTTAAAGAGAAAGGGAGGGAGAGAATAGTTTAAAGAGAAAGGGAGGGAGAGAATAGTTTAAAGAGAAAGGGAGGGAGAGAATAGTTTAAAGAGAAAGGGAGAGAGAGAATAGTTTAAAGAAAAAGGGAGAGAGAGAATAGTTTACAGAGAAAGAGAGAGAGAGAATAGTTTAAAGAGAAAGGGAGAGAGAGAATAGTTTAAAGGGAAAGGGAGAGAGAGAATAGTTTAAAGAGAAAGGGAGAGAGAGAATAGTTTACAGAGAAAGAGAGAGAGAGAATAGTTTAAAGAGAAAGGGAGAGAGAGAATAGTTTACAGAGAAAGAGAGAGAGGATAGTTTAAAGAGAAAGGGAGAGAGAATTGTTTAAAGAGAAAGGGAGAGAGAATTGTTTAAAGAGAAAGGGAGAGAGAGAATTGTTTAAAGAGAAAGGGAGAGAGAGAATAGTTTAAAGAGAAAGAGAGAGAGAATAGTAGGAGAGGCAGTAAGAAAATAGTAGATAAAACAGAGAGAGAGGGTATAATAGAAAAAAGAGGAAGAGAGAATAGTAGAACAAAAGCGAGAAGTGGACGGCGAGATAGAGAAAGAGAGAGAGATGGATAAATGCAGCCAATAATATTCACATATCACACACAGACACATTAATACAAAGACAAAAATACACATATATAAAATGTGCAGAGAATGCACACGACGCAAGCACACACATGCGCAATCCTCCTGATTCTACTGTAGTGCTTATTTCATATACTTGCCTAACAAAAGTGAATGGAGAATTTTCCATAGGATAACAGAGGGTGATGGGAGGTGGAATATTCCACAGGAATTCTGTTGTCATGAAAGACGAAAAAAAAAGGGCAGGGTCGGTTTTGCATGTCAGAACAAAGGAGTCTTGTTTTAATTTACATAAAATGCAAGAAATTGAAACAAAAAGTTGCTTTTTTTAATTCGTCATTTATTGTTTGATTAAAAAAGTTTCATGTTAAAAGTTAATCAAACATTAATTGTTAAGGTTCAGATAGATTGAAGTAGAAAAAAAAGATTTACTATTTTAACTTTGCTCATCGTATATGAAGATTTAAAAAAAATAAAGACAGAACAAAGAGATTTTGTATTATTTAGATTATTTGAACTGCTATTTTTATCTTAGTTGTTATTTTCACAACGTTTCGGACGGTATAACCTCCTATCTTCTTCAGGAGTATCTTTTCGAATTTGTATATCTTTAGGCCGGTCTTATCTTACATTAACTAACTTAGCTAGTAGCATTCATCCATCTCCATCAGCAAAACAACAGTCATAGATATTTAACCACCATAAAAAAATCGCTCAATTGAATAACCACCTACTTAGAACCCATATATTATAATATGTAGTGGGTGTTGGATAAAACACAATACCTATTGTAAACAATTTGCAATTTTACTCAAAGCTTGATGGAAATCACAGGTTCATACCTTTCCTGACTGGATTAACTCTCTTAGCGTGGCTGTCACAAAATTGCAACAAGTCTACCACCTCTAATAGCAGACGATACTACATGCAAAACTCGTTTTATTTGAAATATAACACACAAAAGCACAAATATACATAATGAATTCAGCAATTGACTAATATATGCATGAGAAAATGACAATTTTCCATGAGCGGACGGTCAACCTCATTTTAAATTCAAGATGGCCGCCATCACAATAAGCGAATTAGTCAAATTTTACAATTTATTTTGATAGTCCTACTTATATGCTACAAATGCTATATGCAGTGTTTGGGCATACAATGAAAGGTTAAGCTTTAAGTGAGTAATTTTACAAAAAGGTGTAAAAAATAATTTTTCTACAAAAAAAATAATTCGGTGCTCAGAGGGTTAAAAGTTTTAATAAGAAACAACTCACTCAATGAATAATCTACTTAGTACCCATATATTACAATATGCAGTGGGGAGTTGGCTAAAACACAATACCTATTGTAAACAATTTGCAATTTTACCCATAACTTGAGGGAAATCATGGGTTCATGCTTTTCTCATCTGGATTAATGCATATTATAATTGATTATAAAATGATGAGATTTAAACCTGGCATCGTTGATTCTGTTGCCTGTGTTAGTATCCATGAGGCCAATAATGCACCCCCTAACTTATGATCAAAGTTTATTTCCTAGAACTAGCTGTCTGTGGAACACAATAGCACGGGGCTGCTTCGACGCTGACTACAACATGGTCGTGTTCAAGTCCAATGTAAACAAATTCTTGTTGAACCATCTCCGTTGGTGATCAAATTCTGCCAAATTTCCACCATAATTACCTATCATCATTATATTATCTCACCATCCACCTGACAGTCAACCTTTATCCTCAAGTGGCTTTTGGGCTTTGATAAGGGGTGACGCTTTAGTAAAAAAAACAAAAAAAAACAAAACAAAGTCGCAGTCAATGAAAGAATGTTGAATAATGAAAGCCTTTCATTTCAAAACAATCCACGAACTGTGTCTGTGAACTTTGGTAATTTTAGTAACAGGTTCTTCTGTGGAAAACCAGTAAGTTTCAATAGACACAGATATAAAGGCAAATAGGGACAGGTAAGTAAAGTGGTAGACATAGCAATTATTGTAGGTAGACAGGTAAATACATATACACATATAATTAGAGTTGAATAAGGAGATAGATAAATAGAAAGGTAAGTAATTAGATAGGTAAATAGGTAATTATAAGTAAATATGTAATTATAAATCGTAATTAACAATGTAGATACAAGTTGATTTTTGATATTGGAAAGTTATTTTCGACGGTATACAGAATGTTATGTATTAAGCTGCTTTTTATGTTGATGCTACTTGCTTGGTCAGATATTATTATTAATAAGCGAATATTTAGTCCGTGGGACTGGGTATAAACAAAGAATACTACAAATTGAAAAATGAGACTCATACAGGATTGTAACCTGTGCCACAGAAGAGGAACTGCCAAGCATGGGCGTCATCTGCTTAACCAACAAGACAGTACGTCTAGAGAAAGCCGACATCGTTCAAATAATACATCTTCCAATAGCATCAACAACAAACGGTTTTAATACATAACATACTGTATATAAGTTGATGTAATTTTTGCAGTTTTCTTCTAAGATTACTCTTGAATCATTTCATAAAATTATTTGGTTGCTCTATTTTTATGGCATATCAACCATTTTATTTAATGTCGAAGTCAAATACCTATTGTAAACGGTTCACTGTATACTATTAATCAAACGCAATTACTATTTTACCAAAAGCTAGGGGGTTAATTGTGGGTTTATTATTCCTTTCTCAGCACTATTGGTGTAAAGTGCCCATAATAGATCTGAAAGAATAGGCTCAGTTGATGTCAGTCTCTGAGGCGAATCAACACCCAACCAACACAAAATCCCACCCCTTCGTTGTAGAGGTCTCTAGATGCTGGAAGATTTCCTACTCTGATAGCTTCTTTCCTTTAACTGCTTGCCTTTGGAATTTTGTTCTTGTTTCCCTGACTATACCAATCATCATCATATTCGGTTTAACGTCTGTTTTACATGCTGGCATGTGTTGGACGGCTTTAAGAAATTGACTTCCAAGCTAAGCTATCTCTAACCAGGTCTTTATTTATCCCTTTTTCTCTCAAGTTCATTTTTATCATTTCCTCTCATGTTTTTCTAGCAACATGCAGAAATTTAAATTTAACGAACAAATATATTGCTGGCCAACTGATCCAGGTTGCCCCTTCCCCTATAAATCAGGTCCTTGTTACTGTAATGCATTATGCTCCAGTGCCAATATGCCATGTTTTCGGGTGAATAAAATTTTTTAATAATTTTTTTTAGACTACATCAAGAATTTCATGCCAAATAAATACAGTGCTTGCCAGAAAGATTCTGATAAATTTTAACCACATTTCAAAATTGGTCGCCCATTGTATCATTCTGTATTTAATTAAGGATATTAAGCATACAACATAATTGTCGGTTTTCTGTCTGGAAAAAAAGAAAAAAACTTTTATATTGTTTCTCTGAAGTTCCATTGGGAATTATTTAATGATTTTAATCACACACAACCATTAACAAGTAAGTCTTCACTGTGTTCTGCATTTCTGCCCCCCCTCCCCTGCCACACAATTGCATCTCATTAATTATCTCATTAGCTAAACATATTTCCTTTTGAAATGTTCATAAGGCTTATTAAATAACTTTTACTTTAGAGAAAATATCAATTAACAAAACATAGAAATGTTGGTATATGTATATTAAAGTGTATGTGAACACACACGCATTAATGTATATATATATATATGTGTGTGTGTGTGTGCTTGCTTAACACATGAGTTTCTGCAATGGAACACTCATACACACATATGTGCTCAAACTAATTTCATTCTCTCAAATTAGAGATTAGTGCAGATTAAATAATACATGCCTAACTTCCAAAATATTTCCCAAATAAATACTTGTTAGACTATTGTTAACATCTCAACTTTACTGCAGTTTCATTAATTATCTCATTAACTAAACATTTCCTTCTGAAATGTTCATTTATGAGAAGTTTTTTTTAAATATTTCTTTCTTAATTTATAACTTAATGATACATTTGAATGACTATTTATACACACACATATATTTACTAATAAGTCCCCATTTATCAAAGTTAAAAGCTACTCCATGTCGAAATATTGATAAGTTTACACATTTAAGTATGTTTTTGTGTTAATTATTTCTACATAGTCTGTTCCTTGCTTATACACACTAATACGTTCGTCGGAAATACATTTTCCTTTAAACAAACTTCCATATTTTATATATATATATATATATATATATATATATATATATATATATATGTATATTTCGGCAGCAAGTCATTTATTATACACGCGTCGTTGAAGACCACAGAGTTTTCTTTCTTCGCTTGTTAATTTCTCGACACGGCGAGCGATTCGTCGGTTTTCTGGTGTTAATTGGTGGAGTATGGCACCTAACGTTGTATCGTATGCCATTCCTCGAGCGCTTTCGGTCTCGCGACCGTCTTCAGGAGGCTGTGTCTTATAAGTAAGAGCCGTATTTATAGTTTTATTATTAGTTATATATCTATTAATTTACACCAGAAAACCGACGAATCCCTCGCCGCGTTGAGAAATTAACAAGATAGCGAAGAAAGAAAACTCTGTGGTCTTCAACGAAGCGTGTATAATATATATATATATATATATATATATATATAACAATTCATATAGATACAAAATTATGATATATTCATTAAGTATACTAGTTCCAAAAATTAGACATCAAAAAATTTAATACTGTCTAGCAAGGATACTATCAAAGTTAAAACATTCCTAAAAGCATTAAATGACTATTATGAATTTTGCAACACATCTGCTAGGAGTAAAAGGTTGTAATGTTGGTTATATTTAGTGTAATGTAAGGGAATGGAAGCGCTTTTAAAGATTAAAATACCTTCTATTCTTGTGAAAAATAGGGATCAGATGTCAATAATTAAACATTTATCTAACTTTCAGTTTCTCTGGAGTATTTAAAAAGATTTTTAAGGGCATAGTATATGCACAACTACCTATTTGGAAAATCAAATATTTCAGATCTGTATTTCATTTAATCCACAGTTTCCTAGAATACAAATAATGTAATTGATTTTGATCAAAATTGGAATAACGAGTCTAGACATAAAAGTAGTGCAAAACTGTTCTGATGGGGAAATTCATTTCACCCGTCATGGGACGGATATTCTACTAGTATATATATATATATATATATATATATATATAAACCTATACATATACAAGTATGTACATGTCAGATATTCTTTTTGAATCGTTTCCTATATAGTACTGAATAATAGTATTAATAACGGTCAAATTGTTTTTGTTAGATGCTATTTATTATTTACCTGCGTTTCAAGCTTCTTTAAAAACACACACACATGTTTTTATTCAATAGACACTAAAAACTATGTAGATCATCCATCGATATCTTCGGTTTCACGGAAACACTGGAAACTCAATGATGAAACTATCATTATATCAGCAGATGAACCGGTCATAGTTGGTATCTTTAACACTGCGGGTTCAGTTTCAAATGTTTCCATACACAGAAGGTACCAATGAATGATCATAATAATGTAGATGCCCATTGAATAAAATTATATATGCTCTTGCACAAGTAATAATTGAGCACTCTTGTTATTTCTCCTATAAGACTGAATTACACTATATATATATATATATATATATATATATAATTATCCACAGACACGCGTTTCGCTGTATTACGGCACATCAGCGTGCTTGATTCTAGTGAAATTCAAAATCAAGACGTACCTGTCTGTAGTCCATATATATATATATATATATATATATATATTAATAAATATTAATTATTATTACCGACAGACATCGATGTTTCATGGTTACGCAATCTTCAGTGTAGGGATGTGTGTGTTTGTATGTATGTATATATATATATATATATATATATATATACGAGAGAGAGAGAGAGACACACACACACACCCACACACAGGGACTATCAAGCTAAATTCCAGTGACAGAGATTTTATTTTATTTTCCAAATCAAAACTTCGGTACATTTTTATGAACCGTTTCGCTCATAGACAACCAACCGAAATTAGTATGTTAATTCCATATCTTTCGACCATGGGTTCCTCATAAACCCAAAGTTCACTGCTTTGCTTTGTAAATAAAGATGGCTGCCTGTATAGGTAGCAACATCTATGTTTTTCCTCGAGAGAAAATGTATTCAATGTAAGTTGTTTGTTTTTGTGGTATTTTGTTTACTGCTTTACAATATGTTTTCCTGAAGGCGAACTTTGGATTTCTAGGGAGCTCATGGGCGAAAGTTCCGGAATTAACATACTAATTTCGGTTGGTCATCTATGGGCAACACCGGTCCGTAAAAATCTACCAAAGTTTTGATTTGGAAAAATAAACAGTAAATGAATGAAATCTTGGTCACTGGAATTGACTTAATATTGTCTATTTATATATGATCTGTTGTTATATGTTAGCAATCATTGAGCTTTTACCTCAAAAACGTTGGTCTATATAGTAAAATAAAAAGTATATGGACGCACATATTTTTCTTATAGACAAAGATCACCGTTCAGATCGCAATTTTTTTCCATAAATAGGACTGGATTTTACCTACTTCGAACTTGCTTCTACTACACTCATGATGCCTTCAACGGTGATCTTTGTCCTATATTTTCAACATTTATTTTTTACATTTTATTTTATATTTATTTATTTATTTTATATCTTTTCAAATTTTGACTTTTGGTAATTTGCCCTTACCAACTTATCTGTTTCTACTCCTCTGATAAGATATCATTCTTTGAAAAGCCATGGCTTAAGGAAGGAATAATAACATTTATTTTATTTAAAACCTTTTGTCTTTAACAACTGATGACTTAATAGATATTGTATTTTGTACAATTTTTATTCTCATCCTTTACTTGTTTATATAATTGCTCTATCTGGTGTATCGAGCATCAATCTTTAATGATAGGTTCTACTTTAAAGGTATACATCATATCTTTATTCTCCTGTTTCTTATATACATATATATTTTAAATGGGTATTCCTTTACGTGTGTAACAATTATAAACATACGCACATGTAGGTGTAGATATACATCATATCAAAGCAAATTTACAAAATTAAAAAAAACATATATACACACACACGGTGGAGTTGAAGGGAAAACAAATCTTGCACGATCAAAGAAACTTAAGAAAAAAATAAAAACGAGTCCAGCCTAAAGTGGAGAGTTGGAGTTAATTTCCCAATATATTCATGGGTAGGCAAGTGTAGAAAGCAGGTTTTATTAATCGATAGCGCCAAACCAATTTTGAAACTGTTTGTTTATCTCTTTACTCTCTGCGTTTAGCCAGAGCCCATATTTTGATAATGCTGACCAATCAAGACGATTACACAAGATGAAAGTCGATCGGGTATCGATAGATCATTCAAATTACAAATTAGTCAATTGCCCATGGGAGAGTGGAGACTCTGCTCAATTGAAACTAAATAAGTAATGATAAAAATCAGAAACACTCTCCATTAATCTTCTCTTCGCGACTGAATGAAAAAAAAAAAACTAATCAGGGTATGGGAAGTCAGGTAGATATTGCATCTCCATGTGTAAAAAAATATATAAATACAAAAAAAAAAACAATGAATTCTGTTCCATGGCGATTAGCGATATAAAAAATCATCAAGTAATAATAATTACACAAAAAATGCTTTGATAAAAAGTAATTGTTTTGATTTACTTGCCTTCTCACGGGGCACTCTGAACTAGAATATAAATAAAAATTGCCTCAGTCTATAAAGATTTGTCTTTCAATGACAAGATATGAAGTAATTGTCAAGGTACTAAATAAAAATAAGGGTGTGTGTGTTTGGTGTGATGTATACTATCTCACACTACCGAATCTGATATGCTGAGTTCAAATCCTATCCCAGATCTATTGTGTTCATTTACACACTAAAGGCATGAACTCACATTATTCCCTGGGCTATGAATAAAATAGTGAGCTGTGTTCAGTTTATCATATACAAGGAATTGTTTATCATATATGTTGACTTTTAGCATTAAATACCTAAAAAGGGGTGTATATGCCGTAAAACAGACATACCAAAATAAATATAATACTATAACCTAATACTAATTACTGGAATGAAAGCCTTGGCACAATGGATGAAAGTGTTGATCAACAATCAGTTCTAAGTGACAGTCTTTCGAATGTTGAAGATCCAATCCTTACTACAGGCAATAATAATTAATAACATTATGATTAACACTTCTGTACGGTCATGGCTGAAGGAACGAGAACAATCTAGTCATGTGGATTAAATAAAATGTTCAGTTCAAAATTTCGTATAGATTCCCGAGTTCAAAGATTTCCAAGCTTGAAGAGTCACCTGAAGAAGGTCAGAGGTTACATCGGCTAAAACGTTGTGAAAATAACTACCAAGACGAGAATAGTAGTTGGAATAATCCAAAGCCTTTTTCATTTGAACATATGCAAGACTCCTATAACGACAATGGCAGAGATCGATGCCCATGATTTTTAACAAATCATGTATAAAGGAGTGTTTGCTGCACACATACCTATACTTACATTATTGTATACAGCGGGAATCACATTTACACTTTCAAACCCACAAGATGATCAGAGCAACATTTATAAAACATTTTTAACAATAAAAAAGATCTATCCACAATTTATTTTCTTCAAAGTTAACCCTATTTTATATATGTATATCTCTACACAGTATTTATAAGAAAATGTAGATATCAATAGAAGGAAAACGCTTAAAGTAAATATTTCTTTTATTGCTATTTATTCTTTTGATGGCTGTCTTCTTTTTACACAAATAATTTAAAATAAGAAGCAGATCTTTCTTCTTTTTTCGGTGGGATATATTTTTTTGTTATTCTAGAAGTGTGGATTCGATTTTACTATTGAACTACCTGTTCTTAAAAGAGCCATTATTGTGGCTTCCTATAAAACCAGGAATGATTCACCAAACTTTCGCTGCAAGATTTACAATCATCAACATCATCATCATCGTCATCAGGTTCATTGTTACTGCTATTTTCTCCTTTCTACCCCACTTCCTTTATGTTTTCTCCATCCAGATACCTCATCATCTCCCCTGAAAATCCAGGCAAAAACACCGCAAGAACATTGCACAATGCCCTATAATTAACTTATGAACCATCTGCTTCTGCTGGCTTTTAAGAAAACAGTAAAGAGGATGAAGCCCTGGGCTACGAGGGGGTCAGTTAAGATTAGAATTCAAAAGATGGAGAGGTGGCGAAGAGAGAGGACGGAGTACTGCTATTAACCAAACTCTTCAACTAAGCCTCACCCTCTCCTCAACACCATCTACTGACCACCAGTATAGCAAAACCATCTGTCCGTCCATCCATTTGTCTGTCTGTCATCTTTGAAAGGAAGAAGATGAAGATTAAGACAACAACAATGAAAAAAGCCAAATGATGATTACAATTTGTTGGACAAATTCAAAGAAGAGTGTTGTCAGTAGGAGGAGGAGGAGGAGGAGGAGTCAGCCTCTGAGAGAAAACTCTGACCAATTCCAAAGATGGAACCATCTGCCTAAATACAGAGCCATCTGCAAGAAGAGTAAGTGAGGGAGAAAGAATGGCCAGTGCAGTAATGGCATTGCAGAGAGATAGAGGAATTGGAAGCATTCACCATTCAAAGAATGTTCGAAGAATTAGAAGCTAAATGATGGCAATTGTTCTTGGCTTACTGGTAATGAAAATTACACAATTTCAAAGGCATGTCTAGCAACCTCTTAGCCCAATTTTCACATGAAAGGAAAACTTTTAGGTTTATAAGAGTTGTGGTCAACAGACAGACATTGAAGATTTGCAGAGAAACAAAATGGAGGTAGAGAAAGAGAGAGAGGGGGGGGGGAGATAGCCGATTTGATTGTGTGGAAAAAGTCTTTGCAATGTTGGTAATGGAATTATAGAATCACGGGATCAAGCAAAAGTCAATAGAAATATTTATACATAAATTTCAGGAATACTTTCTTTTACAATATGAACCGTAATAATAAACGGATATTCTTCGGATACGTCTATTTGATCAACGCGTTTAACGATTAAAAATGCTAATTCAAACTTAAGCATGACAAGCTGAAAGAGGGAGTAGCGTATCATAATATACTGACATAATAACTAAACCTATATATAAGAAAGATGAATAAAAGAAAAAATCATATAGTTTTCTTACATGCCTTCAAATTTTATCATAATGCTTCCCAAACAGTCATTTATATCAACATAGCAAACTTTTATGTTTATAAGAGCTGTAGTCAACAGACAGACATTGAAGATTTGCAGAAAAACAAGACGGGGAAGGGAGAGACAGAGGGGAGAAAGAGAGGGAGGAACTAAAGATAGAGGGAGGAAAGAGAGAGAGGGAGAGAGAGGGGGAGGGAGGAAAGAGAGAGAGAGGAAAGAGAGGGAGAGAGAGGGAGGGAGGGAGAGAAGGGGGAGAGAGAGAGAGGGATGAAAAAGAGGGAGAGAGAGGGGGAGGGAGGAAAGAAAAAGAGAGGAAAGAGAGGGAGAGAGAGGGGGAGGGAGGAAAGAGAGAAAGAGGAAAGAGAGGGAGAGAGAGAGGGTGGGAGGAAAGAGAGGGAGAGAGAGAGGGAGGGAGGAAAGAGAGGGAGAGGGAGGGAGGAAAGAGAGGGAGAGAGGGAGGGAGGAAAGAGAGGGAGAGAGAGGGAGGGGGAGAAGGGGGAGAGAGAGGGGGGGAGAGAAAGAGGGAGGGAGAGAAAGAAAGAGAGGGGACGAAAGAAAGAGAGGGGAGAGAGAAGGAGGGGAAACAGAGGGGAGAGGGAGGGAGAGAAAGAGGGAGGAAGGGAGAGAGGGAACATCAGTGGCTGATCAGACAGTACAGAGTTTATTTTTAAAATTCAGTAGTGGTAATCAAAGCTTTGAAAATGAAGGCAGAGGACGGTCACTCTTGACAAGCCTTTTCACCATAGCAATTTGCTTAAGATCGTCTGACACTGTTGAAATACTGATATCAAGTGCCTTAGAAATGTTGCTAACAGTTTAACATGAGTTATGTTTAAAAAATGCTTTTAATAGTTAAGTTCCAATAGTGTAAGGCTGTACTCTACCTTCATCTTCAAGGCTATTATAGAATTTCTAGAAACCACCTTAGTGTTCGATCATTATATAGAACTTCTCCCTCTCCCCCCCCCCGTTCTGTCGATATTGGTCGCTGTTTGAGAAGCATTATTGATTAAAGTGAAAAAGTTTACTTGATGACGTGATTCCGGTTTTTAAATCGGAAATTGACAAGCAGTGTTTATCAAAAAACAGTCCCTCCTAGTTTTATATCATTTTTAGATTTTTGTGGAATTTTTTATTTCAATAGTTTGTAAATATTTGTTAAGAGAGTTAACCAAATTTCTTTTATCACTAACCCTAAGTTCGAGTTGGAAGGTTGTAAAACCACACATAATCACCTAAAAAAGTAGAACGCACACCCTCAACAAAAAGATGGATTTGATTATTCGTAATATAAAAAAATGGTGAAAAGAAATTAAAAGCTATTATTTAACAAAACTCTAGTCAAAGTATCTAAGAAATATCTAAAGCACTTCATATCAGTATTTTAACATTGTCCAACCATCTGAAATAAATTAGTAAGTTGAAAAATCTCAATAAATTGATTCCGCATTAGCTCAATGAATAAATCCTTGTTTCTGAAATTGGTCATTATTTTCCGAACAGCTTAATACTTTATTCAAAATCAAAGAGTATCAATTTGTGATTACAAATCTCTAACGAAAATTTAACTTTTAAAATTTATCATGCAAATCCTGTATGGATTAGTGATACGTGTATTTTTCTTTGAAGATCAGCACTCTGAATTAGTTTCTCCTTAATTATATTAAGGAGAAACTAATTCAGAGCTGAATAATGTCAAAATTCTGTGCAAGATGTTCAGGCAATTTAAAATCTATTTGGATAAAGTACAAAATCGACTTCGAAATCTAGTAAGGGATGATCCCTCCTCTTTCCTACAACCCCAGAGTAGAGATCTTGCTAATCTTTATCTATTCTAAAGGTTTTTCATGGTAGATGCTCTGTTGATCTTCAATTTCTGGTTCCTCCCAGTAAACAATTTACAGCAAAACTCGTCTAGTTACAACATCTGTAAAGAATTTTTTTTTTCTTCCTCTGTGTACCTAAAACTAAATGGAACTTTTATGAACAAAGTTTGTTTCAAAGAATTTCACATCTGTGGAATACGATACCACGGGACTGCTTTCGAACTGACTACAACACGGTCGTTTTCTAGTCCAATGTTAACAAATTCATGAATAATCAAATTCTGTCCCATTTCACCTATGGTTTCGAATCTTTTCAAGGTGTTGTTCATTATCAACCGACAATCTCATTCATCCTTATTCTCGAACGGCCTTTGAGTCTTGATATCTGGTAACTCATTAGTAAATATAAATATATATATATATATATATATATATATATATATATTAAAATGTTAGGAGAGGTTGAAGAAGATAGTAAGGATCGACACTTGATGAGCTCATAGCAAAAGAAACAGATAAACCTAGTCTAAATTGGTAATGAGTCACGCTCGTATAGGAAAGAAAAAATGACCCCCTCGGGTGATAGAAATTGTAGCTGGGTGCAGTAAGGAAGGACAAGTGAAAGTGAAAATAGAGAAAGGCAAATAATTGAGCAACTCAAAACTGCTGGACCTTTATGTTGAAAACAACGATGAGGAGATGACCACTGATTGGCTATGGGACTCCTGAAAATGATGGGTGGCAAGAGAAGGGGGGGGGGGGTGTTGCAGAGTCCGTGCCGCTACTTCACGTGCATGACACGGTGATAATCTCCAAGACTAAATGGCATCATGCCGAGCTAATAAGCACCAGGTGGCAGTTAATACCATTTTCCTTATCTGCTGAGAGATGATGGTTATTTGCAAGGCACAAATTTCTTAACAGGGTTGCAAATATTATTCATTGGCTTTCAGTCTCTGAAGTAAATTAAGGGAGAGGGTGAAAAGTGGGGAGGGGAGATATAAAAACTGAGAGAGAAGATGGTGGTGGTGGTGGTAGTGGCTGGAGGGAATAGGTGATGTAGCAAAGTGATAAGCTCATGCGATGTAGAGAGAAGTAAAAAAGAAAAAAAGCAATAAGCCAGGAGAGGGAGAAAAAAGAAACAATAAAGATGAGAAGAAAAAAAAGAAAAGGAAATATTATTATTGAAGGGAAAAAAGCTAGAGAGAGAGAGAGAGAGAGAGAGAGAGAGAGAGGGTCGTGGTACAGGGAAGTGGAGTGATCCCAACACCCTGTTGATTGTCGGCATGGTGCTAATAAGATTAGACTGAATGAAATGAGTATTTCTGCAGTCTGCTATTCTCAAGAGGAACCCCTCCCACCAACTTCTGCTGCACTGAGAGGATACTATCACATTCTCTAGTTGTTGCTGTTGACACAGCCTAAGATTGCAACTCAAGATAAATACTTGCACATTTATATAGACACACACACACATATATATAGATATTATATATATATAATTATTCATTTTCCGCTTACCCTCTCATTTGCCTTTTCAATCTTGCTCACACACATAAATGAGACCTGAGTCCCTGTTTACTTGCCTCCCCATGAGGTCAGTTTTTAATGTTGAGAGATATCCAGCAACTATGAGAGGAACTCTAGATGGAATAAATATAAAAATTACCCCAGTCGAGAAAGATTCCTACACAAATTTATATGAACAATCATTTAATAAAAGAATGTGTTTTTTTAATTTAATAGCAATGTTTTAATATTATCTATTTCCTAAAGTGGTCTTAGAGCACAAGGATCTCCGATTCAATTTTTTAACAGAATATTACGAACAAGCACAAAAAGGGTCATGTAAAACTAACATAACCAAAAAGAATCAACAAATTATTGTGATTTGAGACGATATTCAATATAATTAGGTAAATATAGTAATAGACTTTTTTTTAAACCGACAACTTTGTTTTTTTGTTTTAAATGTAATGCATATTAAGTGTGAGGCCTAGATCATGTGCTTTAGTTGAATTGCCCTAAAGCCGGTCCTTTTTCTGGTGCTCTTCCAATATGGGATCTACCAAATGTTCAGGGTTAAGCTTAGATAATTAGTGTCAGAAAACATTCAGTAGATCCCATATTGGCGTTACACTCTTTTTCTTTCATTGTCAATATATTATATTTAACCGAGTAATATTCATCCTATAGATCAGATATACAATTAAACTAGACTACAAACTAATTGACCGATTCTTGCGTGTGTCTGCGTGTATAATAAAGGAGTAAGGATTCCATGATAAGTGGCAGTTTTATGCCAATACATACAGAGTGATATATCTTTTAATTAATTTAAACAAAATTTAATCACAGGATTATGTGCGTAATTACAATCTGAAACTCATCTCATTGTACATATTAATACCTATATGCACAATTAAGAATATTGATACCTTATGTTATTTGACATAATGGTTAGAGTGTTCGCTAATCGGTCTGGAGACTGGAGTTCAATCCTTAGCCGAGTCATACAAAAGACTAGAAAAATATGGTACTTGACGCCATCTTGCTAAACCCTCAAAATTATAAGATGAGGATCATTGGTAAGTTAAGTAATCATGCAAAAGGAGTGACACTCTCATCTTCACTTCGTGGTAGTAGCCAATGAAAAGGAAGCCTTTGGGTTGCCCTCGAATACAGTTGACCCCATTATGAATTTTGGAATATATCTTCTCAGCAACTCGGTGAGTAACATGGGCACATTATGTTTTTGTAAACGCTACCATTTAGGGGGTGCACCCATCCAAACTTTCACCCATCACCAAAATACATTTAAAATAAGTTAGATACAAAATATTTAATAGGGAAAACAATCGCTCTACATCTAATTTTGAGTTATAATAAATAATATTTTTTTAAAAGAATGCATGAGCGTCAATAATATGTATGCGTTTGGTAAAATCCTAAACTTATCATTATAAATTATAGAATATATATTTTAGACAACATGGTCAGTAACGTAGGCACATTATTTTTTTGTCAACTTTACCATTTGGTGGGGGTGGGGTGGCACCTAAACCGTATCATACCCCACAAAGAAAGAAAAAAACATTGAAATTTAAAACTAACGCTATATTTATTACTTATACCCGTCCTGGGATGGGTATTTTACTATTGTGTGTATATATATATAATTTGTTATGTTTACCTACCTAGTTGCTAAAAAGCTGCCAATTTTTCTTCTGAAAAAAAAAATACTGAATAGTATTGTAAAAAAAGTAAAAGGCACCATCAGATTAAAAGGAAAGTAGGCGAAAGTAAGATCTAAACATTTTTTGTCTGCCAACCGATTTAGGAAATCAATTTTCCCCACAATTATAATTCATTAGAATCTGGAAAATTTCCACACACGGACATAAATAAGTAAACTTTTCAAGAAAAAGATATAGATTGAGGCCACAGAGATAAAATGGAAAAACACGTACCACAACCAAAAGATGTCAACAAGAGAATAAAAACATTAAAAAAAACATTACTACCGAGGTCAAATATGTATAAAAAATCTAAAAACGGTGTAAAGAACCTGTGGGTCAGTTGAAATTATTAAAGCAAGTTACATGGAATAGAGGTAGAAAGAAAAAGAAAATGGCAACAACTGCTTGTAAGAAAAACTGGAGATAAAAACAATTATTATATAAAAGAAACAGTTTAATTTGTAAATGCAGATATAAAAGTACAAATTTATTAATAAAATTCTTTATTTGAAACCCGCAGGTAAATAAGAAATACAAAAGAAAATCTAAGCCTTGAGCAAATTGTAAGTAAACAACGTTAAAAATAAAATATTTTGAGAATAACATTCTTGAAAACACAAAATCAGGAATTAACATCTGATGATTGCCAAAAAGGTATGACATTTGTATTGACTTTATATAACCTTAGGTGTGTAAATGTTTACATATTTATATATACAGAATTCACTGCAAAACTAATTAACCGATCATTATGAATTTTCAAACACAGGCGTCGTAATGTGGGCTATATTTAGTTTAATTTAGTTTGATGGTGGAAAGGGGGTGGAAGCGCTTTGTGAAATATTAACAATAGGCACTATTCATCAATTAATAAATATTCTCCAAATTTCAGTTTCTTTAGAGTACTTTAAAGGGTTTTCGGGGGCATAATATGGGTACAACCTCCCATTCGAAAATTCAAATAGATTTGCATTGAATTTGATCCATAGTCATTAGACCAATGAAGTAAGATTCCCTGAATTTCAATTTCTTTTTGAAACCATTAAGCTTAAGCTTTAAATTTTAGACATTTTCTAGAAACAAAATCGTCTAATGGTTTTTTATCAAAATTGGGATTAGAATTCTAGACGTAAGATTTAGTATCATTATATCTTGATTTTAATCTTTGTGAGGGGACATAAAAGTGGTGCAAAACTGTTCTATTCAAGGAATTAATTTTACCCGCCCTGGGGTGGGTATTCTTCTAGTTATATATATGTGTGTGTCTGTGTGTTTCAATTTATAATACTGACAAGGAACTCCTTTTTATCAGGTATTCTAATGAGAACCTGACTTTTTTTTTTTACTGATGGCACAAATGAAATTTCAAATTCATATTTCAATGTATTCTCTTGCCATTTTCAAAGGAATTAAATATTAATGATAACAAAATCAGCAAAATGAAACATGCCTAAAGGATGGTTTGCTGCCAATATATATATATATATATATAATATATTATTTCTTGTGAATAGGAAAGGAACACCTTCCTTGTAGAATGGGAAATATTTAACATTTCACAGCCACACAAGTACAAAAGCAATCAAATTATTGCATACAAAACCAGAAAGAGATGGAAGATGCACATATGCACGCATATCAAAGACAATAGATGCCTGCAAATACAAAGTGATCAGACACATACATAACAATAAAAGATAGAAATCTGTGATCTGTCTTCGAACGCACACCAACCACCACCAACAAAGGAAACATCCACTCTTCCCTGTTTTCCTTCCTAGCTTAAACTTCAGTGCCTCAGAAATGCGGTTCATCACTCGCATAATAACAAAGGGTGATGAAGAAAAACAACGGAAAGGTTGGAGAGGAATAGAGAAAGAAAGGTGGTTTTCTAGAAATATGTAAAAAAGAGTGTGAAGAATGGAGAGAAAGAGAGACAGAGAGAAAGAATAAAGAAAAGAGATTAAAAATAAGACAAGAAAATTGAAAGAAAGAAATATTATAAAGAACATACCTAGAAATATATAAAACTAGATGCATCTACCCCGCGTTTCCCGGGAGACTTTTTACTTTTAAATTCTCTTTCCCTAATTTACTCCCCCCCCCCCTACAATTTTGCCTTTTCTCTAAAAGTTCTTGTAAGAAAATATTTACATTTTTGGAAAGATAATTCGATAAGGGAATACATGTCACCAACGAATATGCTAGTTCAAACTTAAGCATGACAGACCAACAGATATGCTAGTTTAAACTTAAGCATGATAGACCGACAAATGAAACATTTCCAAAATTAAGCATGACAAACCAAAGAAACCTCTCTTTCAAACGTAAGCATAAAAGACTGATGACAATTCTATTTCATGTGTGACAGACCAACAAGTAAGCCTCTTATAAAAATACTTTGGAGCAGCCATTCAATCGGCTTGTTTCGCAATGAAAATGGCTTTTTCAACCTGAAGTCTGACCAACCGACCAATGAACAGAGACCCTGATAGGAAAACAAGGGCGTATCTACAATGGCAGTGGAATTATATAACAAAACAACGGAGCATGAAAATAATGAAATTTGATTAAAAGAAAGAACATAAAAGCCAGAAAGAGGAAGAATAAAGAGAAAAGAATAAGATTGCGTCATTGCTATCCCTGTGAATAAAAAGACATTACAACAAGAGATTGTAAGCAGAGATATTTCTTTGAGAGATTCTTATTGCCATAGCATTCTTTTCACTGGATTTTGGAATTCTGGCTAAGCATGGCGATGGCATCATACTGACATTTGATGGCTATCCCCAAAACAATCCTGTTGATGATTGTCTTTCTTCTTACTTATGTGCTTCATAATATATTTGAAATATTTTCGTCATGTTATTTTTAATAAAGAAATGTGGATAACCTGTCTGAAATAAAGTCATCTTGAATTGGGAAAGTTGACTCGTGTCGTTTAAAACACGTTAAAGATATATTATATAGATAATTCACTGCTTATGTTCGATTAGATCATTTCACTATATCCTTCTTTTGAAGATAAAGTTTGACATAAGGTCGATTTTTAATATGAGGGACATCTAGCTACCGCTAAAATAGGCATTCTGCAAAGAAAGGAAGAATTGTTCTAGCCGAAAAAATTTCGTTTCCTCTGACAAAACAGATACTACACATTTAAAATTCGGTCAATAGAAGAATAAAAATGTTTTCGGGGAGGGTAGAATCTTGGATCTTATCAGCTAGAATCTCATTGGATGTTTTGCTCCACTTTTCAAACTTTGAGTAGCAGTAGCAAAACAATAGCACCTTTTTTTGTTCAACAGTCCATGGTTGGACTTTTAAGCCTCTTATGTTTCTTTTTTTTGTTGCTGCATTTGATGGAGATAGGAGGCCAAGACCTTTTGTCTCAAGGCCTGATGGCTGACCCTCGTTGACCTCTGTATTGGTTGGAGCATCATTTCCAGAGGCAGGAAGGTTTACACCATTGCTTACATCTTCCCGCCTGGTGTTTGAACGAGTTGATGGTCCCTTATTATCCTGGGTGCCGGCCTGCCAGTATTTATTTTTGTGTTTATTCATACTTTTATTATTCATTTTCTCATTGTCAACGGCTTCTAATTGTATATTCGAAGCTGCCCTCTATGAGTAGAGGGGATGCACCCGTCCGCAATTCGGGAGACGTGCTGGATGGCTTGAGGAGACAGCACACCATTTGTTTTGAATATTTGGTCAGGGTTTACTTCAAGTAAAAAGTATCCTCATGTCAGAGTCTCTGACAAACCCCTGTACAGAGAGACCGAAGACACCCGAGGGTGGTGTCTAGTAGGCATTTGTCTTTAGATGTGTCCATTAAATCTAGAAATTTCAAACGAATATGATAGATCACGCTGATTATAGATATAGGTGGACAAGTGGCGGGCAGTAGTGGTGGGTTAGGGTTAGGGGGGGCATGCAATCATATTCAAACTATATTTACTAATAGTAAGACTTATATTTGAGTCTTCGGGACATACAATCAAGGAGTTGGCCTGACCTCTGCACGTCACTGATATGGACACATCTGATGATGCTATTTTAAATTTAAACAGCACAGACTGACCAACAGACTGAGTCACATTGAGAAATGAGGGTGTATCTAAAAGATATGACTATATCAGCGATTCCTCCGATATTTTCTAGGGAGAAATCATTGATTATAAGATGTTTCTTCACATTGTTTTTGGTTGGTTATATATTCAACTGAAACCTGGTTTTCCTTGAAGTCCAATAAGAGAAGTTCAATACCGATGCCTTTATAAAAGGTAGATTTCTCGGATGTCATTGTGAAGAAGTAAAATGGATAAGAACACATATTTGTCTTGGATTCTCAGAGACTGATTGATTGAACTGGAAAAAATATTCTGTAGACTCCTTCAGGATTTTTTTAATGTACAAGGCTAATTGAAAGAATTCAAAGAGGAGGAAGAGGATGACAATAATATCCGTGACCTGTCAGTACCAGACCCTTTGGATTTGATGAAGAGTTGGAGACAAACAAATCGAACACAGTCAGTGCTCTTTTTCCAAATTCGGAACAACCGACTTTTTCCATGGGTTGGAAGTTGATTTGGGGAGTTTGCTTAAGAATCCCTTGGAGAATTAGAATGGCGAGCTTTCTATTTAACCAGTAATAGACGCAGTCATGCACAATAAATACAATCATGTTAGCAAATAACACATAATAAATAGTAGGAAATTTGAAAAACGCTTTGTTAAATTAGTTTTGGCAATGAATTTTTTTAATTAAGTAAATTCAGACGATTTTTAATTTCCAATTTCATGTAAAGTGTACTTGAACCGGCACATCTGGCATAACGATTGGAGTGTTCGTTAATTGGCTGGGACATCAGGGTTCAATCTTCGTTCGAGTCATATTAAAGACTCAAAATGGTACTTGCTGTCCCTTTTCTAAACATTCAGCATTATAAGGTGAAGATTACAGGTAAAAGGAGCAATCCATAGAAAGAAGTGGCCCCCTCCCCTACATCAAAAAGGGAGGCTTCGAGTCTATCCATTTATTTTATATTTTTGTTTCTAGCAAATATCTTTGTAATCATTCTAAAAAGTAAAGTCATTTCAACTATGAAAACAAACATGGTATTTTTAAAGAGAGAATGCGGATAAAGTTTATAAAATGAAGATATAATTAAGTCTGCATTTTAAAAGTTTTTTTTAAGTTAACCTACAATGATTTAAGCACAAATTAATCTTTAAATACATCGAATGTGATGACTATCTGTTCAAAACTCATTGGTGCAACTCATTTATAATTTTTAACTTATTCTAAACTAAAATATATGGATTCAACTGCTTGACAAAAAATGTTTATTTTGTTCTTATTAGTCAATCAGGCAGAAAAAGTAGTCTTATATCTAAATCCTATTATTTAATTACATAAGCTGCCGATAAAATTTTCAATCATCAATGTGACTATGACAAACAAAATAAGATGACGAGTTTGAATAAACACTGCATAATAATTATAATTCTTTATCTAAAGAAAATCAATACAAAGTAAAACTCTAATATATAATTATATATATATATATATATCATTTAAAATCAATAACTAATTTAAGACTTTAAAACTTAAATAAAATATTATGTGTCTGAATAAAAAAAGGAAGTAAAAATGTGATCCCTGCAATTTTATACATCAATCTTATTCATAAAGTTTGTAGAAGGGCCGTGTTCGCATATTTACATAGATGTAACAAGAAAAATTGATCTGTGGTCTTTATCAAGTTCCTGCCACGATGTTGGTACTATTTATATTTGCCAAACAGACACGATATGAAGATGTGTAAGAGCAGAGGCTGATAAGAGAACGAAGCACGGAGAATCATGCTGGGATGACTAAATAGTCTCTTCGGGTAGATCCAGTGGAACAGGAATGGCCCACCATAGAGTTCCTGTGAATCAAATAAACTCAGTTGAAAGGGAAAGAGAGAGATGGATGCTGACTTGATCTCTGTTGCTATCTATCAAAGATGGAACCTGAACATGTAGAGTTAATGTGACAATTGATCATTGGAAATCTTGTATATTCATTCATGCCTCATCATGGCACCAAGTAGCTTATTTGATACCTGCAGTAAGATGATGGAGAAAACATAGGTGCGTGCATACTATGATTGATCTTAATAACAAAGATATACTACACTGCACCCTTAAAGCAGGAGGTTATGCCTGGAAGAATGGTGACATGCCAACAGAACAGATACTATACTATTCCCTTCGAATTGAGCATTGAAGGATAGTACATTAATCTGAAAGAGTAGACTGAATTGAGCATTAATAGAAATAATAGTCTAGTTTTGACTACAGACAGATACCACATTTCCATGATTAATACTTAAACTTAGAGAAATCAGGAACTTTAGTAGAATTTTACCCACGTAAACACGAGAAGGCAAACATATTACTACTACTAATGAGTCATCATATATTAAGGCTAAGAAACCATTCGAAGATAAGGGTTAATGAGATGGAAAGATTGAGAGTCGATTTATGGTGAATACTATGAGAGGCTGAACCAGCAAACAGTGATTCTCCCCCCTCTGTCAGAAACATCATTCATGGAATGTGAGGACTAAAGGACAAAATAGGGAGGGAAGCGAGAGTTGCTATAGAGAGATGATAGCAGGGTGAACAAAGGGATTTGCCTTTTAAGACATACAAAGAAAAAAGATAAGTAATGATAGATAAAATATTCTTTAGATTAATAGTCTTGAAATAATTATTGGAAGAAAAAATTTTTACTTAGGAGAATTTATTATTATAAATTTTGATTATCAAGAGTCTAAATTTAATTTTACAACTGAGTTTATATTCCAGATTTCGAAATTGGAGAAAAAAAGGCATTTTCGAAATTTAGAATTTCTTCCTTTTATTCGTTTTTGTTCTCTTAAAAATTCCTTCAATAGTATAAAGATAAGAACGAGTGTTGTCTTAATTGTATATTTAAAATTAAATGATGTAGAAAAGGTTGGGGGTAATGCATCGAGACGTCATGATCTATGATTTGGAATAAACGCAAAAAAGAAATGCCAGTCGATATGTTGGGACTGATAAGAAAGAAATGAAATAGCTCCAGTCGAACTAAAAGAAAAAGAAACATTAAGCAATGCTTTAAGGTTGAAAAGATCAGCTAATCTATCGGCCATCTTTATCAAATTAACAGTTTCTGGAATTTACCATTTCCAAGATCAATAGAAATAATGCACTCCAGCAGGTAATGAAAGGTGGAAATGGTAAAATTAGCTTCTTTACTGGCCTACTTTTGTTTTTGTTTTTAATATAAAAAGTTGCACACACCCACTAAAGATAAAAATGTTCGCATCGTCTTTTCCGACAATAAATGAATACAGGAACAAGTTAGGGCAGAATATAATGATAAAAAGCTTTGATTTCTGCCAACTCTAAATTTTTTTTTCGTTTTTATGCATTTCGAACTTCACCTCTTTTCTAACGTTGCCCTCGCATTACAATGAGAGGATTTTTCTGCGGGTTGGTCGGCCTGCCACTAAAATTTCTGTGACAGGACGGATATATATATATATATATATATATATTTTCATAGCTTACTATATATATATATATATATATATTTTCATAGCTTACTATATATATATATTTTTTTTTTCATAGCTTACTATATATATATATATTCATAGCTTACTATATATATATTCATAGTTTACTATATATATATATATATTTTCATAGCTTACTATATATATATATTTTCATAGCTTACTATATATATATATATTCATAGCTTACTATATATATATATTCATAGTTTACTATATATATATATATATATTTTCATAGCTTACTATATATATATATATTTTCATAGCTTACTATATATATATATATATATATTTTCATAGCTTACTATATATATATATATATATATATTTTCATAGCTTACTATATATATATATATATTTTCATAGCTTACTATATATATATATATTTTCATAGCTTACTATATATATATATATATATATATTTTCATAGCTTACTATATATATATATTTTCATAGCTTACTATATATATATATTTTCATAGCTTACTATATATATATATATATATATATATATATATATATATATTCATAGCTTACTATATATATATATATATATTTTCATAGCTTACTATATATATATATATATATTCATAGCTTACTATATATATATATATATATTTTCATAGCTTACTATATATATATATATATTTTTTCATAGCTTACTATATATATATATATATATATATATATAAAATTCGTGTTACTGAGTGTTTTTATATCCACGTGGTGTTTAGTCTATCTAGCTAACAAATCAGATTAATTGTTATTTTAACAACGGGGGGGGGGTAGAACTTGCTATGTATGTATATATATACACACAAATATATGTACACAAATGTATATATACACAAATACATAAACTTACTATGTATATATATGCACAAATAAATACACAGTGTACTTTATTATAGAGTGAGGGATTACTTGTTTGCTATGCCTCTTTGGACATCTTTTTGTAACTATCTTTTCAATTCAACGATTATTGCTTTAACTTGACCAAACCGCTTACATTAATATAATATACAGATCGAATTCCGTTAAATACTCCATCTTAATTTCTATTTTTTACCATTATTTTTTAATTCGTCTCATTCTATTTTAAAATATTCTACATTATTTCTGTTCACAATTTGATCTGCCAATTTGTTAAAAAAAAATACATTACTCTATTATATAAAAAAATCAATTGGTTAATAAATCTGTCTTTTTAAATATACCTAGAGAATACACTTCAAAATCTAGGATGAATAATAAAAACAAAAGTCCACTATTGTTAGAAATCCATTATTTTTACAGTTTCAGTTTAAAAACCTCATTCTTCTTTCTAATAAAGTAGTTAATCCTAATTTTTCTAACCCCCTCTCTCTTTCTCTTACTCTGACTGTGGTAGTTTATGCTTTTCCATGGACAAATCTTAATGTACATTGTCGTTACCACCTTAACAAGCTTTCAGTAATATTCATTATCAAATACAACAAATACAAAAAGAGAGAACAAAAAACCTCTGTAACAGTCAGTATGAATAATGCCAATGTAACCCATGTTACCACTTATCGAGGCGAAAAGCCACTCGAGAATAAGGGTTAGTGATATTTTCAGTTGGATGATGGAACAGTACTATGAAAGGATTGAGGACTATGATTAATTTACGGGACGACTCGACAGATATTTGTTGGCATTGGACTTGAAAATAACAATGTTGTAGTCTGTAGGGAAAAATTCCAGCGGTAACGTGTTCCACAGGTCAGAGGTATTCGGAGAGAAACTCTCTCCATCGAAGTTCTCTTTGATTTTAGGTTCATAGAGCAGTGTTAGTAGCAAGACGAGTTCTTGTTGAGAAAGTTTTACAGAGGGGGTGCAGAGCTTGAATAAATCACCGCATAATAATTATATTATATATTATGGTCGATAATTATACCATATATATATATATATATATATATATATATATATCATATTCGAGCACCAACTTGAAAATACCGATAGAGTAGAGAAAGCCTAGCAACGCCTAGAGTAAGAGGAGGAACAGAATTGGTTCTTTTAAATGCATATCAAATCATCAACATCTACATTTCAAGACCTGTTGAGAAATGTCGAGTGGAAAACCTCTCTACTTCCGTGAAGAAGTTTTGAATACGAATACATGATCGCCATTAGAGGCAAGATAAGGATTCTTTCAAAATAGAGTTTCTCCATTATTATTGATATTATCAGGTTTCCTATTATGAAAAAGCAAAAAAACTCACGTGAACAATGTCACTTTAATTATCAATATATGATCACTAACGTAGTAATCGTCTTGCTCCTCAAGCCAGATTGAACAGCCGAGTAAAAAGGCAAAAATATAGATCAAAATAATCAATACATTTTAAAGCATAATTTCAATTTCGAGAACTATCAATCTCTGAAGCAATTCAAGCATGCTATCAGCTGATGTACACATTTATGCTAACAAGCAAAATGAATGGATCAAGCTTTTAGTGAGCACTTTTTCATCCAGCCGATATTTTCAACTTCATATCAAGAAACGCAAACGATATTCTTTAAGCTTTAATTTTAATCTTTCTAGCTGCGTTAATAATTGAAATTATGAATGACTTTTTAGGTTGAATAATAAAAAAGATATATAACATTAATCAAGAAGTTGGTGCAGATAAAGATATGATAAACAGCGATTAATTTGAATTTTTTCTTTACATGTGGACATTTACATGGGACGAGATTCCTTTATTTATATGATGTTACAAATGAAGATTATGTATCTGTCTGTCTGAAGCCGAACCTATACCATGTTCTATTAATATACTATTGTACTGTCAATGCTCAATTCAGGGGACGGGGCTTAGTATAGTATCTATTCTGTTGTCATTAGACCATCCTTCCAGGCATTACCTCCTATTTCGAGAAGATAGTGTAGTATCTGTTCTGTTATGAGACTATCCTTCCAGGCATTACTTTTTTCCTTTTGAGGAGTAGCGTACATCAACAAATATCGTCACAATCGGCTGTTCAGTAGCAAATTCAACTATTGCATTATATATATACTAGCAAAAATATGTGATCAGAGGAGCATATCACTGATAGGATGATATAATAAAAAAATGAATCAGTAACTTTGAAATTATTGTGTGATGGAGCTTTTTACTGTGCATTTCAGCCATTATACATTTCTAATAATGAGTCACCACTTACCAAGACCAAAAGCCACTTGAGGATAAAGGTTAATGAGATGGATAGATTGTTAGTTAAATGAAGAAGTATATTATGACTGGATTTAAAATAATTAATGGAATGAACAAAATTCAAATACTTATGAGGACGGTATATGACAAGTATTTGCTGAGATTGGATTTGACTACGACTATGTTGTAATCATAGTGAAGCGGTCTCCTGGTTATGTGTTCCTCAGATGGGAAGTTCTTGGAAAGAAACACTGTTCATGGAAGATCCATTTGATGTTAGGAACACAGAGGAAGAAAGGAAAGTGCTTTGCAGTTGCGGTAGAAGACGAGTTCTTGCTATGAATGTCTTACAAAGAGGAACCAGAAATTGAAGCTCAATTGAGCAGTTTCCATGGAAATAACGAGAGAAATACGTAGAAAACAGAAGAGATCACCTCTCCCAACTAGATTGCTAAGCCATTATGTACTATATGAAGGTAAGAAAGATGACAGTGTTTGCTTCATTGGGTAATCATTCAAAAAGCCTAAAACAAAACTCTTTCTATAAGCATAAGGGTATAGTGTTCTCATGCCTTACATGATGCACGGAGCGTCTTTCCTTTCACATTCCAGAAATTATAACTGAAACATGTGCATGCCCTGCCTATCGCTTTGGATATAAACCTGTCAGTTACCAAGAAAATTTGATACTGTGCCTACACTAATTACAATGAAAATAATATTATGAAATAAAATAGAAAGAGAATAGGAATTCTTTTCTGTTCATCTGTCCTCTTCCAAAGAAAAAGCAAAGTCTTATCAATATTTCTTCTGTTTCCATCATCTATATTTAGAAAATCATAACATAGGCATAACAACATCAAAGAAATTGCACCTCTTCAAACGAAGAGTTGCATCACTTATTTCCAGAGACATAACTACGTTTCAGGTATACAGAATACAATTATTTAAAGTGAAAATAGTAAACGTAATTTATTTCAGGTTGAAATTGCTTTCTCACAACTCATGTATTCTTTAATTAAGATGAGATCAATTAAAAATAATCATGCTTTAATTCTTGCACATGATCATCTCTCCATTTTTATACTTAATTATTTGCAAAATTAAAAGTCAATATAATTAGAATTGAAAATAACTTTGGTTTTCTTTTTGCATCGTAAACCCCCTTAACACTTGACTAAAAATGTTCGAATATTTATGTAGAAATCCGAGTGATTTATCCACGTTTTTTCAATCAAAAATAGGACCGACAAGTCCTTACTTCTCTTTCTATTTTTTATTCATATAAATAGCCATGAAAATAATATATATATATAAAATTACTATTATCATTATTGATCTTACGAATTGAGATAGTGTGAAATTGCATGATAAGAGGTTTTGTTTCCCATATTATCTGGATATATATATTTAAAAAAAAAAAAAAATGTTATGTTTTTTCTTGTTTGACTTCTATATGTAATGTCATAAGGGGCGCTGATGAATGGACGTTTTGGAATCATCCAAATTATAATACAAAATAAACTTTTCCAAATTGTTTTAGAAAGGATCGTATGCCAAACATTCGTTGTGTTTGAATTATTGGAACTGATATAAATATTGTTCTAATTTTGTTTATCTCAACTTACTTTATATCTATCTATCTATATTATTTTTATGGTTATCAGAGTAGGCACAACATTGATAATCTTTTTAACTATTGTGCTGAGTTAATGATTGAAATTATTATTTAACCCAAAAAGTTATTTAGAAAAAAATAGATATAATATTAAACAAGAAGTTGATGCAGATAAAGATATGATAAACAGTGATTATTTTGAATTTTTTCTTTACATGTGGACAAGATTCCTCTACTTATATGATATTACTAATGGAGATTACGTATCTGTCGAAATTCTGTTTGAAGTTTGTTAATGGCTTACCTTGATTCAAACAATTGAACAACAAAATGTAAGCTATTGATTTGATTAAAAAAATATATAAATTTTTAAATGGGGGATTTTGCCCATAGCATGCCTGCTAAAAATCCTTCAAAATACTACAAAAAACACTGAAATTTAGGGAATATTTATTAAAGTATGGTAATAGCAACCAAATGAACATGAAAGGTAATCTCATTGGTTGATCTTTCATAAGGACCTCTTTAATGGTGTCCCTTGATTCAAACAAATAGGCCCATTCAAAAAGCAAATGTCCCTAGTGGCCCCATAGAGATCAACGAAAGATTAAAACTCAAATTTACCATTTTCTGTTTTCAACCTTATTTTATAAACCGATTTTTCTATATTTAGGGCAAAATTGAACAACAAAAATTAAGATATTGATTTAAAAAAAAAAATTAAATAAATAAATAAAAAACCTGTCAGTTTTAAAGTGTGTATATTTTCCTTTTATCAAAAAACTGATGCATTTTTTATGAAAAAAAAAGCTAAAAATAATGAAATAAATAATAAAAACAAATGAAGAAAAAAATCAATTGAACTTATGAGGGATCAATAACGCCAAACATTATGAATACCGATCAAAAGTGATTTCCTACTTTGAAAAAATCGATCTCTCACATTTTCCTCGTGTGTGTCCAATTCTATCCTGACATAAAAGGTTACCAAAATAACAGAAATAAAACTCTTTCGTTTCTTTTTATCAGCAAGCACCAGCAGAACGATTCCAACCTCAAATATAGCCATATTACATATTCTCGTTAGAAAAGTTACAATAAAAATAAACATAAAATATCACAAAATGCAAACCCAAAAAATCTGTAGTGCATAAACTAAAAAGAATATTAATATTAGTAATAATAAAAAATACTGCCATCTACAATGATGATGATGATCATCATCATTATATATCTACAGCTTATTAGATAGCATACAAAGCTGTAGTGTGAGATATCGAGCTCTATTCTATGTTTAAAAAACAAATAAAACACAAGAAAATTAACACTGAGAAACATAATTTCAGAATCTTTGGTATATGTATGACAATCTTCTAGATCAATAAAATAAGTCACCTGGTAAATCCTACCCACTCGGTTTTCACCTCTCTTGTTCTGACTGGGTACGACTCAATTGTTTGAGAACTAAGAAGGGTTGCCTAAGCTTTGACATCTACCAACTGGGATGTATGTTCGACCCTGGATGATTGTGTGGTTCAAATAGGGCTGAACTCGTTCCAGGATGGATAAAATTAATTCCCCGAACAGAACAGTTGTGCACCACTTTTATGTCTAGAATCCTTATTCCAATTGTGATCAAAATCCATTGTATGATTTTGATTCTAGAAAATATCTAAAATTTAAGGCTTAAGCTTAAAGGGTATTATGAAAGAAATTGAAATTCAGAGAATCTAACTTAATTGCTGTCTAATGACTATGGATCATATTTATTGTATATCTGAAATATTTGAATTTTCAAATGGGAGGTGATACCGATATCATGCCCCTAAAACCTTTTTAAAATACTCCATAGAAACTTTCATAAAACTAAATTAAGCTAAATTAAACTAAATATAACTCACATTACCAACTCTTTAGCCTAGCCTAGATACTGTATTAAAAACTCCCAATGATAGCTTAATTAGTTTAGGAGTGAATCATGTACATAGTAATATAAAAACAGAGACACATACAGAACTTTATATAAATAAAGATTATATATACACATTATTACGAGTATAAGAAGAGGATTCCTTAAATTGGCGTCAGAACTTTTAAAATTTCAAGAATCAAAACCAGAGTCAGAAGAAGTTTTCAAATTTCAAGAGTCAAGTGTTTGGACTACCGATTCCAAAACTCTGGTTCCAGCTGCAGCCATGTTTTTTAGTCTTAGAACCATAAATATGAAATTGGCTAGCCGTGAGGATGAGGTATTGGGTTGAGATAGGGTGAGTGAAGAAATATGTTCTGCCTCATTGACACGAAGTAGCGGCTCCATAGAGATCAATGCAAGATTTAAAATAGCAAAGCAGCATCAAAAATACCGACAGAAAATAGTAAAAATAATAAATGTAAAAAAATAAAAATAATATAGAAAAAAGGGTTTCATTTACAAAACAGGCAAAAAAAACCCAAAAAACTATGCCTCAAGCAAATAGAGAGCGAGAGTTTATTTTCAACTCTCGCCTTTCAAACAAATAAGGCAAAACGATTCTAAGAAGCAAACGTATGAATCATGAATCAACATGAAAGGAAATCTATGTAATAAAATTGTCAGACAACTTATCGCCTGTCTGTAGCAATTCATGTTCAGGCATATTTTTTGAAAGAAATTAACTTTTTAAAAAGTATATTATAATTTTAAACAATTTTATTCAAGTAATGACCAAACGATACCATAAGTAATTTAATTAAACTTCACAAAACACTGATTATTAAAAAAATGTGAAAAAGAACCTGCATGTAACAATTGCTTAATATACATATGTTATTTCGTATCATGTCTATTTCGTTGGGAAAAGAAAAATATAAACTCGATAGTATTTAAGAGATCTAAATTTCAACATTCCATAAGACGGTAGTGTTACACGTAAGGAATAGCTATTTATACATATAGATATATTATTTACCTCCTTGCCAGCCGGGTTAGACACAAGGTCAAATGTGGTTTTGATAAGCCAGCGCATTAGAATACGCGCACTGGCTTACAAAACAAACACTTAGGGCAACCCTGTCAGTATTCCTCGGTAGACAATTAGCAATAAACCCCTCCTAGAGAGAAGGCAAAGCCTGGGAGGGTGGACCTCTTAGGACTGAACAGAACCATACATCAGCTCGACAGCAACAAAGCCACTGTCGGACTGATTTGTAGATATTGAAACAGCCAAACAATACTTATTATTATTATTAGCAAATAATATGCTGCCTTCAGTCACACATTTTTGCTAGTAAAAGAAAGTGTTGAGTTTGCTAATGAATAGCTGATTGTGAAAAGTTCTTGTTGGCGTACGTTACTCCCCCCAAATAAGGTAATGCCTGGTAGGATTATCATGAAAACAGAAGCGATACTACATCGCCTCTCCCCGAAAGGAGGATGTAGTGTCTAAGAGAATGATATCATGACCACACTCGTAAAAAAGAAGGAGGTAATACTTGGGACGATGGTATGACAACATCACATATATTACACTACACCTCCCCTTAAATCGGACACTGAAAGATAGTAAATTGGTCTGAAATATTATAGTAAACTGAATTAAGTATTAAAAGATAGAAGAGTATAATTAATAGAAGTAATAGTATAGTTTCGGCTTAAGACATACCAAATCTCTATTAGTAATAGGTATTATAAATAAACAATAATATAAATACCTTACATAAAAATATGGCTATGTGATTGATGTATTGAGGGTTTTTATTCGGATCATTGTTGTCATGTTTTAATTATTTTAAAAAAGAAGCAAAAATAGAGCATTTACACAAATTAAATCCTATAAATATCATGTGCGACTCATGAAAGGTTATTCAATCGTTAAATTATGGTAATAGAAACCAATTGAACATAAAACATGATCCAATTGGTCGATAGTTCATAGCCAACCATGTTTCATAATGACCACTTGAATGGCTCACCTTGATTCAAACTAATAGGCCCCATTAAAAAAAAATAGAGAGAAAGGTGTTATGTAGACATCACAGGGAAATGTCCTCAGTTTTTTCTTCTCTCTCAATTTTTCATTTGTTGTTCACCCAACCGCTTTTAACCCTAACTCTTTCTCGGGTGCAGACATCCATAAATCTAATGCTGAATGAAGTGCACTTCAATCAGGTGAAAAGAAACGAAGATATCATTCATGTTTTCAGTGATTCATTACCACACGGTCAAGTGGCAAAAAGCTTTGTAAATAAATGCATTTTCATTTCATATTTGTTTTAGTTGGGTTTGAATAAAAAAAGAGAGAGCAACAAGAAAAAGATGTTTTTTATAGGAATAACAAAAAATCTATCATGAAACATACAATCACCTTTTTGCAAATCCCACTATAATCATCCATCATGCGATAATATTTCAGCCAACAATCAGAAAGCAATGAATAATACTGATCCTCATACAATTAAGAATAAGAGCTCAAGTTACATGGAGAATGGATGACAATTAAAAAATATAAATCACTGAGAATACATATTAGAATTCCATTAACTTTTAAATTTTGTTTAACAGGATAATATCTAAAAGCTTTTTGCTTCAAGTCCTTAAAAAAGCAGAGTTAATCAACGTTTATTTCCCTAAGTTTTTTTTCCTCTATATTTTAAGCACACAAGCTAACATATTCCTCGGTTTGGGGATTGAGTTATGTTTGAAAGAAGAAACTTCCATTTTAATTGTTCTAATTAGCCATGATTTTCAATTAAATCATTAAGTGACCCATTTCTTACTAACTTTCTAGCTATTACTAGGTTTTTGAACCCCCCCTTTCTATTATTCTATACATCGTCTATTATCCTTGCTTCTGTCACTCCCTGTCTTTCTGTTTATTAACAGTCGGCAGTGATAAAGTAAGGAACGAATAAAAATATTGGAATCGTGCAAACAACATTTTGTTTGCACTAATATTATTAAACCGCAGTTGGTGATGAATAGAGCGACCCATCTCTTACTAACTTTCTATCACTTTCGCCCTCTCTCACTTTATGCGTTTTGACCCCCTTCCCCTCACTATTATTCTAAATGTTTTCTATTACTCTAGTTCTCGTCCCTCTCTATCTCGTTATGCATTCACAGTCGAAGGTAATAGAGAAAATAAAGAATAAAAAATTAGAATAGTCCTTATAAAAGAAAGAGAATATCACCACAAGCAATTGTAATTTGTAGTTGGCGAAGAAATTTTTTTTATTTATGATATATATATATATATATATATATATAGAGAGAGAGAGAGAGAGAGATAGAGAGAGAGAGAGAGAGATAGAGATATTTTCTACCCCTGGATGAAGATTTTGGTGGAGTCATTTACATCAATGTTCACTGATTTCTTGCTTTGGCTTTCATAGTAATCAATCTTTTCCTTGCTCACGGATTTTGCCATTGGACTATTGGATTTAAATACTTCACTGCTCAATTACTTTCTAACATTTTCTGATTGCTTATTCACATGTTTGCATGGACACATTGTTTTTCCACCCAATTTTGAAACTTTCTTCGAAAACTTTTTCCTTAAACAGATGGTAAAAATTATTTTGCTTGCAACATTTAAATTTTCAAATTTAGGCTAACCAGTAATTTATTATTTTGCTGGTTTTTCTCCCCTAGTGAGAAGAGCTAATCTTTGAAAATCCATCGATTAAGGGTACATTCTAATTTTTATTTTCCTTGATTGAACACTTGATGAATTAATACATATTTTAAATTGTCCAATTTTATTTTCATAATTACATTTTTTTATATGCATATATGAGAGAGAGAGAGAGAGAAAGAGAGAGAGAGCAGAAAGATGCTAATTTTGGATGTTTAAATTTTTTATATTTAGCTGGCTTTGCAAACTCATTTTCGTCTGATTGAAACAATGTAACCCTAGCTCAATGGACGATCCAACGGATCAATTTTTTTCTAGTAACACACTAAAATCATTAACGCTTTAAAAACATTGTCTGCATGCCACTTAATAAGAACCTCTGCCATAGATTAACTTATAGATGATCTCAATTCTGTTAGAATTTGTTCTTTTATTTTAAATCAATCTGGTTGGAGATAGAGATTAACCCCTTCCCGCCTCGACTAATTCTTCAATCATAAATCTAGTTTTTACGTCATTCAGCAAAAAGTAAACATTTAAAAACTAAATAAAAAAAACCCAAAACAATTGCAGTAAAATTACCGAATAACTAAATGAAAATTCAATAAAGGTAGAAATAAAATTTCTTGATTACCAATTTATTTCATGAGCTGCAAGAAGATGAAGCATTTGAAAATTATAATTATCTTAATTAATTACAATTATCTTGAAAAAAAATCAATTATTAGAATTAAGTCGTTTTCCTCAAATCAGTGGCAACGTATTCATTAGTTTAGGTGATTTACTACTTTTAAGTTAGAAAATAGATAAAATAAAATAAACAAGGTATCAATGGGTCAGTATTTGATTCATAGCATATACTCGTCAATGACCCCTTCTTCTCGATCGATCGACCCTGTTTTTATGAGAATAATATTTCTAGGAGAAAAAAGTAGACGAAAACATCGCCTCTTTAAATAAAGGTGACAACAGGAAGAATGTTTTTTACGTTCTTTTTTTCAGATTTAAACTCTCTTTGCAAACTCCAAGATTTATTTCATGACATTAAAAAGAAAAACACTAATACATCATTAGTACAGGTATTCGCTGGTATTTTTGTTTTCTACTGCAGAATTTTATACATTATAGAAACGTTACATCCGATTTATTACACTTGACAATCACTTGTAAATAGTTTGAAATCAGTAGCTCGACATGTCAAGTGGAGGGTGCTCTTTCAATATAGCACCTCTCTTATTGCACTTAACCTGTTCAGGTGAGATGCGGTTGATATTGTGCAATCCTTGTTTCACTGTAGACTCCACGTTCGCATTTTCATATAGAGAAGAGATTAGTTTTATTTTTCTAATTATGTGTTAGACCAATTGTTTATCTTTTTAGACCAATTGAGTTTATCTTTTCAGACCAATTGAGTTTATCTTTTCAGACCAATTGAGTTTATCTTTGAACATGTGAATATTTATCCATTTAATTCTTACTCCAAGATTAAGGAAACAAATAAAATTGAAACGCAAATAAATAAATATGTTAGAATCGCTTTCACCTAAATTTAATTTTGTATTTGTGCCTCGCTTAAGAATCGGGAACTCTCCACCATTTAGAGCCACAATGGCTGCAAAATGATATCCGAAAAGTTGAAAAAAAGAAAGACTTTGAAGAAAATTGCAGGCCTCCTGGCATCTATATTAGCAGTTTTATCTCTGGCTTTTCATCCATAAGCCAGTAATCATAGTTCAGTCGGTGCGACACCATCTTCTGATAGATGAGGCAGGTAAAGAAATAGGAGGAAAAGGTGCGTGCGAGTGTGGGGTGTGCGAGTGTGTGTGAAATGTTTTAACAAAATTAGAGGGTTGCAGGAACATTCTCGAAGTGTATTAAGCTTCATCATATAAGACTACCTGCAAAAATTTACAAAGTATCCAAAACAAGTCTACGGTTTTTCATAAGACACGGTTTGCACTACAAAATGGATAACTGTATTAATTGAGAAGTGAAAAGAAAAATGGCACTGTGAAGATGGATAGCTTTTTTTTCTTCTTTTCTTTTTAACTGTTTATAGTACTTGCGTTAGTTTTCTCTTTCATTGTCTTCCTTGATTAATCTTTCTCTCTCCTATTCTATCCATTTTCTTTTAAGTTTATTGTAACCCTTTCTTTATACATCTCCGAAAGACAATTCCACTTCACCCCCCCCCCGTCTCTAAAGATCTACTCCTCCTCGTACCCCACTCACCTACCATCAGATAAAAGAAAGGAAATGAAAATATCTCACTTACTTCAGACTTCAGAACCCCCCCCTCCTCCTCACCCTGCCTTTCCAGGTTCTTCCGGTTATTATTACCATTTTCTTACCTTCTGGTTATTGAAAAATTGGAATGGGTGGAGGGGTTAGCGAAATCATCTGTTCGTTTGGTTGTATGTCAGGAGTTAATACTTACCTGAAAAGAAAAGAAAAAAAAATATGTAAGTATTAGCGATTATTTGCAATATCACAAGAAGAATAATCACACAGTGAAGAAAGAAGAGATATTTTCTTATGATAAAACTAAATATGCCCAGAATGAAAATGTAACGAGATAAAAAATAAGACATAAACTATAAAATAATTCGGTAGGTATGGAAGAATGAAGAACATATATTGAAATGTAAATAAAACAAACAATAGAAAAGAAAAGAAAGGTTTCTTGCACGATAAAAGTGAAGTCTATGGTGATTTTGAAGAGTAAAGTAAAGACAAGGGGGAATTATATTATTCTAACTACTATTCTCATCTTGGTTAATATAACATTCACAACGTTTCGGCCGATGAAATCTCCGATTTTCTTCATGCGCATCTTGACGAACTGAAGCATTTATAAAGAATTGAGTTCAAAATTCCGTCCAATTTTCCGAGTTCAACATGAAGCCTTTAGGCTAGGAACAAAGTAGAGTATATGTTCTGGTGCTACACTTCATCTTTTTTCTGTCCTCGGTCAGTTAAAGTAGAAATCCTTCTAAACTGAGGCAATTTTAACTTTTGTCCCAATCTAGAGTGCCTCTTTTTGGGGAGCTAGATTTTTCCCCACATTAAAAACCGACTTTGTGTCCGACACTGCCCTCTTGGGGTGTCAAGTAAATTGGGACATGAAGATTCCCAAGTTTGACTAGAAGGTTTCCCAGTTCAAAAAGATGCACCTATATATATATAATTTAAACACCATTAAATAAATAATACAGCAATAAACTAAAAAGAGGATCATTCACTATTTTGGGTAGTATAAACACTAGTAGCTTTACAGGACACCACAAAAAAAATCTCTGTCCCACCCATGAGATACATAGTTTTCATATCAAAAATACTTGAAAGTGTTTCACCAACTTTTAAAGACCTTTACAAAGACTTTTTTGAACAGCACTAAACAGCTTAAGCACATTACTATAAGGAATCAGTAGTGTACCTTCTACAACTGGCGCTACTGTTTACACCAACGAACTTAAGCTTGTTTATTTTTAATATTCACCATGAGAAAATCTTCCATAATCATGAGACCGTGGATTAACATGAAAACCGTGAGACTTGGGAGGTCTGCATTTAGTTAATATTTAAAAGCTGTTCAAAACGTTATGTTTTCTGATACGTTTTTTGTTTGTTTGGTTTGTTTTCTCGCTTTAAGAAAAGCAATTTTTCTCAGTTGTGGGAATTGTTGGGAGAAACAAAGAAACATGAGCAACGTGAAGAAGATCTGTTATAGAAGGTGGACATTTTTTAGTTCTCTGGTGGAAAGTGAAATTTAAGGTGCTTAGGTAATAATAAGAAGAATAAGAAATAGAACAAACGAAAAATAAATAGAAAGAACACTACACGAATCGAGGGTGGGGGGTGTACATCCCTTCCTCCTAAACAAAAACTGATGGCAGTATCCTCGGTTGGTACCAGACAAAATAGTCGTGAAATGTAAAAGAGGATAGAAAGACTGATGATGGCGAGCACTATCCAGGCTTCCATTGGAAGGGCGCGGAGAATACTGAAACCTTGGAACCGCTCAAATTCCAGAGAAATCTAAAGGTTGTTATCAGCTAAAAATCAACGGTAAACTGTTTTTGCGATAATGCGAAATGATTTTATGCGTGAATAGATTATCTATGCTACACAAGTAAAAACTATATAAAAAAAGAACAAAAATAAGAAACGTGTGGAGAAAAAGATAAAAAAACAAAATCTGTGCATGGAAGTGATGGGTCATTTTTGTTACAGTTTCTAAAAACTCTAGCGAAATTTGTACAATTTTTTAGGAATGTCCACGAAGAGAAGGAGGTAAAGCAAGTGATATTTAACGGGAAGGTCTTGAAAGACAATAAGAGAGGAGAAAGAGAGAAGGAAGGGTAATGATAAAGATCGACGGTATAAACATAATGCGATAAAACAAATTGTGTATAGGCGATAAGAATAGTTTATTTTGTTTTAAATATTATTAGATAAGGAACCATTTCGAGTTAAGATCTATTTAGTATTACGCATGCAATCGGAAGAAAAATTGTTGAAATGTGTAAATATGCAACAAGAATCGTGATTTTTACAAAATGGAGTCGTACGGGATGCCACCATGTTTTTTTTTGTATCGCTCAAGACGAAAAACGTATTAAAGCGTAGTAATAGGGGAAATAGACGCTTTAATACGTTTTTCGTCTTGAGCGATACATATACGATATATATTGATTTTAACTCCAAAACGTTCTTAGTGTCATAATCTTTAAAAATATATTATCGCCTATACAATAACTTTATTCGAATTTTTGAAAAAACTGTTTAGACCGTCAATCTTTACCATTACTGAAGGAAGTTAGTTGCTTGAATAAAAAATAGAAAATAACAAAGACGATTTTCAGCCAAAAGGAAGCGAACAGAATAACTTAAAAGAAAATTAAATAAACTAATTAAAAATTTAAATAAAGCATCAAAATATTTCTTAAGTTCATCAGATGATGAATGAAAAGGAAGCAAGTTTCTTTCGCCTTAGACATCTTGAAAATGAAGAAAAAAGAAGGTAAATGAAAGAAAGAAAGAAAGAAAGGTGGAGAAAGCGAGAGGGGGAGGCGGAGAAAGTGTAGCAAATTGACAGACAATGGCGGCGGGAGGAAACGTCTTAAAATGACAAGCAATGCACTTAAACTCACCAGAAACATAGGATTGTTCCGAGACGAGACTAAATAAAAGACGCCATTTTGTGGGTTAAAAGGTTTTCTTGTTAAAGATTTTTAACCATATATGTGAAATATTTCAAAAGATCAAAGTATATAAGCCAGAGTTAAAAGGGGGGTAGGGTTAGGGTTAATAGTAGCAATCCTTGCTTAATTTTCAAAATCATCAAAACACTAATAAGTAAAAGACCACATTTTAAAGATTTTTGTTGTTATCTATTATAATAAACGAGTCTATACCTTCCGTAAAAAATGGAAAAGGATTTATACTTCGCCAGTGTTCGCACTAATGTTCATATTCATATTCAGCGGTGAAGTTAAAAAATAAATAAAAAAGAAAACGTCTCAAACCGGAAAGTTTAAAAACTAAAAAAAGAAAGAAAAAAGGAAGAAAAAGGAAAACGTTTCATTATGGAAAGTGAAGGATTTCTTTCTAAATTCATTTCAGACTGAGGGTGTGTGTCTGACTTGCGATTTCCTCTCTCTCGCTCTTCCCCTAAATACTTGAAATCGTTTCATCTGGTAGATTTTTTTACTCGTTAATTTTTGTGTGACGGAATGGATATTTATATAGATACAAATAAATACACATTGGTCTTTATTATCGAATGGAAGATTTCAAAAAGCCTTATTGGCAGAAAATTTGAATAAAATACTGATGAATATATATATATATATATAATATACATATATATATATATCAGGGTTATTTCTTCAGGTGTGTTAGTTTTTCTTGTCTATCACCCATAGCTGGAGAACATATCGGTTCATACCTTTCCCAAGGGTATTTATGAAAAAAAAAAACTGACAAGGAAACAAATGGATAAAATAATATCCATTCAAATAAAATAGTTATTGCATAATCTACCTTCATTTTCCACACAAATTAAGAAAACTATTTAAAATATTTTAACAATGTTATAATTTTCTTAATATTTTTATGAAAAGAATGAAAAACATTTATTTACTCATCGAAGAAGTAGACAGAAATTTATTATCTCAGAATGACTTTAAAATACATCCAGTCGACAAACCCCAATTTTGGAGTTTTGTAGGGTGTCAAATCATCCCATTGTTACTATTCCTTACAGTTACACACCGATTCTAAGTGGTAGTACCTGTCCTGGGTATGGCTTGATTGCTTGTTTTGTTTTTTTTTGGCATATCAACCTTTTTCGGGTTATTTAATGTCGAATTCAGTCATTTTGATAAAAGTTTCTATGCTTCAAGTTCTTTTTATCTTCAAATATGTATTCATGGCTTTTGGTTTTGTTGTTTTGTAGAGGGCAAATGTTGTTTTTGGCTTTGCAGAACATGATTGAGTTTCGTAAAGGGAAAGGAAAAAAAGCTATAGCATCGATGTTTGGTGTATTTTTTGGCCAGGAAGCCAATATATTCGGACAGCCTGATCGGGTAGCACCAGCAGGGTATGGCTTCAAACTGCATCCGTTGGTATAACACATCATTAATAACTAGTCAAAGCAAATGAATAACTAGTTAAAGCAAACACCATGAATCCATATTTTAACATATAAACTACTTGGAGCATTAAAGACATGGATTCGAACCCCGAAAAAGGCCTGATATGCCGTAAATAAACAAATACAGTAATTTAGTTTTTACTCATTTGTTGGTGTTCATTAAAAAAGTGGGTGTTAGATAAGTTAATATAACAGACTTAAAAGATTTTACAAAGACCTTCCAAAAAAAAATAATGCTAAATATTTATTGTGAAAAGCTGCTTCAAAAGCAGGAAAAACTTTATTTTATGTTAGTTGTTAAAGTTTAAATTTTTATTTAAAATAAATACGTGCATATTTGAACCAATTAATTTTTAGATATCTTATGGTTTGCTAATTGTTAAAAAGAAAATTGCAATTCCTTGTTTTGTATCTACAAGCCCCTACCCTCTATAGACTCTTTTTAAATATTACTTATGTTTTGTTAACATCAATAATGACATTTAATTGAGCCTATCTTCAATTATATACAAAGTTTTTTTGTGAGCTCTTGCATAGAACAGAAGCGCCATCATCGTTTTGATTTGAAAAGGTAAAATGCATAAAAGGAGTTAGACAATAGACAGACGAACAGACGGACGGTCAGATAAATGGATAGACAGACAGACAGACAGACAGACAGACAGACAGACAGACAACTAGCAGCAGCGGTGGATAGAGTAGATCAGTTTTGCTCCTAAAGTGAAAGGAGAAAAAGACGGCAGAACGGTCGCTGCCGCTGCTGTTGCAGTGAGTCAGTGCAGTGGGTTTTCAGGCCAGTATATTAAGAAACATTGCAGCCTATGTGTGCATCTGTGTGCGTGAATAAGTGAGTCTGAGTGTGTCTATAGAAAGGGAGAGGTCAGGAGTGAATCAGAGAGAGAGAGAGAGAGAGAGAGAGAGAGAGCGAGATTGCGGAAAACAGTGAGAGGCGAAAAGAGAAGAGAAACTCCAGGTTATTCCTGAAGCCACAAGAAATTCCCTCCAACGAACAAATGAAAAATAATAAGAAAATAATTAAGCGTTCAGTTAGCGACAGCACAAGATTCAAAGCCAAAAAGATCAACAGGTATAAAAATAAATTAATTCTTTTTTATATCTATACCAGAAGGGATACTCGGTGTTGCCCAGGTGTAGCAAAATGGCACTACATATATAAAAAGAACTGTATTATTTATAAATTCTGAATTAATTAATTTATGGATATATCTTATTTGTTTATCTTTACTCAAATCTATTGTGTAGTCGTTAATATTCATCTAACAACTGTTAGCAAATGATTAATTCGCCAGATCGACTTTTTATTAAGAGTGAAGGATTTATTTCCAAATTCATTCTTAGACGGTGCGGGTTGACTGACTTGCTATTTACTTTCTTGCTTCTCCTTACCACTTGAAATGGTTTTGTTATGAGACTAGAAAAATGCACGCTGTTTACTTGCTAAGTTTTGTGTTACGGGACGGGTATATATGTATTTATATAGAAATATACAAATGAATACACCTTGTTTTTTTTTAATATAGAGTGGCCGATGTTAATGTGTTCCCAAGACATAGGCTGTAGGCATATAATTGAGAATTGCTGCAATTATTGATGATGATGATGATGATGATGAATAAATAAAATGATGAATAGAAATAAATTTACAAAATAGTGCTCAATATAAGATAGAGCGTTATAGTACAAATAAAGAAATAGGTTCGAATGGCTATACAGTATTTCAATTACAGACCTGTGTCCAGTTTATGAAAAGAATCAGGTCTAAGAAGATCTGTGATTGAAACAATTGTGTTTGTCTAACTATTCAACATATTTCTTTATTATCATCACTATATATATATATATATATATAGTGTATTTAGGCAGCATTCTTTCATTTGTGCAAACATTGTTATACACAACATAATTCTTCTGTTTAATAATACCATTGTTTTTTCACTTTTTCTAATAATCTTTTTGTTTCAAAATTAAAAAGTTAACAAACTAAATTATTCAGTTCTTGTTTTGAAATTTTTTTTTTCTTCAGTTTTACTTCATTGTTTTTTTCACCTGAAGATGATTCGACGAAGAATCGAAAGTACTTATGAACATTCATTAATCTTTTTGATTTGGCAACAAAAATTTTTAAAATTGAAAAAATAAGGTATTATCACACAGAAGAATCGTTGTGTTTAACAATGTTTGCAATATATATATATATAAAATATTCATGTTTTCTGAAAACATATGCTGCAGTACAGTTTTCTCAGCATGTGTTAATTAAGAATTGCTGCAAGTGATGCTGCTGCTGACGATATGGAACCCATAAAATGATGAATAGAAATAAATAAAAAATTAAAGTGAAAGTATTTCATTCAGTTTTCAATTTTCACTTCTAAAACTTTGCTTTAAACATGGTAAACTTGAAGGGTCTCAATCATTGAACGAGGGAAACCATGCAAAAGCCAGAAAATAAAAGTGACTTTTTGAAAGAGAAAAATCTTTAGAGATTTTTGAAGGGTGGGGATATGGTGAAAGGGGGACTTTGCTCGGGTCTGAAACTTTTGATAACATTTTTAGTTTAATTTTTGCATGAAGACATTCAAATATCACTCAGGGATTAAAAAAAAATAAAATAAAATAAACAAGACTGTTTTTTAAAGACTTATTTACTATATTTTTTATCTTTATTTTTTGCTTTTATAAATATATACGAATAAGGTGGTGGAGTAGGCGATGTCAGAACAAGGGAGACAACTGCTATATCGTATTCACTTTCATAATTGTTTTAAAAAGGTTTCATTAAATTCTTCAGATGAAAACACGCTATAAGATTGATTTCATGCCAATATATGAAGAATCAGAGTTATTAACAGCATTTGAAAAATATGAATAAAATTTTACATTTATTTTTGGTTTAAACTTTGTTTCTTTAGATTTTAGCTATTTCTGTTGATTTTGGTTTTATTTTATTTTTATTATTAACTGCTGCTACATTCTCCAAATGAGATTGGAATTTTACTGGGTCTTAAAGGAATGGTAGCCATAGTTGAGTTTGTGCTAGCTTCGTTGTAAGTATATGATTAATGGAAAGAGTTTTTATTCTTTTGGCGTTTTATTTCTTTGCAGATGTGAAAGAAAGAATAGTGAAAATTAAAATCCAGTTGTTAATAAGGAATCTTAGTTTGCAAGGGTAAAATTCTGTATAAGAAATCAAAGAGAATTTACCGCTTGCAACAATGAGCAATGTTTGTTTTTTGTTTTATTTTTCAAAATGTTAAAGATCTTAAAATGAAGAAAAACGAAAACTGATATTCTTAAGATGCGTCCATTAAATCTGCACGGCAAATGCTGAAAAGGCTATTTCAATCTTAAGTGTGACAGACCAACTGACAGAGATGAATAAAGACTCATATACAGATGGGTGGACGCATCTAAAATTCTATTTCAAACTTAGACGTGAGCGACCAAAGGAAATGCTATTTCAAATTTGAGTGTGAGAGACAAAAGAAAATGCTATTTCAAATTGGAGTGTGAGCGACCAAAGAAAATGCTATTTCAAATTGGAGTGTGAGCGACCAAAGAAAATGCTATTTCAAATTGGAGTGTGAGCGACCAAAGAAAATGCTATTTCAAATTGGAGTGTGAGCGACCAAAGAAAATGCTATTTCAAATTGGAGTGTGAGCGACCAAAGAAAATGCTATTTCAAATTGGAGTGTGACAGACAAAAGAAAATGCTATTTCAAATTGGAGTGTGAGAGATCTAAGAAAATATAATTTCAAACTAGAATGTGAGAGACCAAATGACAGAGCCGAGCCACTTGAGCACATCTAAAATTAAATGAATCTATTCAATATGTACATTTTGAAAATGGTTATAATGTTAGCCAATTTAAAATTAATGCTAAGAATGGTAAAGGAAAGTGACACATTATCTGCAGCAACTGTGTCAGGTTGGAGCATTTGGTAAACAGATGAGAAAACTCCAGTGATCAAAAGAAACATTTTACTCAAATTATCTTGTAAGAAAGCAAATTAGCAATGACAAGCCGTTCTTAAAGGATGAGGAATATATATAAGTTTAGAGTCATTGGTAACTGGGAGTCTCCCACCTTGCATTCTTCTGAGCAAGCTCTTAACTTAGACCTTGTATACTTCTACTAATACAATATATATATATATATATATATGCACACTATATATATATATATATATATATATATATATATATATATATATATATATATATAGTGTGCAGGTTTTAATGATTTCAGTGGGAATCCGAGTAAGAGAGCTCAATGTACATTTAAACAGAGCATGAATAAATTTTAAAGGGGAAAAAACTAGACACACATCTGGGTTGTATACATTATAACTTATTTCGACCTAGATCGGTCTCATCAGATGTATAACCAACCACATTTAGAACATGACTGATGAGAAAATGTTACCACCGTTTTTACAGTAAAGGAAAAAAAATGATATATACATGTCCTGTGAACTTTACAGTATGTATATATCATAGTGCTCAATGACAAATATAATCGTATATTTATTCAATAAAATTTTTGTTATGTAGACAAACATATTTTGCGACTCAAATATACTAAATATTTGGTTATCATTATTAGTCTTGGGTATAAAGGGAAATGAGGCAAAATTAAAATGAAAAGAGCAGTTTTAAAGCTAAGAATTTTATGAAAGAACATGTGACCATATGTAGTAAATCATTGAAGTGTAGTATTTGTTCCGATGGATACTGCATCCCATAGACTGGTATTGTCTTGGCCTTCGGGCTTGAATTACGCCGGTCTATGGGTCAGTCCTGTGCAGTTCTAGGAGGTCCACCCTCCCAGGCTTCGCCTCCCCTCTTTGGGGAGGAGTAAGTTTATTGCTTACTGCCTGAGGCGCCCCTACCGGGGAATGCCGATGGGGCTGCCCAGGCAATTTTTAAACCCCACTTTCCCGACCCGACCTTGGGTCACATCTTACTTGTGAGAGTAAGATAAAAACTGGCCTTGTGCCTAACTCCTGGAGAGGAGTAAATCAATACTCAGACATGTCATAATATTTTGATTATAAACAACTGCAACTATTAGATATAAAAACATATATATATATATAGAGAGAGAGAAAGCGAAAGAGAGAGAAAGAGTGAGCAAGAGTGAGCGAAAGAGTGAGCAAGAGTGAGCGAAAGAGAGAGAAAGAGTGAGCGAAAGAGAGAGAAAGAGTGAGCGAAAGAGAGAGAAAGAGTGAGCGAAAGAGAGAGCGAAAGAGAGAGAAAGAGTGAGAGAAAGAGTAAGAGAAAGAGTGAGAGAAAGAGTGAGAGAAAGAGAGAGAAAGAGTGAGAGAAAGAGAGAGAAAGAGTGAGAGAGAGAGAAAGAGTGAGAGAAAGAGAGAGAAAGAGTGAGCGAGAGAGAGAGAGAGAAAGAGTGAGCGAGAGAGTGATAATGGAGAGAGAGTGAGCGAGTGAGCGATAATGGAGAGAGAGTGAGCGATAATGGAGAGAGAGTGAGCGATAATGGAGAGAGAGTGAGCGATAATGGAGAGAGAATGGGAGATAATGGAGAGAGAGTGGGAGATAATGGAGAGAGAGAGTGGGAGAGATAATGGAGAGAGAGAGTGGGAGAGATAATGGAGAGAGAGAGTGGGAGAGATAATGGAGAGAGAGAGTGAGAGATAATGGAGAGAGAGAGTGAGAGATAATGGAGAGAGAGAGTGAGAGATAATGGAGAGAGAGAGTGAGAAATAATGGAGAGAGAGAGTGAGAGATAATGGAGAGAGAGAGTAAGAGATAATGGAAAGAGAGTGAGAGATAATATAGAGAGAGAGGGGGAACGAGATAGATAGAGAGAGAGGGGGAACGAGATAGATAGAGAGAGAGGGGGAACGAGATAGATAGAGAGAGAGGGGAACGAGATAGATAGAGAGAGAGAGGAACGAGATAGATAGAGAGAGAGGGGGAACGAGATAGATATAGAGAGAGGGGGAACGAGATAGATAGAGAGAGGGGGAACGAGATAGATAGAGAGAGAGGGGGAATGAGAGAGACAGGCCGAGAGAGAGTGAAAGAGAGAGAGAGAGTGTGAAAGAGAGAGAGAGAGTGTGTGAAAGAGAGAGAGAGTGTGTGAAAGAGAGAGAGAGTGTGTGAAAGAGAGAGAGAGAGAGAGCTACAGACAGAAAGAAAAGTTCAACAACAAAGAAACATGCAGACATGTCAGTTAGAATAGTTACTTTGGTATACATAAAATAATATAAACTCTTTTTTTTCTCTACCAAATAAACAATGGCTTGGGGTATAAGTCAATTACATAGCCCTCTTCCTTTCCACTTTCAATATATAACTTTATTACTGTACTGACTACACCAGCTTATACTATTTACACATTCCAAGAATGCCAAATTATTATTCCTAAACCATTTTGTCTTCATTAAAAGATCTCTAAGTACGTAATGTACTCAAGCTGCTCGTGCACATTAATATATGTTAAGAATAAAAAAGAAGAAAGTGTAATTTTTCATTCTGTAAAGGATGTATTTTTAAATATCCTATTAATGTTACACGCTGTCATTTTTCTGTGGAATTTCTCTGGTTTTTGCCCGTGCTATGACTCATCTTTAGGAAATGAATATTTTTAATGGTAAGCACTTTGGCCTGCACCAATGCTGCAGTGTACAAAGAAACAAGAACACGAAAACCACTCAAATGATCTCTTAGAAAAAAAAATGTCAGAAATTACAATTCATCTTTTATCACTTACACAAGATTGATGTATGGATTGATAGTTTCTGAATATAAATCTATGATCAGGTACTATGTTTAATTATTTTAATCTATTATTATTATTAATCTATTATTATTTTTACTTAACTAATATTTTCTTATTTTGTTTTAGATCATTAAATATGTTGAATACATATAAGATTTATTTTAACAACTTCACCTTTTTTAAGAACAATTTTATACATTTATACAAGAATAGCCTTGCTCCTTTGTATAGTACGGCCGTTATAACCTGTTACTTCCTATTTCGAATAAGAGACTCGCCCAAATGCAAAGAAAGATTGATTTAAATAGTTTATGTTTGATGTCGCAAACTTTTCCCTTTTTAGTTTTAATTTAAAACCTTATAATTTCAATGAAGATAATATTTGTTCGAGGGCCTCCTGTGTAACGGCATCGACGATGAACCCTGGTGCCTCCTTCAGATATATTTTGATAAATGGATACGTGATTATTTGATAATTTCAGTGACTTCGAGGAATAGATGAGGTGCGGACCAAAGAATAATTTTGCTGACAGCTAGAAGATAGTGGACAGCCCAGAAAGACGAGTAACTGGGCAAGTTGGACCAGCATCCAGTTTCTCTTCCACAGGGTTTGAGAAGCCAGAGTAAGCTGCAATGCACAGACATTGAATAACCTGAAAAGGGTTGATATGCCGTAAAATAAAACAACAAAAAGAGACAAATGAAAGCCAAACTATAATTTACACAGGGGCAGCTAGTAATTTAATATTGTTTAAGTATTTCCCATATCTTAAAATAAAGGAAAATTTGAAAATTAGGCTCATTTTTTTTTTCAGTTAATAAAATGATTAAATCTTGGTGTTTCTACTTGCAATTTCTTTTAAAAAAATGTTAATATTATTTTTGTGTCTTAAAGTAACCGTATTGACGAATACAGAATTATGTCCCTTTTTAAGATAGGGTCTGTATTAAAATAATTCCGACCCAGTCAAAATATTTACTGGAAGGAATTAAATCGAATTACATTTTCTTGTTCTTAACAACATGCCGCAACGATCTACCAAAAGAACTGACGAACCAGAATCAAATATTGATTTTGTAGGAAGAACGCCTCCAAAGATTCTTATTATGACTCTTTGTTTTAAAGTCTTCTAAGATTCGGACACTTGATTCTTCAGAGATTAAAAAGTCTAACTCTTATATTTTAAGAGGGCATTGAAACATAAGCATAACAAACTGCTTAAAATGATACGGACGGGGCTCTATTTTTAATTGATGAACAAGTACTGCTCATAGGCTTGAAAACTTACCTAAAAGTAAGGGTGAAAAGTTATTGATATAAAATATAGTCGTCTTCAAGTCTAATGTAAACAAATACTTGTCGAGCCGTCCTGTTAAATTAACTAAATTCTTCCCATTCCACTCATTATTTCCAATCCTCTCATAGTATTGTTCATCAATCCAATTGACAATCTCATTAACCCTTACCATCGAGTGGCTTTTGCCTTTGGTAAATGGTGACTCATTAGTATAAAAAAATGTGTAGGAAGGCAGCTATCGATGATGACAAAAATTAAGAGACTGACTTTACTTTATATATTAGATAACTGAGAAAAGTTTACATGATTAATTCATATCTTGCATTTTCTCTCAATATTACATAACATCAAATAAGAGGAAAAGAGTTTTATGAGTTTTTTCTAGTTCATTGGGCCAACCATATGTAAGCTTTATTGCATTAACTGCTAACTTTAAGAGACAGTTATTTCCTACCATATCAATTGATGCCTGTATTAAACAGCAAATAGTTAGCTGAAAGGTCTGACATACAATAGGTTTCAACTCCACTTGAGGAAGGAATATTATGAGAGACAGCTGCCAGTGAGTAGTTGGTCTTAATTATCACAACATTGCTTATGAACACAACAAGCAAAAGAGAATATTTTTCAATGGTGGTCAGTAAGAAGAAGAAGAAGAAGAAGAATATAAGCCGCGTATCAGCCGAGGTTCAGGACTGAGTTCAAAAACAGCTGATTTCAAAGTTATCAAAAGGTACCAGTAGGTTCGGAGGAAATGAAGCTTACAGCAGGTTCAACCTGGGAGGTAAGGTCAACAAATCAGCTCCTTTGCTGTGCGGAAAAAGGAATCTCCATTACTTTTAGCAGCATCCATATGGCTAAACATCGAGGCTCTTTAAAACTACAAAGAAAGATGGAGGAGGGAAATTATGTGGCCAGTTTCCTTTTTATGCTAAAAGAGTTGGACAGTGGTTTCCGGAATTATCTTTAAATGGGTGGAATCAAGCTTTTCAGCTCGTTAAATAGTGCGGGTGTTTATATATATATATATATATATATATATATACTTATTACATTTTAAATGGGTTAGAACACCACCAACAATACCACCCACCTGACAAGCTGACTTGAAAAGTAACATTTTGAATCTTATTCGCAGTTTTGATACAACTGAAACCGATTAATGACCATTATGTAAATATTAATGGGTGGCTTCTTTCTGTAATTATTTAAACAACGTTGCAGCTATATATATATATATATATATATATATATATATACACACACACAATGTTCAAAAAGATGTATACCCCCATTTAATCGTTATAGCTGGTTCAATTTACTGATTTTGGCTTGCAAACAAGATTGATAGAAGAGTAAGAATACACATTTAAAAATACTGACAGTAAAATTAACAAAAACACTTAAAATTATTTTTTAATATACTAAATTTAAATGCGACTTGGGGTAATTTCATAATGTTCATAAATTGAACAAGTGATAACAATTGAAAGGGTGCATACATCTTTTGAGACACACTGTATGTATGTACATAGATAGCATGCAACTTGTGTTAACAGAAAAATAAATCAAAGTACTCGATTGTAAAACACAAAAATATGATATACGTTTATTATTTACATACGATACACTTAAGTGTCCATTTTAGGTACCCAGGTGTTATGCCTTGGATCCACTGCAGATTTGGTAAAGATTCAAGTTGAAGAGAATCCTGCGGCGTTCGTCAGATATTCATAGACGTAGCATCTTGAAAAAGCAAATGAGCAGGAGCAGGTACACTGTTGTATCCAGTGGTGAAAACTTCAATATATATATATATATATATATATATATATATATATTGAAGTTATGAAAATATATTTATGGCAATTAAGCTACAGAGAGGCGTCCGCATTTTATTTCTATAGGAAATGGTAAGGCTAAAGTGTCACTTTATGTTGACGATTCCCTACGGGGATGAAACGTGGACGCCTCTCTAGCTTAATTGCCATAAATATATTTTCATAACTTACTACCTAGCTCTACTCACGTATTGGGCACCTTTTGAGTAAATACTGAAAAGCGATGCATAATATATCATATCTCCTTATAATATTGGATGTGGATACATGAAATATATATATATATATATATATATATATATATATATATATATATATATATATATTTTATTGAACTGAACGGGCAAGGATCACTGCAAGTGTTGTCTTCTATAGGTTTGTATGAGCAAGGCTTTTGTTGAGTGTACACCATCTATAAATTGGTGGATCGTTTGTTTATTTTCCCAGTGCTTTTGGGTAACACTGATGCCATATTTAAAGATTTGGTACTTCTTCATAAGAAATCACAAACTATATTTTATTGGTTTTCATGTTAAGCTATCTTTGCTTATCGTTTAAAGAGATGCAGGGTTTTTTTTGTTAATAATTATTAGAGCTTTATAGATGAGTAGTTATTAGCAATAAAACCAGTGTAAGAAAGAGCTTGCTGCACAAAATACGTTAAATAAGTAAATATGTTTAAAAAACAATAATACGTTTCGAAATTTTTTAAATGAGGTCCAATAATTTGTATTATTATTTTTCAATGAATCTTCACATTTCAAAACTACACAAACAAGCTTGATTAAAATTGCTATTTTGGTTGTGACAACGGCTCGCAGTATGTGTATAAAATTTAAGATGAATTGGCTCAGGTGTTTTGAATTTATTTTTAAATTTCCAATTTTTTAAAAATCTGTCATATTTAAGTTTGAAATAGCATTTTCGTTCGTCCACTATGCTTAAGTATGAAACTACATTTTCGTTGAGAAATGTACAAATTTAATAGACGCATCTTTGGAATAGATCTAGTCTTGTTTTCTCCATGCAAAGATTTTGAACCAAGTGCAAAGTTAATTTAGCCGAGGTAATTACCTCAGGTGAATCTAATTAAATTAGAAAAAAAAATTGAACAAACTCTGTTCAAAAGCAATCAAAATTACCTTACGATCAAGATTTAGTTCAAAATATTCAAAGCTAATCAACATGCAGGAACTACTAAAAATTCTGAGAGATTTTCAAAAGTCTATGTTCTTGGTAGCAGCAGGAATAAGCTTTTGTAAAAAATTGACTGACATACACAAATTATTAGAAATTAGGCTAATATTCTTATAAGACCAAACTATATGCATTGTTACATAGGTATTTTAACATATACAGGGTGGGCAAAAATAAGGGTCCTATTTTTAAAAATTCATAACTTTTTTATTTATTGATTTTTTTAAATTTTTTTTTTAGAATAAGTAAAGGACCCCTTCCGAAGCAAGCATGAGCCGTATTAGCCCTAAGGAACGTACCCTCATTTAGAAAACATTATTTTTGCTTAAAAAACTCAAAACAGTGTAAAAAACAATACTTTAGTTTTTGTAAATTTTAGGAAGTGTTTTTCGGCTAAAATTTGTTTTGTTTATTTCAAAACATCTCGGAAGGGTCAGTCTACACACACATAAAGTTTGGTGAGTTTAACTTTTATTTTGTGGAAGTTATTCAAATTCAAGTTATTCAAATTTAAAGATAGGACCCTTATTTTGGCCCACCCTGTATATATATACATATATATATACATATACATATATATACACATATATATATACATATACATATATATACATATATATATATACATAAAATCATTTCTTTTAACACCGGAAATAGAACCAACCCTAATCTAATTTTATAATTGATATCTTCTATTAGTGCATTACCCATTTACTTTCCTCTCTATGAGAGCAAAGTTAGACACAAGACACGTTTTTATGTAGAAGGTATTCAGTTCCCTAAAAGGAGGCACTCTTCATGGAACAAAAATAAGAATTGCTCCAGTCAAGAATGATTTTCCTTGACTGAACAGATACGACACTTTGATCTCAGTTCGAAAACCAGGAGATAAGTCAGACGAAAATCTCTTAATTTTAATGTTATATGTCAATTTGCCTTTCTGGCTTATGATTGAGTAAGGGTTAGGGTTATTTTATACAAGCAGGGCTACCCGGTATTGCCCGGGGAGTAGTAAGTCATTTATTTTTATCAATACCAATTGATTTCATACTGTTGTCACATGCAGGGTAAATCAAAACATAACGACTAATCGAGGAAAAACAAAAACAAATACACAAGTTAAATCTTACTTATAGAATAAATACGAGGTTTAAGTTTTACAAAAGCAAATAAATATATGATTTAAGTTTTACTCCCAAAAATAAAATATCTGTGTTCCTGTAGATTTATTCCTATTTTAGTCACAAAAATATTAACAGGGGAATATTTTGTTTGTGCTTATTAAAAGTGAAAGCAATTGTTTCTTTATTTTTTATTATCAGTTATTAAGATTAAGCCTCCTCTTCTTTGCTAATAAAAGTAAAATGTGCATACGTGATTATTCTTTCCTTTCTTTTTATTATTATCAGTTATTATTAAGATTACACCCTCCTTTTTTTGCACATAAGGATACATTTCTATACATGATTATTGAAGCGAGCCGGACATACATACATTCACTTTTATTGTATAAATTAGGTCTTATTGGAGTCTCATATATTCGTACAAGAAAATTTCCTTCCTTTTAACAAGAGAAAGAAAACCTCTTGCTTAGAAATATCAAACAAAAATGAAAAAAAAAAGAGCAGGAAAATAAGTGTGCAATTGAAAATTTCCAATTGTTGAAACCGATGAAATACAGATTGTTTCAGCAAAATCCATGAGTGGGTCTAAAATTAGAAACACACAAATACTCAAGGGAGAGATTAATTTCTCTTTCTTCATGACAGAGTACCTGATAAATGGTTCAAAGGCTCAGTTCTAAGTGTCTGGTTTTATCTCTTAAACTCTCCACATTTTCTTTTTTTAAACCATTTGACAGTAGCTATTTTGGAAATAGCAAAACGAAAGAGGAAAAAAAATTACGAGGAAAATTCTTGGATGGTATCAATGCGAGGGTAAGGGCTTCTTTTGAATCACAATACTCAATCTGTTAACATGTAATCTGTTTAGATCACGAAGAACTATTTACTGCCAAGTTCTTGCTGTCATTCAATCAAAGCTGATCTAGAGCAACAGTAGATGCATAAACTAGATAGACATATAACCGAGTGTCATTATGAGTGATCAAACTGTGACTAAACTGAGTTTCGTTTGAACTATTGAGTTGACAACTATGTTCGCGCCGTTTTTTTTTTTATTTTATTTAAAAAGTTTGATAAAAGATAAAAAATAATTAATCAATAATGTATTCTCCCTTGTTGTTTTCAATACCTCGTTGGTAGAAATCAAAAGTAAATAAATAAAAGCAGACAAGGGAGTGTAGAAACATTCATTTTTTCTTAACTGGCATTCCATTTTAATGATCTGAAAATAAACTTAAATTAACTCGGAGAAAAAAAAAATGTTACAAAATGATTAAAAAATAGAATTTTCGAAATAAATAGATTCCAAAATTTGAAAACAAAACGGCGGGAACTTAGTTGCTAACCCAATACTACTTATTTTTCAGCCTGGCAACCTTAATTAAAAGTCAATGTTGACAAATCCTCTCGGACCTATGGTCATTTATGCACTAATACTGTTGGGAAAGCTATGAACCCACCAGCTATAGGTAAAATAATAAAAACGCTTGTGTTCAATTAATAATATACAATGATTCCCTTGCTACAGGAACTGTTTTTCGTTTAATAAATAACCAAAAAAGAGGTGATGTCCCATAATACATGCAACACCAAACTTATAATATTATATGCTTATATATATATATATATATATATATAAAATTACATCCAAAATTAATCTCTTTCTGTCCTCTTTATGTCACTCTCTGTTTCTATCCAGCTATGGGTTAAATAGTATTAATACTTGTTGTGACATTCCCTCTTGTTTATAATGGACTATTCCAATCTTTTGTATTATAGTTAGCTTTATTATATTTCACTATAAAATAAACAGACTTTGAATAAAGAGAGAGAGTGAGACACACACACACACCGAGGGAGAGAGAGAGTTATGGAAGCAAGAGTGATAGACACTGTAGAGCGAGGAAGGAGTAAAACAAGACACAGTGAAAGAGGATGAGAGCAATAGACAAACTTAGTAAGCGACGAATGAATTGGTGAGTAAATAGAAAATTACGGCTAATTAGAACAATTAAAATGGATTTCTTCTTCGAGCATAAATAAATCCCAATACCAAAGATTATTTTAACATATATATTGTGTTATGGAAATGTATCGGAAAAAGGCCTTAGGGAAAAAAAACGTTGATTAACTCAGCTTTAGTATAATAATAATGCGTGTGTATGTGTTTCTTAACTTTCTATTTAGAATTAGACTTTCGTTGTGCTCTACCAGGATTAAATAGTCGTCGCACAACTTTTCAATCTTTTTCCCTTTTTCAAAGGCTTAGTAGTGCTATTGAATTGTTAACTTAAATATAAGGAAATGAAAACATTCCTTTCATACAGGTCTGATGAACACAATGGCATGATAATGGCAGTTATCACAATTTTCTGATTTTCCTGTTCATACTTGTGTGTGTAACTTCATATTATTCTTTATCTGTCATTGGGGGAAATTGTACCAATATCCAGATGACTGGCAATAAGACATGAGGTACGTAAGTAGGTATATCTTTACTCTGCACGAATTTAAAATTATATTAATAGCTGTAGTTGGAATTGAATACCAAGTCTAGTGACACGGTTAATTGCACAATCATAGATTATAGATTTTTTAATGTAAATATCTATGTAAATCCTCACATAATTGTGTGGATCCCATAGCAACCAAGTTGATACTTTATCAACTTAACCATTCTTTGAATGCATTTCTTTGCAAAGTAATGGCGGTTTGAAGAAGGCAACAAAAATAAGTACAAAAAGTGAAAGTAAATAAAAGGGGGTTGAAATGAAGTGATAAGCTCATAGAAACAAAACTAAAAGTGTTAGTAACCAATTGAATCTGGACAAAACCCGGCTCTATCTACTAATCGTGAAACGAGATCTATCCAGTAGAAGTCGCTCAAGTTGAAAAATTCAATTATCACAAAGCATGATATAATCTCTTTATAGGATTCCAACATAAAAGGTTGGTCCAAAAACCAAAAATAAAAGACTTTGAAGAAGAGAAGACAGTGCAGAGAGAAAAAAACAAAAAGCAATGGAAATTCTAACAGAATTTAACTAATAATAGCAAAAGTTTGGAGTTGGATGATTGGAGAGAGAATAATGTCAGCGAGGAACTGCATTTTTGCCTGACCAAAAACAAAGCATCAGAAAGAGAAACAGTTTGAAGATTTTGGGCAGATAAGACTTTCAACACATTCGTTTATATTTTTTTTCCCTTAAATTTCTCTGAATTTTCTTTGTTTACCTCTTAATACAGTAAAGCCATACATCCCTGCGGATATGAAAGGCAGCAAAATCAGGCAAGAAACGAAGCACACAAAAATACACTGTTCTCACAAAGTATTCTTATTTTCCACTCCGGTTCTTATAAACCCAATTCCTTCTGTTTTAGAACGAAGAAGAAACCCCGTTCCCCAATACCGCATCGCCCAACACACTGCAACCAACTTTATTCTGAATGCACGTGTTTTTGTCCATTTTTTTTCTCTCCGCTTTCATGTATTCTTGTTTTAATCAAGGTTTCTACCCTGTTCTTCGGTCGGGGGTGGGGTTATGGATGCGACAAGGGTGAGTGTAAAAAAAAGAGGGGTAGCTGAAAGGAGCAGGCTAATCAAATGATAAAACACCAGAATGCACATGGAGTGGTTTAAAAAAGCACCGGTTCAAAAACTTCACAAAAGCAAAGTGCTGTCAAAAGTATGAAATCAATTTGTAGCCCAGACAGGTCCAGATTGAAACGAAGACGGCAGGTGCTGTTCGTGCTGTTGCTGCTGTTGCTGCTGCTGCTGCTGATGATGATGATGCAGTTAGCAATTGAATTAGGAAAGTGCCCGGTTAATCATAAGTAATCTAATAAACTTCAAGAAAGACGCAATTCATAGGGGTGGGTTGGGGTCTACGGTTGAATGAAATGGAAAGCTTTCATCGTGATTGGTAGAGAACTATGCAAAGGGGTCTTTATATTTGATTCTCTTGTTTTGTTTATTTTTTCAATTCACGACCTCCCCCCCCCCCCCAAAAAAAATAAACAATGCAAATGAATAAAAAAAGGATTAAGATACATCTATCAATATCCAGTAACCTCCCAACCCTAACTCAGTCACCACAAGAGAAAGAGATGGTAAAAAAAATGTTTATAATTTTTTTTTTTTAATAAACATGAAGGGTTGACAATAATTAAAAATCTAAATCACAGAAAAAAAAAAAAGTAGATTCTAAGAAAAAAACTACGTTAAGAATAAACTAGATGAATTCTGAAACAATGATAAAAGTATGAATCTACAAGGAAACTTTTGGGGTCTATTTGATGCAATATTCAAAAGAATTTGACCTGTATATTCCTATTATGTATTCGATTAGATATTAGGTATACTAGGTAGGAGGCTGTGTTTCCGGCTATAACGGATAAACTACTAACGATACACTACAATTTTTAATTATATTTCAAATTATTTAAAATAATCATAGAAATTATATTTGAACTCAGAAAACAAAAGAGATATGAAGCACAATCAGAAAACTAATAAAATATAAACTAATTAAGATATTCAAACTATTAAATATAATTTGCATGCTTTAATACGGTGCATTGATATGTGATTCAATATCATTGCAGATATAAAAATGCATCAGGTATTTTTTCAAGTTGTTTTTATACACAGAGAAATTTAATTACTTTTTTTGAAGTTTTACTGTTAAGCAACCCTAACATATTGTGTTGTTCGAAATTGACAGTATTTTGCTGATGCTCGAAATTGACAGTGTTTCGCCGATGTTCGAAATTAACAGTTTTTTGCCGGTGTTCGAAATTAACAGCGTTTTACATTGTATTGAAAACAAAGACCTTTCTAACCGAGTCACATTACTGCTTATCATTAGTAACATTGGGTAGTGCCATTAACCCAGTTTCTCATTGGATGTAGGTCTTTCTTGGTTACTGTCAAAAGCTGTGTTTTTATGCTTCTATATAAATCATGCATATAACTAACTGGGTTTATTTTTTAAAATAATGTTTACAGAACAGAAATGTGTTTTAACACTAATATTGAAACTATCAAATGTATTATAATTTTTAGTTTCATCCAAATTTTGTCGAAATATTCAGTTTTATTACAGAAAAAAATAGTCAATTTTCTTTCTAAAGAGAAAATATCTAACTGTAATCCATTGAATATTACAATCAATTGACGTTTATTCACAACTTTTCTTCGCTTTTCTTTAACCAAGACATCTCACAATCTATATTATATGACAATGACAAGGCAACTTTGATTCTTATTTGTTTTTTGGTACTAAGCTGTTCAAATTCCTAAAATAAAGCACAGCTCTAATAAATTCAATGCAAACCATTTCTTCAATAAATTCTTGATGACAGCTTAGGTGAAGGAGGGGTAGGAGGAGTCTGGAGTAGCTATTTACGAATCAAGCCACCATTGCAGCTGAGCTAGAATTAAAATCAAACAAAGAAGAATCTCCATAAACAAGGAATCTTTTATTGAATGACAGAATCTAGCTATATAATATCAAAAGAAATAAAGAAAAAAAACATTGTCAAAGACAGAGTCAGGAATTTAAGACAAATATCAACCATTTTGCACTTGAGTCTCTCCACCTACATTAGCCTTTTTTTTATTGTATTGGCGATGGAACCTGTCCAAAATAACGGACATAGTTGTATTCTATGAATTCCTGCTAATAAAATTTTAAAAATAAAACGACAAAAAGACAAAAACAAAGAACCCAACAATTCTAAGTTATGCCTGGAATTATACTTAATTAAAAGTCCGCGTTTTCAGAATACATGAACAAACACATATTTGATTTTCAACGAAGTTACATTTCTTTGATTTTTCCATTTCTTTAAAACTTATACATTACGTGAGGAATTCTTTGTGATAAATTAAACCTTGAGGCTAAATATTTTCATTTCAAACCCGCTCTCACAATTGTTCTTTCTATAAAATATTAAATAACTTCCAATGCAGAAATCCCCCCCCCCAATGAATCTCTACTTTCTCTCATATCTATACAATACTAAAGCTATGATAATCTTGCTTGCTTGTTTGTTTGCACACTGACTGCTTTAGATGGTAGAAGGGCGAATGAGACGAGAAGTGGTGGGGATAATAGTAGGGGAGTAGTGGGAGGAGAGGAATAGAAGTAGTACCGGCAATAGCGTAGGGAGAGAATTAGCGCACTGGATGTTTTAGATAGTGGGAGGAAGAGGGAATGAGACGAGAAGTGGACGGGGAAGGGAAATAGTGGGGGTAGTAAGAGGATAGGAACAGGAGTAGTATAAGCAGCAGTATAAGAGGAGAGTTATAGGATGATGTATATAAATAAATGACGTGAATAAAGAAAAGTAGAACTTTAAAATTAGAGAACATTATAAAATGGGCACATACGGTTAAGAGCTGGGAGCAGGAGTACACAGAGATCTTCATTCATTATCGGGAAATGCCGGATGGCCCTTATAGTAGAATATAAACAAGGAATAGCTGTATTTACATTTTAATTATGCAGTCATCATTCCTCCGGCGTAAAAAAAATCACTTAAGGCTTAATGAGATTGTGAGTTGGGTGATGAACAATATTACGAGAGGCTTGAAAACGATAAATGGAATGAGCAGGATTTGATTACTTAAGAGGAGGCTCTACAAGTATTTGTTGACATTGGACTTACAGACGACCATGTTGTAGTCTGCAGGTAAATATCTTCAAAGATGGAAATTTCATGGAAAGAAACTCTGTTCAGGAAAATTTCATTCGGTTTCAGGTACACAGGAAATTTCCTTGCCGTTGTGGTAGATGAAAAGTTCATGCTGTGAATGTTTTACAGGGAGGAAACAGAGATTGGAGCTCAGTCGAGCACCTTTCATGGAAAGAATGATAAAGTAAAGAAAGTAGGCAAGGGAAGTAACTTATGCATTACCAAACCAGAAAGTAGCAAGTATGTTGTACATTATTGAGAAAGAAGAGAAAAAAAAAATTTTCCAAACAAGAATCTTTTAGTGTTTCTGATTCGTCACCTAATGAAATATCAAGTATAGGTTTTTCAATTTCTGAGTAGTTTTATTTCTAAAAATAAAAAAACCCAAAACAATGTGATTATAAGAGTTAAGAGTGGATGGGGTAATTTCAGATGAAATTCTGTCATTATTAGCCAGCAGAGGGTTACCTTTGTCAACCAAGGGAAGAGTCTATTAGGCATGTGTAAGCAGTGTGATGATGTATGTAAGTGAAACCTTGCCAGTGATGGTTGAGGTTATGCATTGCATGAATAGAAATGATATGAGAATGATACAATGGATGTGGAACGTGATGATTCAGGACAGATTTAGATCTGATGACCTCAGATGAAGATTAAATCCGGACAATATAAGGAGATGTGTGCAGAAAAGTAAACTTTGATGTCATGGCCATGTTGAAAGAATGAATGAGAGTTCTTGGGTTAGTAGATGTAGAACAGTTGAGGTAACAGGTTCAATTCACAGGGGAAGGCCAAGGAATACATGGGAGGAAGTGATAAGAATGGATTTGAGAGAAAGATGGATAAATAAAAACCTGCCCAGAGATAGATTGGTTTGAAAGGCAATTTTTAAAAGTCGTCCAACTCATGCCAGCTTGTAAAACCGATGTTAAACCGAACATGATGATGATGATGGCCTTGCATAAGACACACTCTAGTTCAGTATTCTTGATTCATCATCTGAGGAAATATCAAGTTTAGGTTTTAAAATTTCTATTGAATTTTATTTGTAAAAATAAAAAAAAAACATGGTCCTGCATAAGACGTACTGTCGAAAGGAGTTAATAATATATGAAAAATGATAAATGAGAAAGGTCTTGTTTGCTCAGAATTAGTGCAAATACTAATTAGATTATTTGCTTTTGGGAAAATATAAAATCATACAAACATTAAATAAAATGTAAATTAAATGAAAGAAGAAAAACAATAAAACAAAAGAAAGATTTCGGGCGGGGGGGGGTGTAGAAAGGTCAATAAGACCTGTTTTTTAAAAGAAAAAGAAAAGATGTAAATACGATTTGGTAGAATTGCTAAATTTAGAATTGCTATAAAAATGTAATCCACTTCAAATACATTCTTCAAAATAAAGAATGAAAAATAAATTTGATTATTAAATCATCTAGCATTCAGAAAATGTCATTTTCAACAGAATAGAAGAAAAGATCTGGAAAAATAGATTCATGGATATTTTAGTGTGTGTGTGTGTGTGTATATGTATTTATCTAGCATATAAAGTTATCTTGTCGGATTTTCAAAGTCAGACGCAAATAGCATTTAAGCTGACAAGCTAAACTTTTCTTCTGACAACAATACAATAACGTACTTGGCTATAATTTATTTTTTAAATTAATTCGTCCGGCCAAAATGATTGGTAGTATGAAATATTTTAAAATAATCACCTTAAAAGAAAAATCAACAAGAAGGATAACTCATATTTTTAATTCAAGAATGTAGTAGTAGCTATCTACCTTACAACTAATATGTTATTTCTTTTCCTGTATAAGTTTTACTATGTGCAAACAAATAAATATTAAAAACTAAAATAATTTCACTGCATCCTGAGCAACGCCTGGTAGGTACAGCGGAGATACATTTTCATTATTTCGTTTTTCCTGTGAAAGGCGAAGATATATCAAGAAAATAATTGTTAAAAAATAGGCTTGTAACGTCATATATTTTGGTTTTCTCAGCTAACTGCTTCATTCTTACACACTCAGAAACTTCGGTAGTGAAGGATGAGGGAGCTTTTTTTGGGGGGGCGGGGGTCAGTTTCCACTTAAATCTGTCAGTTTAATTCAGTCAAAATAATTGATTCCAAATAAAACAATTTAATGAAATAATTTATCCGGGAACAAAAGGTTAAAGAATAATTCAATTACTAAGTATTTTATCCTGCCAGATCTTTAGTATTTCATATTTTCTCATAAAATTTAATTGAACTTATATGGAGTCTAAAAACTGTTTAGATGAATTCACTAGTAACATATTTGACCCCTAAAGTCTGAATTCCTGTTCGAAAATCAGGCATGTTTGTTCAGGCTATTTAAATCCATTAGACCAGTGTCCTGTCCATTGTGAATGGGCAGGTATTAGAGTGATGGTGGTCTGAAGTGGGTGGGTGTAAAAAATATTCGATGTGGGTGGGTCAGGTCATTACATTTTGGGCTCAGCAGGAAGTTCAAGCCATCAATGACCTCCATTGAACTGACATTCAAGTAAACAGGTATCCCTCTCCCTTCCCACCCATCTGCATAGGAAATGATTTCTACAAAACCTTCTCCCCTGCATCAAAATAATCACCTCTACTTGCTCGGCAAAAAAGCTTTGTGCCATCTGCTCTTACTAAAAAGACCCATGGTCTGAAGGTCAACCCTCAAGCAATGGACATCCACATCTTGACCCAATCCCTCACCACTTTCTTCACATTGATCAACATTCTTTGTTTAGTTTTTTTTAGAATTTTTTGAAGCCAAAAATCAGATAGAAAGAATAGATATTTCTAAGATTCATCCATTCGATCTGTATGTTTAGTAATGAAAATGATATTTAAAACCGAAGCATGACAAACCGACAAGTGAAGCATGATAGATTAACACAAATCTTGTTTTTTTTTTCAAGTTAAGCATGACAGACCAACGAAAATGCTTTTTCAATCTTAAGTATGATAGACTGACCGACGAAAGGCTTTTTCAGCCTTCAGTGTGACGGACCAACGAAAATGCTTTTTCAAATTCAAGTGTGACAGACTGACCGACGAAAGGCTTTTCACGTCTTCAGTGTGACGGACCAACGAAAATGCTTTTTCAAACTCAAGTGTGACAGACTGACCGACGAAAGGCTTTTTACGTCTTCAGTGTGACGGACCAACGAAAATGCTTTTTCAAACTCAAGTGTGACAGACTGACCGACGAAAGGCTTTTTACGTCTTCAGTGTGACGGACCAACGAAAATGCTTTTTCAAACTCAAGTGTGACAGACTGACCGACGAAAGGCTTTTTACGTCTTCAGTGTGACGGACCAACGAAAATGCTTTTTCAAACTCAAGTGTGACAGACTGACTAAAATGTTAAAGAAATTTCAGCAACGGAAAGATATAAGTTGCCTTCTTTCAATGCAGCAGATGATCACATGAGGACATGAAAACACTATTCTCATAAACGAAAACAATGGGTCCCCCCTTGTTTGAAAACTTGCAGATGCTGTCCCTATTTACTTGTCTACCCTGCTAGGATAAAGTTAACCACAAGATCGGTTTTAAATGTAAGGAAAATCCAGCTCCCTAAAATGGGGCAATATTGATTAGGACAAAAATAAAAATTGACTAAGTCTAGGGTTAACCTATAGAAATAAATGTGACCGAGGACAGAAAAGATTAAGTGTAGTATCAAAACAGATACTGCACTTTGCTCTTAACCAAAAGGAAACAAACAAAAAATAGTACCATATCTGGTTGAAAAGAAAATCATCCCAATAATATTAGGAATGATTACTGTGACAAACATCAGAATGTTGAAAGTAAAAAGAAAAATGAACTGTCCAGTTATCGTTTGAACATCAAGCTCAGTGGCTATGGTATCAAACATCTTTCAGATAAAACATCTTTTCACAGACGACAGGCGCTGAGCAGAAACAAATAATAATTTGCAATAAGATGATCTCACACAGAGTACCTCTAATACATCATCATTCAGTTTTACACTCGTTTTACATGCTGGCATGTGTTTGGCATCCTTTAGAAATGTATTTCCTAACTAATCTATCTCTAGCCATATCTTTTTTTCATCCCTCTTTCTCTCAAATCCATCCTTATGACTTCCTCATATTTTTTTTTCTTGGTCTTCCACTGTGAACTGACCCTACTACCTCAACTGTTCTACATCTAACCCAAGAACTCTCATTCCTTTTTTCAACATGACCATACCATTGAAGTCTCCTTTTCTGTGCACATCTCCCTACACTGTGCATATTTAATCTTTCTCTGATATCATCATATCTATGCATGTCTTTAAGACTCATATTGCACATCCATCGTATCATTCTCATAGCATTTCTCTCAATGCAATCATCACTGACCCGGTGTCACTTCCATACAGCATTACACTGCATATACATACCTGATAAACTCATCTCTTGGTTAACAACGATAACACTCTGTTGAGTTAGTAATGAGAGAAGTTCCCTAAACTTACACTATGAAATAAAAAAGTTTTATACCGTGAAGTTTTATATCTTACTGTTTATCTGTCTATTGAGATATTGGGAAGAGTTCATTTTGGTCTGGATTGTGGCTGTTCTGTTTGATGAATCACAAAAGTATAATGACATGAACCTTCTTTTAATTTGAACATGCAAAAGAAAAGAATCACCTGTCTTCTTTGAAAATGCTATGTAATGAGGCATTTCTTCTGCTTTTGTACGTGTCTATTGAATGTGTAGGAATCGCCCAGTCTCACAGACAGATATGAATATGGTGGCAATAGATGCATTGTAATGACCATAACTGTTCTCTTCCTGAAATGATACAGCTGTCATATTCTGTAATAAAAGGGGGTGCACACAAAGACGAGCCATTATTCCGGATGGCAGTTAGGTTGATTGAAAGGAGACAAACAAGTATAGGAATGTATTTTATGCACACAAACACACATATACATATATATATAAGAAGGATGTTGTAATTTGCTTGAAGCATTGTGCTTAGTGTGTAAATACAACTTCTGATATATATATATATATATATATATATATATATATATATATATATATACTGAAGTACTTGCTGATGGCATCTTAAGGGCTCTATTTCTTTTGCAAGGACGTTTTTTAGAAATCTACCTTAAAGCTTTAAAAAGCTTATCTCTTTAAAAAGCTTTCTATACTAATTTTCACACTACAAAATGCAATCTTAAATGCTTTACTCTTTACGAATAATAATTAAAAAGACAAACCAAGTTTTATAAGTATTCAATCAGTGTGTACAGATTCAAATCTGAAATGCAGGGTGGTCGTTAGAAAAGTGGGAAATTTGAGGTTGTAAATTTCATTGTTTAAATTATATTGTGTCTGGCTTATTCACGTCTTCGATTTGCACTGACGAGCATCTGTGATTGTATTATAATATTAGTCTTTGAAAAACTTCATGAAAGTTATTCTTTGTAAAAATAAATTACTGTTTGGCAAGTTTCCCGTTTTTCTAGCGACCACCCTTTATTATCATTATTCACGTTTTCTTGCTATTGTTTGGGATTTAAAATTATTTTAATCTGAAGGAAATGGAATATCTCAAAGTATCTATTTTGTTTTCCTCCTCAAAATCTGTAAGTTTCAGCATCCTAAACTTGTTTCCCCATCAGCAACACATTGATCTTGGAATCAATCAGTTGAACATTCTACAACCACAACTTAAAAAAACAGAAGATTTTCTAAGAGAACTAAAAAGAAAAAAACTTTATATCATTTTTAAGCCACTCTGATCGGCAATGTTCCAAAATCTACAACGAATATGCATTCATACTAACCTATTTCCGAAAACGCTACTATTTTTTTATATCTTTAATATTAACTAAAATAAAATGTATAAAAACACATTTTTTATTGATATGCGAGTCAAATATATCTAAATGGTACTTCATGTGTACTGATATATATAATATATGTATATGTGCGTGTGTATGTATATGTGTGTGGTATAAGTCAACTATTGTTTTAAATCCTGTTATTGAAAATAAAATAATTTAAAACTAATATTGGAACGATGAATGGGAATCTGGAATGGAAAAAATCGGAAAATTTTCGGGTATCAGAATCTGGATCGTAAAAATTTGAGCCTAATTTCCGATTCCAAAAACTATTATTTTCTTTTATTCATCTTTTTTGTTTAAAACATAATTTTCCTTTGCTGGTACTAATGAAAAAATTATAAATATTTACTAATTTTAAACTATCGGTAAAATTCAAATCTAAAGACTATAATAACAAATTTAGGTAAAAATGACACGAGAAAAAAATGTCATGGTAAAAATGGCACAAGTGGATAAATAGGAAAAAAAGAAAGAAAAAAGGAAACAGTTTTCTGTTCTTTTCTTCTTCTTTTCTCTTTGCAGCATTTCCATTTTTAAATTAAGTTACTTACTAGTCTTGTTTCTTACTAAAAAAAAGGCCCTGGTCGACTACGTTCTATTGTTTATGGAAACAAATTAAAATAACATTTTGTCAACTTACGACAAACTACTTCAAATTGGCTTTGTTTTAAAAAGAGAAATAAATCTTTAGTTGCCTCACTATTTTCAGTCAATTACTGGGGAAAACATTTGAGAAAAAAATAGTTAGAAATATCTACTCGTATAATGTACGCAACCCCTACAAGTGTATTTTTACTTTTGCAAAATTATATGTACGCGTTACACGGGTTTTTACGGTAATCCGAAAATTAAAACAACAACCACTCTATAACTGAATATTTAGAAATAATCTGAATCGGTAATTGTATCAGAATCGGAAAATATATTGGAATCGTTGAATGACTATGTAAAACACTACAACATTCTCATTAATTTACTTTTAAAATAACATTCTGAAAAAAATATTTGTTAATTTAATTAACAGACATAAGTATTTAATTCTATTACATTGTTTAAATGATAGTTATAAAGTGTCACTGTTTATGTCCATGTTGTAAAACTTCACTTGTAACATTTTAATCAAATTTTTCATATTACACAGTTTAATAATTTTTGCTATATATACAGGGTGGGCAAAAATAAGGGTCCTATTTTTAAAAATTCATAACTTTTTTATTTATTGATTTAAAAAAAATTTTTTTTTTAGAATAAGTAAAGGACCCCTTCCGAAGCAAGCATGAGCCGTATTAGCCCTAAGGAACGTACCCTCATTTAGAAACCATTATTTTTGCTTAAAAAACTCAAAACAGTGTAAAAAACAATACTTTAGTTTTTGTAAGTTTTAAGAAGTGTTTTTCGGCTAAAATTTGTTTTGTTTATTTCAAAAAATCTCGGAAGGGTCAGTCTACACACACATAAAGTTTGGTGAGTTTAACTTTTATTTTGTGGAAGTTATTCAAATTCAAGTTATTCAAATTTAAAGATAGGACCCTTATTTTGGCCCACCCTGTATATATATATATATATATATATATATATATATATATATTTACTTAAACTTCAAGCTGAAATGTGTAAAATAGCAGCAAGTAAAGACAGGCATTCAGTATTCATTTGAAGAAATACAAGGTTTGGTTAAAGTCTTATGGGGAACCAGTTACCTCAGTAGCTAGTATTTTGGTAACAGAACCCAGAGACTAGCTCAGCCAAACACATGATAGACTCGGAGAGTGATAAAGAGATCATTGATGGCCAAAGATTACTTTCTCCCTTACCAGATAGCTTTGAGGTCAATAAATGGCTGGAGGCCTGGTCAGACAACATTTTCATTCTTACAAATTCAATGCGTCTCTGGACAACAATGTGTCAGAAGAGTAGCCGAAGAACAATAAGATCTCTCTGGGGAAAGCAAATGCATTCTGATTCACAAACGCTGGAATGGTTTATTAGCTTGAAACCTGGCTCTTCTTCCTTTTTCCACTGTTCAAAAAAAAAAAAATGCTATTCTTCATTTGCTTTGGGATAGAATTCTTAGACAAAATGAAGATGTAGTTCTTAATGATTGTTTCTGTTACAAAATCGATTTTAAATCATAAAAAATAATAGGAAAAAATATCTTTTAATCATTTAAAATGAAGCTAAAATATCCGCATGACTCTGCTGATTACAAATATGCCACTGGTTTTGCTCAGAGATCAAACTTTGACAATTGATACATGAACAAATAGACATACACATACATTTATATATATATATATATATATATATATATATATATATATATGAGAAACAAAGGGTGTAAAGAGAGAGACACACACAGACACCTGTTTTATGAGAAGATGTAGCCTATTTTTAATAAAAATATATTCCACTTAAAACAAATTTGCTTAATTTGTAGGGTTTTATTCAATCGTTTTTACACGAGTTTTGGCTCCCAACTTTTATACAGTATTTACACTTAAATTCACTTGGAAAAACAGTTATCTTATCTTGTTTACAAATGGCTTTATTGCTCACACTCCGAAGCAACTGCACGTGATGCTTAAGTTTGACTTCTTTTGAATATAGATTGAATTACCGCCCTTACATTTACACACAAAGAAATAAATATTATACATACATATATTAAAGCAGAGACACAAAGCATATTATTATAAGATTGGAACCGGGTTCTTCTTCCTATCTTCACTGTTCAAAAACATCCGATTCTTCATTTGCCTTTAGATAAAATTCTTAGAATAATTACAAAGATTTAGTTCTTTATGGTTGTTTATCTTTTATCAAATAAATTTTAAATCATTAAGAGATTTGACAACAATGTGGCTGTGTTTATTTATTCTGTATTAATATGATATAAATGATTAAAAAAATATGATTTTAATAATTGGATTATTTTACATCAAAATAGCTTCGGCAAAGTCATGCCTCTCAAACGAACCACAAATAATCTGAGATTTTTATAAGGTTTTAAAAGAGTAGTTATGAATTCGGTTGTGTTAATAGTGAGTTCTACAGTAAACAGTTAAGAGGACACTCATTTATTGCAGCATTGAAGTCTTGTCAATTATTTTGAAAAGAAAATCAACAGTAAAAATTATATGAAACTCAAATTTTACAGGTCAATCAGTTCTTGATCATCTTTGCAACGTTAGCAAATTAACATTCAATGAATTATTTTAATACATTTGATCCACAGGGGCAGGAAAATTCATAGCATAGAAATAACTAATCTCCTTCTCTACTGAGCCGTGTTTCCTCGCCTAACCCTACATTATAATACTGGAAATTATGGTAATTCTACAGTTTTGAGTGATTGATTTGAGCTAAATGGAGGCCATACTTGGGTAACACTACGAAACTAATTGTAGCTCAATTTTTCATAAGACACAGACTTGATTCTCAAATTGATAAAGCGTCGTTTCATCAATAAATCTGTCGAGTAACCATTTTGGAAGTTGTGCTCAGAGAAACCTTGGGAAACCTAAAAACAAATCCATTTGTTTATCTTAAGCACTGCCGAGATGGTATCGTTTTGGGGTGGAGTAGAATCTAATTTCTAATATTATGAAGTTAATAGTACACTTGGAAATGTTTACCAAATCACATTTAATAATCTAGGTTAACGCTAACCAAATCACATTTAACAATCTAGGTTAACCCTACACAAATCACATTCAACAATCTAGGTTAACCCTACACAAATCACATTTATTTTTCTAGGTTAACCCTAAACTAATCACATTTATTTCTCTAGGTTAACGCTAACCAAATCACATTTAACGATCTAGGGTAACGCTAACCAAATTACATTCATTTCTCTAGGTTAATGCTAATCAAATCACATTCATTTTTCTAGGTTAACCCTGCACAAATCACATTTATTTTTCTAGGTTAACCCCAAACAAATCACATTTATTTCTCTAGGTTGACCCTAACTAAATCACATTTATTTCTCTAGGTTGACCCTAACTAAATCACATTTATTTCTCTAGATTAACGCTAACCAAATCACATTTAACAATCTAGATTAACCCTACACAAATCACATTTATTTTTCTAAGTTAACCATAACCAAATCACATTTATTTCTCTAGATTAACGCTAACCAAATCACATTTAACAATCTAGATTAACGCTAACCAAATCGCATTCATTTCTCTAGGTTAATGCTAATCAAATCACATTCATTTTTCTAGGTTAACCCTAACCAAATCACATTTCTCTAGGTTAACCCATACTAAATCACATTTATTTCTCTAGGTTAACCAAACCCCATACGTTTGTCTGTCTAGCAACAAAGTTTATGAGTAAAAAATTGTGGGCATGTCATAAAAATTAATGTTAGGAATAATTTTTTTAAATGTGAGAAATATGAATGCACGATTAATGAATTTTGAGAGTGTGCAAGATTTAGCAGTATGGTGGTGGTATGGATGTTACCAGAAGATTCATGTCACACTTTAGTGAAGCCAGAGACAGTCAAGTAACCAGATAGAGGGCTTATCATTAATGTATTTCTCAGTGGAGATGAGATTAACAAGCCTACTTTGTCAAAAAAAAGCTTGACAGTTGATGTTAGATTGGCTGGCTGGTTGGTCTGTTTTCCAGGCCTTTATCAACAAATCTAGACAAGTTTAATGCATGTTTTAAATAGAATTTTAATTGAAATTAATCTAGTCTGGAAATGTGCCTTCCTAATTCGTACTGATTGCAACCACTGTTCACCATAATTTTTAATGTATAACAAGACGTATCAGTGACCGGTTGGGCCCCAAACACAACCATTATTTTTTCGCTTTCATTTAATTCCAAGTGGCATAAACTGAAATGTCTATTAATGAATTCTTCATGTATAACTAAAAGTAATGAGTCTCTTTAATTTTATATTATCTTTATGGATAATATAGAAGTAAATAGTCCTATTATTTTGCTATCTAATTTACATGTGTGTTTATGGTGTGTACGAATACACAATGTAAATTAGCTAAAAAGAGAGAGTCACTTTTTTTCTAAATTCTTGCAGAGACATTAAAATCACACAATGAGAGGGGCGAGAGAAATAGATAGATAGCCAAGTTAGAGATGGGGGACTTGTTCAGTTAATTACAATTTACAACTAATTAGAAGAATTACATTTTTTTCCCAAACATAACTCAATCTCAGAACTGAGGAATATTTTAGTATATATTTTGTGTGATTAAAAAAAGCTTAGGGAAACAAACGTTCATAAACTCAGCTTTAGTATAATAATGGGTAAGATAGAAGCCAAGACTTACAATCATAACATTTTAAAATGAACACCTTGAGTATTCTGTTTATGTAATAATGGAAATAAACTGATTGCTATGCATAATTCTTTAATCAAATGAAAATACATTCGGTGATGAGATCCCAATTTGGGAGCTTTGGAGAGCGTGGAGTTACCCCATAGTTATTATTGCTCCTAGGACCGTTCTGGTCCCGAGTGGTAGAACCTGTCTAGATCCAATCTATGGATTTAATAGAATCTGTCCGGTGTCCATAATTTTCACCCCGAATTACTACTAAATATCTAAAAATTTAAGAACACTAAAAAAAAAAAAAAAACATTTTTGAATTTATAAAAAAAATTTTTTTTTTAATTAAAATAAATGCATTAAGCATTAATAACTCTAAATGGGTTGATATGCCGCTAAAATGCATGTAAATAATAATACATATAAATAAATACATATAAATAATACAAAAGTAAATGCCACTCTAAAACTTTCCAGACAAGCTTAATTCAAAATCTTGACTTTTTAAAAATATTTACTGCTTGAACTTAAATCTCGAAGTGGATATATTCAACTATGAAAAAACTATTAAAATTAAAAAAAAAAAAAAGATTATTTTTGTTAAACTGGAATAGAATGTAAATATTCATCTAGATAAAACTAAGACATCCTAAAATATTTTCTTCACGCCAAGAAATAATAGAAAATATATTTAGAGAAAAATATTATTATTTTTTTTTTTAGATTTTGTTATTTTTCAGTTTCTTGTACGCAAAGAAGTGAATATAAAGTCAAATTTTGATGCCAAAATCGTTCCTTTGATCATAACGAACGACAAAAAATTGTTTTTTGAAGAAAATTCTCAAAAAAACAGAAGAGAAGAAACACAAATGTTATCAGTTATTTAAAAATACGAAAATGATAATGTAAAGGAATGATTTTAGTTCATCTATACATTGGTTCAATTTTATGTTTCATTAAAAAAGAATGGTCGAAATTAAGCACTCCTTTCATCCTCCTTGTTTAGGACAAAAAAACAGTTTTTTTCCTCAACAATAGGCAATATTTTCAGTGCCAAGGTAATTGGGAAGTTTGAAGTTGTAATACATTTTCTTTTTCTTTGCAGTAAATATTGGAAGAAATTATCAACTATATGACCTACTTTCAACAAACAAAATAGACTATTAGTCAAAGAAACAGACATCCTTAAACACCATACAGCAAGCATACAATTTGAAGTGTGGATATCGAACTAGTGGACTTAAAATGTGGGTTTGATATATATATATATATATATATATATATATATATATGTATATGTGTTGCCTTTATATACTCCAAAAATAACTACACACTATATATATAGTCTGAAAATATAGTTAACATCGATGAAGCAAGATGAGAAACTGCTAAACTGTGTGTTGTTTATTATATTTACAGTTTGCAAACATAGATATACATACGCTCTATCACCTATAGGGTATTGAACAGTCTAACCTTATAAATATAGCAACTAATACAACTATTTACTAATATATATATATATATATATGTATGTCTGTTAGGATAGTACTGCTGCCACTAGGCATATAGAAGAGGGTAATACTTCTGCATTGTGGATAGCCTATACAAATTAGTTTTTTAGAGCTTGCATTATTATTAGTGTTGAATGCATATATATTTTCTGTTTTCACCATGTATAAATGACTAAAAGCTTTTTTGAATACAAGCAAATATATGCTTAGTTTTGCTAGTCTGGGAGCATTGAATAATTGTGAAAGAACTACATACAATACGCAGTTAAAGCAAAGTAAATTGTGTTGGACTATTAAAAGAATTTCCAACGCTATTGATAATATTTAACGATTCCTTTATATCATTTTTATTATCGCTTATGTTGGAATTCATGTTTTGAAACACAACGCAAATCATTAATCTATAACGTCAGACAAAAGCTATAATTATTTTATTATCGTAATGTTTTAAGCTCTATTTATAGGAAAGTCCAAATAGCTCAGTTGGTAGAACCTCAGACTGAAGATCTAAAGGTTTCGGTTTTGATTTCTGGTCATAGCATCCGCTTTATTTGTTTGGAATTTATTATTTACTATTAATGTAATATTCTCCATTTCTAAAAGTAGCTAAGATCTCTGATATTTCGAAATAAGACAAATTCTGCAATTTATTTATTATGTTTAAAAATGTATGACGGTCGGACGAAATCTCTATTTATATAAGTTTTATGTTGAAGAGAATAAAGTGAATAATTAACAAATGCAAACCCTGCATAAGTTAATAAAAAAAATGGCCTTAATATCCTCGCCTCTAATGCATCAAATTTTTTGATGCTGAAAATGTTTAAAACTATTACAAATTAATTTTTTCAAAAATAGTACCAGCTTATATCCTGATGTGAATACATTTGAACAATCGCCGAAACCTGTGCCCAGTTCACTTGAAAGGCATCGTGGAAGCAAGAATCCAGACAAATCCACTGATCCTATAAGCTGACATTAAAAGTTGAAACCAAATCCTCCGGGGAGGGGGGCGACCATACTCAAAAGGTCATGGTCACATGACCTTTCACTTACTGACTCTATATAATTATGTGCCAGATTTGAGTTTTCAGCTCTGAATAACCAGATACAAAACACAAAACTGTCCATCATTCAATTTAGTCCATCATGAGAAAATTGAACTTTGCTTATAAGAAGAAAAAAAAACTCCATGCCCCTGGATCTCTCACAAGTTACTCTCACTTTTGGGATTCACGTGATTAACTTTTAAAAATTGCTTTGCTAGTTAAACCCAGATCTATAAAACAAAGCAATTTAAATAAATAAATAAAAATAACTGTAGAATAAAAAAAAACAATAATTGTTCAAATTATTATCAATCAATGTTTTATATAAAACAGAAAAAAACTGCACAAATGAACATTCAGTAATTAATGTAATAAATTAATGTAATAAAACAAGTTATTCCCCCTTATCCAACAAGCGTGAACACTAGATAATCTAAGAGAAGTAAACCAACAAGTAACAGCTATTAGCGCAAAAAATATAACAGAATACATGGATTAATTAAAAATATTTTTAAATGAATAGCATTAAACGAAAAAAAAAACGATAATTAAAAAAACAAAAATATACGAGCAAAAAACAAACAAACAAAGGGAATCTTTTAAAGATTAAACAGATAAGTTAAACTGCTGAATATGGAATAGGATATCTTCAGTATCCAGAACTAAATACCTGCCGGACGATTACGTGAAACCGGAAGTATACAAAGCAACTGCAAGATCGTGTTTTTAGGTCGTCTGACTATCGCCCAGAGCGTGAAACTAGTGATCACGACCGATTATAAAACATGTAATTTATTTAGTTGCTATGTTGATGTGTTTTAAGGTATCGAACACTGTATATAAGTGCAAATCAAAAACTTTGAACCGATACTCACAGCTATCAGAATATAAATCTACAGAGGCGTCCATATTTCATCCTCACAGGGAAACATCAGGCTAAGTGTTTGCCATAGTCATTTTCATACTACTAAGCCCTACTCACGTATTGAGAACTGTTGAGGTAAATATTAAAAATCTATACACAATATATTATATCACCTTATAATATCATATTTGTATATACATGAAATAATAATAATATATGTGTATGCATGTATATATATATATATATATATATATATATATATATATATATTTAAGCAAACATTATTAAATAACACGGAATGTTTTTGCTTGATAAGACTTATTTTTTAATTTTCCAAATAGTCCATTTAGTATTTCGTTCATCTTGGTGTATGTAAGTTCTGTGGGTTTCTTGTTCCATTTGTCCTTTCTTTTTCACGAGTACTTTCGATTTTATCTGTCGAATCCTCTTCAAGCGGTGTTAGTTTTGGTGTCTTTACAAATGTCTTTACTGTTGAGTTCTTTTAAACGGCTAGTAATTAATAACTTTAAAAAGAGCGTCAATAATATTGAGATGTTACATGCGAAAGTGATTACGTTCTAAGTGCGTGCAAGATTCAAAAGTAGGATTGCTAACGGCTACGAATTTGGTAACGTTATTTTCTATGCTAGACACTTTAAAATGTTGGACTAGTTTCATAATGCACATTATTGAATTGTGGGATATTTAGTTTTTATGTAGAGGGCTTTAAGAATTTTTAATCTTTTGATGTTTGTGTGTGTGTGTATATATATATATATATATATATATATATATAGACGCATACACATATATTATTACATATATACAGTAGTAAATTTTCCTTGGTCTGTTCCACTTAAATTTATAATAACATTTTCATTACTAAATGTGTATATTTAATGAAAGTACCCCAAGAATACCTGTTCTGGTTTCGTTTCTTTAAATAAGGTCCAATTAAATAATCAAATAACTGAGCCAACCCCAGGGAAATAATGACCTCAGAATTGATATGGCCACTTGTTGATAGAAGTTATAGCCAATGTGCTTTGGAAACTATCAAAACAAACGGAGCCATACCCCCACTCCTTACTTTGCAGGGGATTTCCAAGCATTCGTTCAAATAATATTTCTCACCATGCCCCCATTCCTCGGACCAATCACACACGTTATCCATAGTTCACACAAAATTCCCAGCATTTAATTAGTTAAAGTAAACATTTACCAAGGCAAAGTGTTTCCTGTTTAGTTAATTAAACAATTTATTTAAACAATAAAAATTATCAAAGAAAAAAAGTTAAAGAAAAAACGGTTGAGTTAATTTTGTCCTAAAGACTTAAAGGAAAATAAATGGATTCAATTAGGTAAACAACTCAACAAGGACAAGAATGTACGTGTTGATACTTATGTTGATAAACATATTCCCAGCTTGGCTACTTAGAAATTGTGTATAGAACATTTGACCTTGGAAGGTTCAGAACAGCAAGCCATCAATGTAAGCTCACTTGCCCAGCAGTAGAAATAAACAGACTTTTTTCGGCAAATTTTGAATAATAAAATAAAATCTAGGCTATCTAAGACTATTTAGCTGTATAATATGAGCATTTTAATTTCTAAGTATAGAAATCGGTTCTATCAATATAGTCATAGGAATTTACAAATCACCAGCTGTTGTCCGGGATTCTTTTTATTTTAATCATTTTTCTTCGGCTTTTTTATTTAAAACTATACCATTTGTTTATTTTATGAAATTATTATTTATTTTAAATAGGAGTTTGGTAGTTTAATGTAATTGTTACAGTATCGTTATGTCATTAAATTATTAATCAAACCAACTTGTTATAAAATCATAACGAATTTTGTTAAGGTAATTTTTTAATTTCTATAAAATTATTGCATGTAAATGGCTTCAAAAACTTTAATGTTTTAATACATGAGGATATGCTAATAATCTTTTTTTATTCGACAGTTTAAATGCTTCCAAATTTCTTTCAAATTTCGAAGGGTCACGAAATAATTCATTTTTTCAACTATTTAAAGGTTAAACTGGCTGATGTGTTTAGGAATAAACATAAATGCATCCTGGCGGATTTAATTTCGCAGTTGAATTATTTTTTAAATAGGATTTTTAAAAAATTGTTTTATTTCACATTATTGCATTTTTTCTTTCAATAAATATTGAATTAATAGGAAATAAAATAAAATAATTCAATGCGTAATTAATTATCTGTTCCGTTTATGCGATAAAGATACAAACATGTGAAGTTGCCTCATATTTTTTTTAATCAATACAGAGATTATTAGGTTCGAGGAATGTGTGATTTAGTGAAATGTAATGCTTATATGGATTCCTAGAGAAAGGGGGAATTCTAGTTAAATGAATAGTAGTCTCTATTGCTTAGTCAAAAATAGGCAAGTACATTCAAAGTGATTTGAAACTAATTTGTATTGTATGAAAAGATAGAAGAAATGAATGACGTCATTTCGTGGATAACTCGTGCAACAGCGTTTTTGAGTCAGAGATATTAAGAAAAAATGCTTCTATCAATGTCGGAAACATCCAAGTAATTTCTTCTATTCCAAAGATGGACATGAAGATATTTAGGTTTTTGATGACCCAATTGTTTAAACAATATATTAAAATGCTGGATACGCATATCTGAAGAATTTACTAATTCATAAATGTTTAAATAACAATTCCAGTTACAATGTGGGATGATAAACTGACAGAAATCTCTGATAGTTTGAATATTATCAGAACTTATTAGATAAAGCCTAGGGCTGTTCAATACAAGACTATGGGTGACTTAAACTTTACAAAAAATATTTTTTCACAGAATCAAAAGTTTTTCAATCACACTAATTATTTTAATACATTTTAAGGAACCCCTAAATAGAACAGATAATTTAACAGTAAAAATTAAAATGAATATATAAATAAATAAGAATAAAAAATAAATAAAAATTCTAAAAAGAAAACACTAAAAATAAATTGCCTTTGTTTAAAATAAAAACAAGAAGAATAAAATGAAAAAATATCCAGCCCATTTCTGTGTAGGTCACTGATTATGAGTTAATCAAAAACGGATGGAGGAAATTCTATCAGGTCTGAAAGGAAAAAGCCAGGCTGGAAGTCTGTGGGAATGCATATCAGTTACCAAAAGTGGAATGTACTCTCAGATGGTACAATTACTTAAGTGTTAGATTCTCTGCGAGTTTCTAGTGCTAACCATGTGAGTGGAAAGGTTGGTTGGTTTCACAAGAATCACACATTATCAAAGTATTATGTTGAAGGAAAACATTTAGAGAATTGGGAACAGTTGAGGTACCGGTTTGCCTTTAAAAGATCTGAAGATCTCAGGGCAGTTCCTAACATTTCTTAAAGTCACTGTATATACAAAGAAAAACTTGAGAAAGTGCAGACAGGTTATCGGGCTTCATGTTCCTACATATAATATAAGCAACTGTGATGCTATGTTCCAGATTTTAACCTTTAAAACTCTCCTATTATTTAAAGTGTCATATACACAAGAATTATTTAACAATTAAAATGTATCTTTTTCTCAAAATAGATTCAAGCTTTTTACACGATGCAAAGTGCAGAATTAATATTTTTTGGACTTGTTTCTAAAATTTCTACTGAAAACAAAACTTTTAACAAGGGACTAGAAGAATAACCATCCCAGGACGGGTGAAATTAATTCCCCCAACTAAACAGTTTCACACTACTTTTATATCTTCTTATTAAGATTAAAAACAAGGTATAATGCTACTAAACCTTATTCTAATTTTCTAAAATTCATCACATGATTTTGATTCAAGGAAATGTCTAAAGCTTAAGCTTAAAAGGTCTTAAGAAATTGAAATCAAGGGAATCTTGCTTAATTGGTGTCTAATGCTTAATTGATCAAATTCAACGTAAATCTAAAATATTTTAATTTTTAAATGGAAGGGTGTGCCCATATTGCGCTCCTTAAAAATTAAAAGCACTTTAAAATATTCCAAAGAAACTGACATTTGTAGAATATTTTATTAATTTCTGATTTCATTTGTGAAAATATCACAAAAATCGGAGGTATCCAAATCTTCACAAAGGACTTCCAGACCCTTTTTACTCCCTTTGCATCAAACTAAAATAAACTAAATATAGCCCACATAACCCATCATTACGTCTTGCAGTTGTGTTCCTAATTATTGGTTTATTAGTTTAGGAGTGACTCCTATACATAAAAATATATAAACATATATGCATACCTAACTTTATATAAATAGAGGTATACAGGCTTAAAAAATAATTTCCAGAATCTTGTACGGTTGATTGGTATAATTAGCATAATGGTCACCAATACAGACTATGGAATCCGAAAAGTGTGCTCAAATCCCTTTACATCCCCTATGCTTATCTATATAATAATATGCTAAGACATTTCATGTTCGTACATACGTTATTACTTTTCACACACATTTAAAACTGGAGATCGCCTGATCAGCAAAGATAGCGATTGATAATTAATCCGATGTCAATTTATAAAAGCCGTCCAATGCATGCCAACATGTAAAACGGAAGTTAAACCGAATACAATGATGATCAGCTGTAGCCCTAGCACATAACGAAAATATTAGCTATGGACACAATCATGGTCTGGGGCTTTCAGACGGAAGAAGTAAAATAAAAATGTTCACTATGAACATTCTGATAATATTTGTGGCATTGTCATTTTGGGACAGAAAGTCAAGTTAAACACTAGCAAAGATCGTAATCGTATAACAATGCATAAGTTATTTAATATCAGCAATGCCTAACAGCTATAGTTGTAATAATAAAGTATAAAGTATAATGAACTTCAATAAAAAGAAAACATTAATTATTCAAGAGATTTTACAACACAACCAACCACTCTACAAGGGTCATTCAGTACTAAACTGTTCTTTTTTTTATAATTCACTGAATTAAATCATATAAGCCAGATTGTGTTTCTCTACCACTGACATTTAAGAGATCTCATCAACATAAAAATCTGTTTTAAAGGTGACTCTGAATTGAACAAAGAAAATGCATTGGATTTGTAATCGTATTCGCCAATCTCAATCACCATGTTGTCACTTCCTGGGAACAGGCAACTCAGACTGGTTTTTATTCCCAAAAGGGTTTGATGGCAGAACAACAGAAATATTATACATTACAGTGTCTGTTGGGTGTACCGGGGTTTCATCGATCTGACTATGTGGAGTCCGAGGTAAAAACTGGCTTATAGTGGGAGATCTACTTTTCAGTATCGTTCAGTCGGTAAACTTTGAGAAAAAGTAGAGGAAACAAACACAAATCACCGATTCAAGATAAGCGGTTCACATTTTTTGTGTTCCCCATAATAGATATTCCTTGTTCGTAAAAAGTTGTCTGTTGTTTTTACATGATACAAAAACAACTTCCCAATAAACCCTATCGACAAACATAGAAAAACTGAAATTAGATGACAATATATTAGTCTTTTCAGATGAAACCAAAAACCTCTACAATGTATATTGAGGACAGATAGCAATGGATAACATTACCAACAAATACTAATCAGTAATTGACAACACATATAATATTAACATTGAAGCCAAACACTTAGCGGCAAGAATTATTAAATTTGGAGATCACAGCACATGGTACTTATGAGAAATAAAGAATATAAGAAGATATTTTTGAGTTTGTTTTTTCAAGAAGTTTCTTTACATAGAGGTTTTCAAGATTTTTAGAGCAAATTTAAGCCATAGTTGGAAGGAGCAAATTTTGCCGGAAGTAATGAATTTTCCATAGCACAGGTGTCTTTTATGGATATTTTAGCAGGGCCTGTTGAAATTCCACAGTTGCTTTCTTCATCTCTCTGCATAATTTACCATTAATAATATTTCCTTTGAAATAATAAATGTCTGTCAAAAAATATGTCCTCAAATACCTAACGGATCCAAGATATCTCGTTTTTGGACAGATAGTTTCTTTATTAAATACTTAACGTTCCAGCGATCTCATCTTTTAAAAAAAGTAGGGAATGGTGATAACGTACGTACAGGAACTGTCTTAGCATATTCTAATATAGATATGTATATGGCTATAATACAACAGTAGCTTTTGTCGTTATTACAACAGTAGGATAGTGCAGAGTACGTATACTTTCAGCAGGATGTAGCACCAGCTTATTATGCTGGGCTTGTGCAAGACTGGGTGGATGACATCTTGCTCGGTCGATGGATTAGTAGGTGTGGACCACTTGAGTGGCCTTCTTGTTAATCAGATTTTACCTCTTCCAGACTTTTTCCTGTGCGGTTTTCTCAAAGACACAGAAATTAAGGAACAAATCATTGCTCAAGTGCAGTAGGAGCCGTGTGCCAAAATATGCCACTCAGTATCTGGCAGATTAGCAAAGTGCATTGAGCTCAATGGAGAGCACACATGGCTTTGATAAACATTATATTTTATGTTGCAAAAATTGATGTGTACCCTTTGTTTTTTCTATATTGTAATTGCATATTTTTTCCATGGTATATTTATTATGTTGAAATAAAATTATATAGTTACTTATTGTGGACACTGTATCTTCAATATATTTGACACCCGGTCATTGCCTATTAAATCTGCTCGTATCAAATAAAACCTTGACTTCACAAAACAGAAACGGTATGCATGTGTTTTAACATACGTATTTATATATTTCCTCTACAGGGGGTCAGACAAGTTCAGATGATGTTTTGAAAAGCCAACGTACTAGAACAAGCGCACTAGCGTACAATAAATGCCTGAGTAGCTTCGTCAGCATTCCCAGGTAGGGCCGCCTCAGGCGATTGGGAATAAACTCCTTATCATAGGGAGAACGTAAAGCCTGGAAGGATAGACCTCCTCGGACTGAACAGAACCGTACCTCAGCTCGAGACAAGAAGGCCACTGTCAGTCTGATTGTCGAGGACGTATCCTCGACTGGTATAAACAACATGAAAAAACGAAACGAAGCGGCATCCACCCGAAGTGGGTTGAGCTAGCTCCCTTGAAAGGGGGAACTTTCTAGAGAATATTGAATTCACAGGCGGTTCTTAGTCGCATGTACGTCCAGGTCAGGGGGAATGACAACGTTAGCTTTCTGCATTTCTTGCAGGGAGGTGTCGACGTCCTCCCACATATAGCGCCTGGTATTCGGAAATGATCACCCATCTGGTACTGACCAGACTCAACGTCGTTAAACTTTAATTATCTGATGAGAATGATTATGTTTTAACATAAAAGTAACCGAATGGCTGGTGTCTTTTGAAAATAAAGCAAATAAGGATTTACAAAAAAATACAAAAGAGATGTCTCATTATTTAGGATGATTATTATAAAGAAACGTTTACAAATGGTCGCTACAAGTACTTGTTTCTAGCGCAGATAGCGCCATTACGGAAACCAGAATGTCACACCTTTGACATTTATGCTTACATGAAGCAATACACATTACCATATCCTCTGAGCTGAGGAGTCACAGTATTAATAGTCGTCGAGATCGTAGTAGTGTCACTCATTGTAAATAAATACTAACAATTGTTATTAGCTTCATTTGGCTTTTGCTTTTTGTTGTGTTATTTTTTTTTATTATTATTGTCCTCAGTCCTTGTTTGTAATACTCACTAGTGATTGGTAGCATTTGACCCCTGACACTTATCCTTTTTTTCGTTCTGTAGATATAAGGGACGAGTTCGTTTTCCGAAGTATTTGACAATATAGACGATTTAAAAGGTGGTGGTGGTGGGAAGATGACGGTCCAATTTTCTTCCGACTTATCTTCTACTTCTTGCCCGGTCCTTTTATTCTAGGATGTGGTGTTGGGATGCTGAAAGTTAATATCACGTTGACACATGTAAATGCCACGGAAGGGTGTTGAGGTTCAGACACAGAGTTTCAGGTTCGAATATGTACATCGCTATGAAAGATCTTCAGATTTGGATCACACAACGTTTAAGGTAATCATTGAAGTTGATACAAACTTAGAATTACGTGTATGGTCTCAAGTTTATAAATTATAATTGACCTTTTGACCAATTAGTTAAAAATAAACTGCTTTTTCCAGGCAGTATGTTCCAATTAATGCAATCATACTTTAGTTTTAATTAGTATTTGAATGTGCAGGATTCACTCGTAAACTAAGTAACCTATCATTTTGAATTTTGAAACACGGCTGCTAGGCGTAACGGGGGTAATATGGGCTATATTTAGTTTAATTTAGTTTCATGCAAATGAGGTAAAAATGAGGTAGAAGTTTTTTAAGAACATTCAGATACCTCTAATTTTTATAGAAATTTGAACAATAGATATCAGACATCAATTGATAAATATTCATCTAATTTCAATTTCCTTGTGGTATTTTAAAGGGCGTTTAAGGGAGATAATATGAGTACACCCTCCTATTTGAAAATTCATATTTGCATCGAATTTTATCCATAGTCAGTAGACATCAATTCAAAAGGATTCCCTGAATTTCAATTTCTTCTTATGACCCCTTACAATCAAGCGTCATCATTTTAGACATTTTTAAAAATATCAAAATCATGTAATGTAGTTTGATCAAAACTGATATAAGAATTCTAGACATAAGGTTTAGTAGAATTATATCTTTATTTTAATCCTCGTAAGTGGACATAAGTGTGGTGTAAAACTGTTTTGTTCAGAGATTTTAATTTTACCTGATGGTAATCTTCTGGTTCAGAATAAAGCGAAAAGTGAATATTTTACGTTTACTCTGAAATGAAAATATCAAAGATTTCATAATATTTGGACCTTTCAAAAAAAAAAAATTAAGTTCAATGAAGAAAGCAGCCATGGAATTTTCACGAGATCCCACTTGTAAATAACAATTAGTTATTTATGTTAAAAAAAATATATGTAATAGAAGATATGGAGTAGAAGATATACAGCACAAATGTAATGTAAAAGAAAGTTCCCTGCGATGAACGAATGAAATAAAGTAAAACGAAAAAAAGTTTATTTTTATCCAAGTGATATGTGCCAGGAAATGTAAAAATAGTTCCAGTCTCAGAAATAGAGACTGGCTGTCTGAATGCTTGACACCGAATACAAAGAGAAGCCATAAACATGGACTCATCAGAAAGTGTACACATTTGTATTGGAGAACAAAGTACTCAAACAAGTAGCAGTTGACATGCAATTGACATCATTTATAGGACAAGGAAGTTTGGCACGCTCGAGTTATTAAAAGTCTAAAACACAGGAAGGAAGGTGAACAGAAAATAGAAACAGCTTCAAAAGCAGGAACTTAAAAACACAAAAACGCTTGACATCTACAGAATGTTTGGAGACTTAGAGTTTGTCAAACTGTTTTAAGCTTCGTTTTTTTTGTCTTAAATCTCTTTGAGTATGCCATGATTTTTATACAATAGTAAACCGTGACTGGATTGCAAATGCATATCTAAAAATGAACAATATTTCTTCTCTTATTTTTTTATTCGTATGAAAGACTGGGTTACCAAGAATAGTACTGAACCTTTATATAAAAAAATAATGCACTTCGATATATGCTAGTTGTAATAGTTACTTGCTATTTTATTTTAACCTTTCACAGAATTTTAAATTTCAATGGCGAAAACAATCATGGAATTTCCACCAGGTCCAACAAGTAAATAATATTAAATTAGGGTTATTAATGCGAAAATCAAAAAAAAAATAAAATAAAAATAAAATGTAATGAAAAAGTTCCCTGCAATAAACAACTAAAATAAAGTAAAAGAAAAAAATGTTTTACTTAACTTATTTGTGCATATGTTTGCATTGTATCTTCGTCGATCAGGCGATTCGATCTTTTACAAAAATGTATAGGGTGATAACGTACGTACGAATATGAAATTGCTTGAGCTTATTATTATATAGCTTATTATTAGATATATCATTCTAAAATATTCGAGATGAAGGATGATGACTGAAATCTGTCACAAACCTTTCTTTATGATGAGGGTCTATGTGCGTGAAACGGCAGTTTGTGTTCTGGTTATCTAATTGTAAAATCCACCATAATATATATAATTGAATTAAGGTTGAACAAACAGCTGATGAAGAATTATTTTTCCCGAAATATTATGTTATACGGAACTTCCATCGAACCGCATTGACGAAAGTAAGATTGTAATATAATGTAAAAAAAAAAAAAGAGAAAAAAATATTATATTAATAAAAGGTTACAACTGCAAACCCCACCGTCTTAATTTGCTTCAGTTCGTGTTTATTCACTACACCTCTGCAATTTATTGCCTTCCCTCTCTCTCTCTCTCTCTCTCTCTCTCTATATATATATATATATATATATATATATATACAGGGTGGGCAAAAATAAGGGTCCTATTTTTAAAAATTCATAACTTTTTTATTTTTTTTTATTTTTTTTTTTTAGAATAAGTAAAGGACCCCTTCCGAAGCAAGCATGAGCCGTATTAGCCCTAAGGAACGTACCCTCATTTAGAAAACATTATTTTTGCTTAAAAAACTCAAAACAGTGTAAAAAACAATACTTTAGTTTTTGTAAGTTTTAAGAAGTGTTTTTCGGCTAAAATTTGTTTTGTTTATTTCAAAAAATCACGGAAGGGTCAGTCTACACACACATAAAGTTTGGTGAGTTTAACTTTTATTTTGTGGAAGTTATTCAAATTCAAGTTATTCAAATTTAAAGATAGGACCCTTATTTTGGCCCACCCTGTATATATATATATATATATATATATATATATATATATATAGTGTTGGGGTCCTTAATCAGATTAAAAATCGGAATCGGTAAAATTTGAGACTTATTTCTTATTCCAAAAACGATTCTTTTATTTTTATTTGTTGAAAACTTAATTTTCCATTGTTTATACTAATGATAAAATGATAAATATTTATTGACTTCAAACTACCAGTAAAACTAAAATTTATAGATCATAATGAATTTAGGTAAAAATGGCACTGATAAATATTGTACTAGTGGATAACTAGGAAAAAATGGCACAAGTGAAAAATATAGATTAAAATCTTACAATGAGTTTATCAAAATATTTGATACAATACATAAAGAGAAAATATTAAGTTTGTTAAATAAAAAGAAAATTATATCTACATTTAACAGTAGATGAGGACTCTCTGCTAAATCACCTTCTCCATCCCCCCCTCCCCAAATGAAATTCTACATTTTTAGGCGATTTAACGATTTTAGAATCGGAATCAGTAATTGTATCAGAATCGAGAAAAACACTGGAATCGTCCCATCACTAATATATATATATATATATATTGAAACATTTTCCAGTATTTATTTCAATAGTGCTCAATAAATAAATTTATGATAATAATACTACAGAAATATGTTGAATTGCTACACAAATGCAATTGTCTTTCAATCTAAGATTTCCTCATGTCAATAGAATGGAAAATTGAAGAAATCCGTGATTGAATCATGATTGCATGTATGCAGTCATTGTCTCTACTTCTTTATTATTATTAGATATATTATTCTAAAATATTCAAGATGAAGTATGATGCCTGAAACTCATCATAAACCTTTCTCTCTGACAAGGGTCTATATATTATTGAACAGTACAAACAAATGATAAGAGATTAAGTCACAAAATAAATTCAATCACAACAACAAAAAAGTAGACAAAAAAATGTATCGATTTAAAAAATAAAAAATAAACAAATAAATCTACATAAAAATGTTTGTGTGTGGCAGAAAGCATCGGTGGATCGTCTGGAATGATGGGTTTTGGGGGCATGAATCTTCTTGAGCCAACAGAGCTATTGCATCGAATAAAGTTAGACTGAAGAAAGAAAGAATTGGATTGAGGTGGAGGTGAAAGAGAGACTGTCAGATGGAATTGGGGAACATACATTAAGGGAAATATTTCTATAAATAGCTGAAACTCCCTAAACATCTTGATATTTCTACTCTCCCTTTACTTGCCTTTTCTTTTTTTTTTTAATAGACAAAACAAATGAAAAATTCTGTGTGAATTCAAGCTATATCAAAAGAGCACCATGTCTTGCTAAAATGTCTTTGACTGATGCCATAAGCGGCACAGCACCTAAGGTGGTCAACATCACTTTTCTGCCAGACTGGAATCTAAATTGAAAACCCTAATAAATCCGGAAATCAACTATAGCTAATGGAAATTCTTAGCCAGAAACATACTTTTCTTTGAAAAAAAAAATAGATGTTTATTATTTAGTTTTCTTATTAAAACAGTTTTTCTTTTTTTAAATAGAGTAATATAGATTTTGAAAAAAAATGACCTTATCAATAGTACTTGTCTAGAAAATGGTTCAGATTAAACTGAATCAATTCAGAAGAATGAACGTAATAGAAAATTGGTCGGGTCTATCTGATGAAATATTTAAGACTAGTGAGACCCGTGGAAATTCCACAGTTCTATTCTTCAGCTATTGCTGCCAAATTTAAAAGTCTATGGACTTACGGCATGGATGCAAACTATTTTATTGAAACAGTTTTCTAAGTACTCTAGTTAATTTAGTTTCAGAATATATCTGGTTATGGGGATCTATCGCTAAAACACTGGTAGGAGTTAGTGGCATATTTCCATTTTATAGACGTCCGGTATGAACGGAGATCCCCACAATATTATTGTACTATCTTTGGACAGAACCGATACTACACTTTTATCTTAGCCCGAAGGCTGAGAAAGTGTTGTTTTTTTAGTTAGAGTTTCACGTTCGACACTACCGTGAAATTTTATGAAATACTTTTCTTTGGATTGCATCTTCAGCGATCGGGCTGTCCCATCTTTAAAAAGAGTGTGTAGGGTGATAACGTACATACAAACATGGAATTGCCTTAGCGTATTATTATATAGATAAGTTGGATTGTATATTCCTATTATATATTCGGTGAGATTGTAAGTAAATTTTCTTTTTTCTCCTGTAACATCTAAACAAACCAGGATACACACAGAGATATGATGGGCATCATTTTCAAATAATAGACAATTTATTAAATGTAACGAGTACCCAAACTACTTCTTTAATGACATATTATATGCAGAGGATATTTGTGAAAGAACAAACAGTAAATTCTTTCTCCTTTTAGCCATGATTGGCCACACATAAGGACTAGAAAGTAAACTGAATAAAAAAAACAATTAAAGCGAGAGTCTGTTCCCCATCCAATTCCCCAGAACAAACAAAAACACGAACTTAATCTCCTCCCAAGCAAAAGAAAAGTATTCTTAAATTCAAGATGGCTTTTCTTATCTTCAAGATGCGCACTCAGAGACATCAGTAGGAAAAGTGTGTTTTTTCTTCATTTCACGGGTGTTTTCTTTTTTCAGATGAGAAGTGTCCTTGGGGTGGGAGAGACAATGGATGTGTCTAGGATATTACAAGACAGGGGAGGCAATCAAAAGAAGTCTGTCAGCAGGTCGAAGATCGTCCCTTTATTCATTTACGAACTTCAAATAAACACTTTTCTGCAGTTTTTATTTACTTAAAGAATTAGCTTTGAAAAAGGTGAGCCGAAGACCACACTGACCACCTGTCCATGTTGAAACTGACATTACCATTATTTTAATCTGATGAAAAAGAACAGAAAAGCCTGCAAAAAGAAATGTTTTTTTTAAACAGAATAAATTCTTTTTATAATACAAAAAGGTAGTGAAATAATTATTACTAACAGTAGTTTTTATTTTATCATTTTTTGAAATAAAATAAAATTTATTGGCAGAAAAATAGCAAAGTGCAACAAGCCATGTAAAAAGACAGACGAGGTGTACGTCTATATATTCAATCTGAATGTTTGTCTAAGGCAAATTTAAACCTAGATATGACATCATCACTATCTCTGGTAGGCTTTTCTATGGGGAGAAACACGGACAGGGAATGCTGCCTTTCTTCTAATGAGATAAAAGCGCCTATGTTACATCTTTTGCTGGGTCCCTTGAAGACCATCACTTGGTGCTTGGGTGAAAAACTCTTCGAAAGGTATATGTAAATTCCGGTTGATGATGCTTTAGACCAGAATCGCACCCCTCGCATCATCCGCTGCTTAAGTGAGAAATAATTATCCAAAGATCAGCAGCCATGATGCATCCAGCATTGCCTTGAACTGTTTGGTCATCTGCCGGGTAACCACGGCTTCTGGCAGCCTGTTCCACAGCGCAGTGACCCTAACCAAAACAGATGCCTTCCGACGATTAGGTCGAAATCATCTCGAGAACAGCTTCTCTGCATTTCTAAAAAGCCCTCTTTTTGGTTTATGATCTGAATTAAATTTAATTGGCAAATTAAGAAAAGAAAATCGTGTGAGTTACTTTCCAAACACACAAATATTTGAAGTTATCTCTCTTTGTTTCTATGTAACTCATGTGCCACTCTCTCTCTCTCTACTCATATAACACGCTCTTTCTCACACTTTCTCCTATATATAAACACATTAATCCTCTTTTTTATCTTTGGCTGTTGTAACCCTTTTTCTTTTTTGTCTGAATTTATGTCTGTTTTAACTGCTCCTGAACTGTTATGACACAACTGAATAGCTGAAACGGCATACAAATGAACGAATGGGTGTAACTCATGATTATTAATATACCATTTATCCTAAATAACATGGTGATTAGTTTAACTTTTCCAGGCGTGAATTTCTTTCTTAATCTGAAAAGTCTGTGATCATTAAAGCTTTCAGCAATTTTGTTAGTGCTGCAACATGACTGAAACTTATTGCTTAGTATCTGGATTATAACATTTTCTGTTTGTATGTTCTGATTAATACCTTTAAGTTTTACTTTACTATAAATGGCCGACATCTTTTTTTTTTCAATTCTTAATCCAACTTCCTTTGTTCAAGATATTTGATTCGCATTTTTGCCTAGTCTTAAAGACTATCGCACAATTAGGAAAATGGTCACTGTTCCTTGAACAATTCTTTGTTTGTAGGCTTTTACGCATTAAGTTTTTTTTTTTTTATATATAAACACCAACAAAATACAAACAAAAAACCTTTACAAATTAATAATTTCCAATCAAAAAGAATCAAGTAGATAACATTTCCTTGAACAATCCTTTTGATTAATTAAAATATTTTCCTGATTAAACACAAAGAAATCTTCATCAAATGCTGAAAAAGATCTTCTGAGGGAAAAGGTTGAAAACTAAATTCCAGGAAGTAAGAGACAGAAATCTAAGAAACCAAAATGAAAATGGTTAAAACAAACAATAACACAGGAAAGTAGAAAGAGAAAAACTTCCTCTTTTAAACAGCTCCCATTCTCTCCGTTTCCTGAAGCTAGTTAGTGTACTTGCCTAATAATATTAACCATTTTTATTATGCATGATAATTAATCATGATTGGCCATACAGAAAGGAAAGTTAAGTCATAATCTCTATCTATATAAAAATTAGGTATTTGCATATGTTTATATATTTGCATGTACAGGATTCACTCTTAAACTAATTAACTCATAATTATGAAGTTTAGAACAAAGCTGCTAGGTGTAAGGGGTCAGTTTTATGCAATTTCTTCTTAAGACCTATAATACGCTTGCATACCACAAGCATTTGGGAGCGTGGTAAAGCAAGGAAGACCTGTCTTGAGTACATAAAAAGTGATTTCACTGCATGCAGCATGACCGACATGAATCGTTTGGATCAGAGTGCATGGTGAGCAGGAGTGAGACATTGCCTGGTGTTGTCTCCCCCAGAGTCGGAAACACTCGTAACACCTCAAATACTAAAATCAGATGATGATGATGATGATGACCCTTCAATTTTATACATTTTCTAGAATCAAAATCATGTAAGGGAATTTAGATTAAAATTAGAATAAGGATTCGAGACATAAGGTTTAGTATCATTACATCTTGATTTTAATATTTCTAAAGGGACATAAAAGTAGTGCAAAACTGTTTTTTTTCAGGAATTAATTTTACCGATCCTGGGACAGGTATTCTTCTAGTAGATTATGAGAATCGGTGTATCTTAGAGAAGTATTTTACTATTGAAAACGTTAATGTCAATAGTACAGAGTGAAAGTCAGTGACCAGTATTTACATTTTGTTACCCGATAGCTCTCTGTCTCAATTTTCACTGCTATAAACCCGGAAACATGGTCATTGTATTTCATAATTTGCATATGATCTGGGGTTTTCAGAGTACAGAGAATGCATAAAACTCGGACTCGGTTAAACAAAAAAAAAAACAGGAAAAAATTTTGCATTTTATATAGAAAGAGTTAAATAACTTAAAAAATATGCACTCATGTAAAGTAATTCTGAGAATTGTTTAGTATAAATCTCCTCGGTGTATTGCTAATTGCCTGAGGCGCATTACCGAGGAGTGATGACAGGGCTATTCAGAAATTATTTTTGTAAGCCAGAGTGTACTTGTCCTTGTGGCTAGCTTCTCAAAACCACGTCTGATCTTGTATCTAACCTCGTGGCAATAAAAAAATTTTTTAAAAATCTCCTTGGCCTTTTTGCTAGAAGCAAGTTGTAGAATTTGTTCTGGTCATACACTTCATCTTTTCTGCCCTCGATCGGAGGCAATTTTTATATTTGTCCCAATTAAAAATGCCCCTTTTGGGGGAGCTGGATTTTTCTCACATTAAAAACCGAACTTGTGTCTAATTCTGCCCTCGTGGGGAGTCAAGTAAATAGAGACTTTATTATTATACATAAAAAGAAAAAATAAGGTTTTTTTCATACAATAGGGGTGAGATTAAAAATTAATGTTTTCTCTTGGTTTAGAACAACCGAACCATAATACTTGACTTTTGTCTTTAAACTTTAAGTCAAGCCAGAAATAAGTTTCT
>OY744521.1:148119703-148147203 GCA_963556195.1 Sepiola atlantica | reverse complement strand
TGTTTCTGAAGAAGTCGATTGCACTCACGAGTAATTACAGCTGTAATAATTAATTGCCCCATCTTTAGGACGAAAATCTGAAGTATAACCGCTTGGATTATCCATGAGTGCTGTCGACTTCTCCAGAAACATGTGTAAAAATGATTTTGTTACGAAATTTTAACTATATCATAGAAAGCTTAAGTTTATATACATATATATATATATATATATATATATATATATACGAGACGAAACGTGACATGTTGGTACATTTAGTGTATATATTTAGTGCCTATAACCGATTTCAAGGAAAATAGACATTTTAAAAGTATATCCAGAAAGAGAATAAATTTACTGTCATCTTTCAATTCAACAGAAATTAGCGAAAGTTCACCGGCCAAGGTTATCCAATCAAAACACTTGTTGCTATGATGACTGACGATCATTTATGGGTTAATTCATTATCTATTAGTTACTTTTCTTCCTTCTATTTAATACTTAATAGATTCAATGTGCAAACAAGCTAGATTATACGTTTTAGTATTATATAGTGATGATCAAGAAAACCTTAGTTAACCTAGACTTCTATCATGTATTTGATTGTGAACTATTACCACACAATAAAAAGTAAATTATATATATATATATATATATATATAAACATAAATTGAAAATCAACTTCTCAAAATCGTAACAGACTTTGATTAAAACTGCAAAGTTCGCGCACAGAAAGAGCTCGATTTCATTACAGATAGAGTTGCATAACAATAATAAATAAGTTTTAAGTCACATTTATTATACGCACACACACACACATATATATATTCTGAATACATACATACACCAATCTCTTTTTGCTAGTAAATTTCTGTATCGATTTCCTATAATAATCCTATCTGCCAAAGAGTATGTGAGAAAGTTACAAAGAGAGAGGAAGGGGGGATTTAAAACTGCAGAAAGAGAGAAAGAGATTGATGTTGATGATAGAATAGCAAGGGTTAGTCTCGTGACCTGTGCGTTTTTAACAGGTACTCACTGATGCAGTCACTAAGACTGGTGAAGATAAAAGCTGGCACCGTTAAAGGTGAATAGCATGCTAAGGTGGCTGTGGGGGTCTCAGGAAAGAGAGGGGAAGAGCAAGGGGTGGAGGAGAGAGAGGGTGAGTGAAGAAGAGAGAGAAGGATGGAAGAGGAAAGAGGATGACGGAGAAGAGGAAGAGGAGAGGGTAAGGTGGAGAAGAGAGCTGGAGGGAAGAAAGAGAGGGGAAAAGAAAGAAAGAGGGAGAAAAATAGAGGGGTGAAGAGAGAGAGAGAGAGGGGTGAAGAGAGAGTGGTGAAGAGAGAGAAAGAGAGGGGTGAAGAGAGAGGAGGTGAAGAGGAGGTGAAGAGGGAGAGAGGGGGTGAAGAGAGAGAGAGGAGGTGAAGAGAGAGAGAGAGGGGAGGTGAAGAGAGAGAGAGGTGAAGAGAGAGAGAGGTGAAGAGAGAGAGAGGTGAAGAGAGAGAGAGGTGAAGAGGGGGAGGTGAAGAGAGGGGAGGTGAAGAGAGGGGAGGTGAAGAGAGGGGAGGTGAAGAGAGGGGAGGTGAAGAGAGGGGAGGTGAAGAGGGGGGAGGTGAAGAGAGAGAGGTGAAGAGAGAGAGGTGAAGAGAGAGAGGTGAAGAGAGAGAGGTGGAGAGAGAGGGGGGATGAAGAGAGAGAGAGGGGGGATGAAGAGAGAGAGGGGGGATGAAGAGAGAGGGGGTGAAGAGAGAGAGAGGGGGTGAAGAGAGAGAGAGGGGGTGAAGAGAGAGAGAGGGGGTGAAGAGAGAGAGAGGGGGGTGAAGAAAGAGAGGGATGAAGAGAGAGAGAGAGGGGGCGAAGAGAGAGAGGGGGTGAAGAGAGAGAGGTTAAGAGAGGTGGAGAGAGAGAGGTGAAGAGAGAGAGAGAGGTGAAGAGAGAGAGAGGGGTGAAGAGAGAGAGAGGGGTGAAGAGAGAGAGAGGGGTGAAGAGAGAGAGAGGGGTGAAGAGAGAGAGAGAGAGGGGTGAAGAGAGAGAGAGAGAGAGAGGGGTGAAGAGAGAGAGAGAGGGGTGAAGAGAGAGAGAGAGAGGGGTGAAGAGAGAGAGAGAGAGGGGTGAAGAGAGAGAGAGAGAGAGGGGTGAAGAGAGAGAGAGAGAGGGGTGAAGAGAGAGAGAGGGGTGAAGAGAGAGAGAGGGATGAAGAGAGAGAGAGGGATGAAGAGAGAGAGAGGGATGAAGAGAGAGAGGGATGAAGAGAGAGAGGGATGAAGAGAGAGAGAGAGAGGGATGAAGAGAGAGAGAGAGAGGGATGAAGAGAGAGAGAGAGAGGGATGAAGAGAGAGAGAGAGAGGGATGAAGAGAGAGAGAGAGAGGGATGAAGAGAGAGAGAGAGAGAGGGATGAAGAGAGAGAGAGAGGGATGAACAGAGAGAGAGAGGGATGAAGAGAGAGAGGGTGATGAAGAGAGAAAAAGAGGGGTGAAGAGAGAGAGAGAGATGGGTGAAAAGAGAGAGGGGGAGAAATGAAGAAAAGCGTGAAGGTACGGCTCAACTAGTATATACACATAAAAAGGACAATGGTAGATGTCCTTTTCCTCATTAGTTGTATCCCCCCAACTCTTACAGTCCCCCACGTCACAACCATCTCTATCTCTATACCATCTTCACCCCCCCTCTCTGGCTCATTGCATGTCAATTTTACGCACAACGGCAATGCTCAACGATAACGCCATTGCAGCTGCCACTATTTTTGTGTGCAGCGAGCTAAGGTAGGCCCCAAACCGCCTCGCTTGATTGGTTCGTTCGTGCAGGTAAGGAAACTGACAATAATTAGAGAAATCACTATCAGCAGAACAGGTAAGCGAATGATTATATTGATGATATTAATACAACACACTACTACTACTACTACTGCAAGAAGCATTACGGAGACTGCTAGTAATAATACTAGTAGTAGCAGTAGCTATAGTGATAATGCTGATGATAGTTTATGCTAAAAGATAACCTGTCAGTTGCTATTCCTGCTTCCCTTTCATCTTCATCATCAGTGTGACAGTCACCCCCCCCCCCGCGGGTTGGCCTCCTTAGCCAATCACATGAGAAAATGGAAAGAAAGAAAAAAGTTTAACAAACGCACAACATATTCTTTGATTCGACTGAATGGTTAGGCGATAGATAGAAATAAGAACGAACAAAAACAAAACATAGGAAACGGTAGGTAGAGAGAGAAAGAAGAGGGGATTGATGAAGTGAAATACAGGTGAATATAACATGAATTAGGGTCATTCTTGAAATCTTATGAAAAAAAAACGAGCTTATATTCTTAAAAGGCGTTCATTCAATCAGTTCATTTGGTGACGAAAATGCTACTTTAAATTTGGACACATCTAAAATAAGATGCGTCCTTTCGATCTGTGCTTTTTGTTATAAAATGGTATTTCAAACTTAAGTAACACAGACAGTAACACAGATAGCGATGCGTGGACGTAACTGAAAACATTGCAAAGAAAAGGTAAAAAAACTGTATGGATAGATAGAAAGGATAAGAGGAGGAGAAAAAAATAGATATATGAGAGCGAGAAGGAACGAGAGAGATAGAGATAGGGAACGAGATAGAGGGAGGGAGAGAAAGAGAGAGAGAGAGAGAGAGAGAGAGCAGATTCACTGACAAAGATAAAGATGTACATTTAAATGTGACATATAACATGAATTAGGAGCATTTTAATAGCTACAAGATATATAAAATTTGGTTTCGCATACTCTATAGAACAATACTAATGTTCTGACACTAATATGACTATTTCACACCTGTTACTCCATATTCTGAATCATGGACTCGTCCAGATGCAAAGAAAAAATATATCTGATGGTGCTAAAGTTTTTCTGTTTAAAACCGAAGGGAGAAATAGCAGATCTGACACTCCCGCCCCAAAGTTTTCAAAGAATTCGGAAGCAAATCCTTCACTCTATTTACATAATGAGACCGTATTTTTCTTTTCACCTTTTCTTCTTTCTATACAGATTGATAAGTTTTTTTTGTTTTGTTTTTTTAAAACTTGCCCGTTTCAGACGTTTTCTATCTTATTTCTTTTCTATTTATTTTTTTAGTTTCACTAATTAAGACAATATTTTATATGAATATGAATATTAGTGTGAACATGAGCGCGAAGGATAGTTTTTTTCTGTCATTTTTGATGGAGGGTGAACATTCGTCAAAGAATGATCTTAAAAAGAAAAGATAAATAAATTAAAAACAAAAAAAAATTCTAAAATTTGAAAAAAAGAGTTCAATTGAAATTCACATTGAAAATAAGTTAAAATGGAGACTATTAAACACATAAGTTAACATGAACATGATTAAACACATAAGTTAACATGAACATGATTAAACACATTAGTTAACATGAACATGATTAAACACATAAGTTAACATGAACATGATTAAACACATTAGTTAACATGAACATGATTAAACACATTAGTTAACATGAACATGATTAAACACATTAGTTAACATGAACATGATTAAACACATTAGTTAACATGAACATGATTAAACACATTAGTTAACATGAAAACGATTAAACACATCAGTTAACATGAAGACGATTGGACACATCAGTTAACATGAAGACGATTGAACACATAAGTTAACATGAAGACGATTGAACACATAAGTTAACATGAAGACGATTGGACACATCAGTTAACATGAAGACGATTGAACACATAAGTTAACATGAAGACGATTGAACACATCAGTTAACATGAAGACGATTGAACACATAAGTTAACATGAAGACGATTGAACACATCAGTTAACATGAAGACGATTGAACACATAAGTTAACATGAAGACGATTGAACACATAAGTTAACATGAAGACGATTGAACACATAAGTTAACATGAAGACGATTGAACACATAAGTTAACATGAAGACGATTAAACACATAAGTTAACATGAAGACGATTGAACACATAAGTTAAACAAAAACTCCTTAATTTTATTCTCTTTATATAATTTATTTATTGCACGGACAAAACCATAAATATCAGATTTTTTAAGAGTCTAAATGCGAAATAAAAACTCAGAACACTTTTACAACTAAGAATTATAATCAGGAAATTACTCTGCATATACACATAAGTCTAACGTATGCGCATACGTTCAGTTAGGCAACATTCCTTTGAAATGTTAGAATTTCACAAATCTAAGAGCTAGTGATAAACTTTAATAGTATTCTTTCAACACTAAAAATAATCAAAAGCGCTGATTTAAAGAAAATACTTATAGAAATCCTATTGACATTTGCAGATAAAGTCGAGTGACAGAGATTATTTTATTAAATGAAAACTACTAAACACTCTTTGGTATAATGGCTCGAGTGTTCACTAATGGGCTAAGAGACCAGGGTTCAATCTTTGGTCGAGTCATATGAAAGACTTGAAAAAATAATACTTGATACCTTCTTGATAACAACTCAGGTGCTGACCAAAGGGAAGGGAATCAATACAGAGAAAGGAATAGTGTCCTCCCCTACATCTTGGTGTGGTAGCCAATGAAAAAGGGAACCTTCGAGTCGCCCTCGACTATGGTCAATGCAATTATGCTATATATAAAAACACCTGCAAGCTTAAAGTTTGATTTATGTTCGAAATGTTTAAGTAGTCTAACTTTTAAGATTAAAGATATAATTGACCCCAAACTTATGAATAGGGCAACTAACTTTGGAGAAGAAAACTAAACATTAAAAGCTGTACAAATTATAAACAAGACAAGTAAAGTTGAAACAAGCATTACACGACTAAATTAAAAGAAAGAAGAGAAAAGGCCGACATTAAAAGTTAGAACAATTCTTGAATATTCAACCGAGTTCTGTTGTTCTTATTTTTGAAGACTTCATGTAAAAACAAAAGAAATCTTCTTTTGCTTTCTTTTCAATCTTCGTTCAAAGAACAAAAGATGTCTTCTTTAAAAAAACTAAACATGGTGGTGTCCTCACCATTACTCGGTCTCGTCTGCTCACACACACACACATATATATATATATATATATATATATATATATATATATATATATATATATATATATATATATATGCATTTTATTTACTCATTTGTGATAATCTCTCCCACTCATGGATAAAGAGACAGAATTTGTTCAGAAAAACATGGAATATTAACAAGTATAATGGGGTTGACTCTCTCAGACAATTTAAAGGCCCAGCCATGTGTCAATCATTTAACAGACTAATATATATAGCATTTAGTCTGATCATTTCTCTTAGAAACGAAACAGAAACGTTTTTATGTAACTTACTTGCCATAAGTATATTTTATACTAATACCAAGCTCTACTCATGTACTGAGCACTGTTGAAGTAAATACTGTAACAAAAATATATACCTACTATATTATTTCATAAGTATCTGAAATAAACGATAAATCGATTATCTTTAATATTCTAATATTATATATATATATATATATATATATATATATATATATATATATTTATTACTATTTATATATACAATATAATCACGTTGATACTCTGGTTCCCGTTAGATCATCGAAGTTAAGCGACGTTGAGCCTGGTCAGTATTAAAATGGGTGACCGTTTGGGAATACCAGGTGTTGTGTATGTGCTCTCCGCTTATCTCGGCATTGTTTCCAGTCGTCCTGGACTTCTCTTTGCCACTAGAATCAAGCAGTGCCGACTCTGGAGAGGTAAGGTTGTAGCTTGTGCAACCCTTGCTTCACAATTGCACGTGTAGGCCCCGTTGCAGGGGGTATCTATTGTTTCTCACGACTGAACAGAGCCTTCTATTAATATTTCAGTGGCTTATCTTTACAGCATTATCATGGATCATTCACTCATCAGAAGTATATTAATAAAATCATGAATGTTTTTATATTTGAAAACAAATTATATAAAAATGTTAATTATTTTATTAATCCACTTTAGATGAGTGTACTATCCATGAAACTGCAGTAGAATGTTAAGATAAGCCACATGCATTAACTATTTTTGTCAAGCTCTATTTGAAAGGATACTGAGCTATTTGTTATGAAAGATAAGCTGTATGATTCGACTATTTCAATTTTGAGAAGTGTATTTTAATGTTATATATATATATACATACATACATACATACAGACAGATACATGTTAAAGCTTGCCGTATCTTTTTAAAATATCACTAACCTCCACCCCCATCACCTCGTTTCAAACATTAAAAAAAAGTGAATGTGTGTTTAATTTGTTGAGGACCTCCTAATTGAGGGTAATTTAAAGAATGACTTCAAAAATGTTTTCATAGTGATCTCCTCTTGTTTTTGTAATAGAAAAAATAGACATCTACGGATTTGCACCAAGTTGACCCACCAATGCGTGCACCGTCAACCTCCCAAAATTATGACTCCCACAAAAAGTTTTAGATAAAAAAACGTTGACCAGAGAGAGAAAGAGAGAAGTATCAAACTTATGTCAGCAAGAGCTACTTCCGCTAAACAATTAACTGCTTCATAATTAAACCTGTTAATGAGAAAAATGCTAAGTAAAATATTATTACAAGATTTGTCTATATAGTTGATGTATTATCATCAATTTATGTAACTCTCTCATATATATACATATATATATATATATATAAATATATATATATATATAAAAAAAATATATATATATATAAATAAGTTACCCACGTTGGACTTTTTCGTTTTATCACAGCCCTTAAATGTGGCTAGACAAGCAATATACATACATATATTGCATAATCACCTTGACACACGTTAGATCACCAAAGTTAAGTGACGTTGAGCCTTGTCAGTACTAAATGGGTGACCATTTGGGAATACCAGGTGCTGTATGTGTGAGAGCTCTCTGTTTATCTCGGTATGGTTTCCAGTCGTCCTGGACTTCTCCTTACCATTGGAATCAGAAGGTGCCGACTCAGGAAAAAAATGGTTGGGATTGCGCAACACTGACCTCTCTACTACATATGCAGGCATCCTTACAGGTGGTATCCATTGTCTTTGAAGACTGAACAGAGGCCATCATATATATATATATATATATATATATATATATATATAACTATTTAATAATAAATATTTAATTATTATCCACATATGTATGTTAAATTCTTGCAGAATCTTATAGATATAATTTTATTCAAAAACTATGCATTACAATCTGATTGATCGGTTCGGAAATGTCGGTTTTGAGATAGAAACCATCTTATACTGTCAGGCGGAGTCTTTAGCACCGTTCAATAATCAAAGACTCCGAGAAAAATGGTAAACAAAAACCATAATTCACCTATGTCTTCCACCTTTTTCTCAAAGTCTTCACTTACTGAATGGTGTTGAGATTTGGCCTGACAATATAAGACAGTTTCTATCCCATAACCAACATGTCAAAACAGATGAAACCCCGGTACACCAGCAACATATACTGTACCGTATAGTTTTTAGATTAAATATTTTACATTAGCTTATCTAAAGTATGTTAAAACCTATAATCGAGCACTTTGGGTTTTTTTTTAACTAATTTATGATTATATTTATATATATTTAAATGTATGCATCTATTTATCAGCACCTTTCAATTTGCGAAGGCTCAGAACATTCGCCTATTGAAAAGTGTTGATGAATCTATCTGGTACCTACCAGCTCGATTCTACCCCAGATCTAGTATGATCAGATCAATTAAAAGCGGGCACAAGCAACAGACTCGGTAATGTATAGTTTTTAAATAAAATACCTATATGTATATATCGCAATGATTATATGAACAGTTTACAGAAAGAAAAAACATTTTTTCTTTCTTTTAAGTAGGTTTAATTCTTCAGCATCACCAAGTGAAGGTTAATGTACTCATTCTTTGTTATTTCTTTCTTCCTCGGAAACATGTATACAACAAAAAAAAAGGAAACTCGAGAAAAAACGCTGACTGCACTGACCTAATGTCAATCACTACCTTCCCACCCAATCTCATTATTAAAGGCTCTGAAATGTTACCAGAAGTTTTGTGGAAAGGAACAGAAATCAAAACCTGCTAGTGAGAATTGGTGAGGGAGTCATTTCTTCCTACTAATATTTTTGTTTGTCTAACTTCATTGATAAGAGTATCAAATTGCACAGAAATTCAAGAACTTATTTCTTTAACAGAGGCACATACAACCCGTGGCACCATACAAGAATGGTACCATATCAAGGATTGTTCCTATGAAAAAGCTGCTAGTAAGATAACCAGGACGATCATATTCTTAGATTTCAAAATGGCTGACAATAATAAATTCCGGAAATATGAAAACCGTTAAGTATAAGAAATATTTTGCAAGCATGTCGAGCGCCTAACAACATCTCAAGAAAAGACCAAACAACAGCTGTGGACAAGGTGGCTAGAGAATGGCCTATTCTCTTCTACTGACATTAGAATCACCCCGTCTGAAGCCCTCCTTTCTGGCCCAGAAGCATCTTGGGTCCAGTAGACATTCAATTGCAATCAAAAGTTGCTATGGCCAGATGGCGACTATAAAACCGACCCAACCATCTGCGAATGTGCAGAGGAGAACTATACGATACAGCACTGCATTATCTGCGTGCAACCAGTGCAACATGAAAGATCTTGCAAAGTACAATAATAATGCAAAGACTGTATACAAAGGTGGGGAAACTGTTGTATGACTACATGCTTCAAGGACACACAAAGAAGAAGAAATAAGAATTTTAATAAAATAAATATATATTTCATTAAATAGTATGGGCAACTTGTGTCTGTATGTCTTTTCTTTTATCCTTTCTAAATTCCTTTTTATTTTTTGAGTTACATGTTGGAACTGGTCAATGTGTTTGCTGTAATCGTTGTGTACCTTAGTACTTTCGGTTCTTTCCTGAGCCATCTTCAGGGGTGGGTATAAGGTAAAGAACGTGTATTTTTTTAATATTTATTAATAGTCCTAGTGGGAACCGTATGATTGGTTTTAGTATTAACAGAGTAACAGTATTAGTATTAAAAGCAGTTTAGGATGTTTTCACTATTATTGAAATTAATTTTGTTAATGGATGCCTTTTTAGTTTATATGTGCAGAGCTTCTAATGTATTTAGTCTTAGTTTGTCAGTTTTGCGTTTTAATATACAAGGATTTTGTGAAGTTGAGAGCCGGCGCAAGAATGATAGCTGTCCATAATATTTAATGAAAAAATGCTGTCATATATATATTGAAGAAAAAATGCTGTCATATATATATATATATATATATATATATATATATATATATTTATTCGTCAATTTTACGTACATATAAAAGGAATGTACGTAAAAATTAATTAATACATATATAAAATTTAAAAAATAATTACATGTCCTATTAAAAACGTTGACTTAATGCAATTTTCTTTACCACTTAGGGTTGACTTGAGATGACCTTATAAGGGTTGAAAGGTCGTTAAACTCCAACAAACAAACATTTGCTGCTTAGGAAGTGGAAAATACTAAGAACGCAGCTATGTTTCTATCGCCAGTAAAAACAATAACAAAGACTAATATATATATATATATATATATATATATAGATAGATAGATAGATAGATAGATAGATAGATAGATAGATAGATAGATAGATAGATAGATATCACTGTCATTATTTATGTACTTACTTACGTCACACTGTAAACTGGTACTAAGAAGAATTGTTACTTACTAGATAGTCTTTAGGGATTTTAACCTGAAACAAATAGTCAAAACTAATGCAGCTAAAGTGTATAAGTGAACATATATAAATAAGACAATCTAAGTCATTTAATTTATGAGAATTATATGAAAAAACAAAACTATTTAGGACAATCTGAAGGTTTGGTGAGTCTGTTTCATGGTAAATCAACCCTCTTGGGATTATTTAATGCTGAAACGCAATACATATAGTAAATGATTCATTGTATACAACTAACTGAACATAAGTTGCTATTTTACCCATATAAGGATTACATGCCTTTTCCAACAGTATTAGTGAGCAAATAACTACAATAGATTCGATAGTATTTGAACTTGGTATAGCTGATTCCATAGTGCATGGCAGTATCCATTAAACCTATTATGCATCCTGCCATGTATAGACTGCTTATGTTATTTATATCTTATCTCTATGGAATTTCTATGGGTATAAGGACAATAATAAAAAGGTCGACTGGTCTCCAGTCTGAAGAAACAATGGATAGTCTCTAACAGGGTGTCTTTATGAGTTGTGTCGATCTGTGCCATATCCATTCAATCCCCCCTCCCCGCTGTCATCTATAGACTGATACAATTATCACTATCTATCCATGTACTTATATATTTTTCTAAAACTTGAATTCACCCCAGACAAGGCACATTGGCACTGAGAGGTAATGGGCTACTTCTGATTAGGGGCCAGAAATTATAGAGAGGCATCTTAAATGAGGAGTTGTACAGCAAGATATTTGTTTACATTACACTAAAATCTCTGCATGTCGGTCGAGTCAGGGAAACGGGGAGGGAGTTCCAAAGGCTGGCAGATCGAGGACAGAAGCTATTAGAGTAGGAAGCCCTCCGGCATCTGAGGACCTCCACAGTGAATGGATTGGATTTAACTGATTGTCGAGTTGATCGGGTGTATTTACGTCAAGGGAGCACCAGAGCAGCCAGTTTATCGGAGCACATTCCATTGCAGTACTTGTAAAACAAGCACAGGGATGCAACATTGCGGCAATGAAACAGGGGCTGGAGCTTGGTGGATAGTAAGGGACCTATTAGATTAGCGAATCTTTGTTTGGCTCCTGTCTAAGAGGGAGAGACTAGTCGATGGTGCACCAGCCCAAACGTGATAACAATACTCGATGCATATATAAACTCTATGGAATTTCTATCGATATAGGTATGATAATAACGATGTTGGTTGGCCTCCTGTCTCAAGAAACAATGGATACTCTCTAACATGGTATCTTTATTTAGTCTGTGGCAAATCCACTTCACAATCGCCAATCGGAAAGTCTGGAACCTGCATCAAAACCTATCCATGGAACAAACAATCTTGGAAAGAGACGTCGAAAACGTACAATGTTTATGAGAAGTAAAGAAGATGTGAAACCTAACGATGAAGAAGGCAGAAATCTCCCCCTGGCTTGTGACGATTTCATGAGTTAATTTTTGTTCAGATCGAACACAATATGTGGAAAATAGTTATCAGACTGTAAGAATTTTTTGCATTTTTTTGTGATATACAAAACGATTCAATTCTCTCTTGAATAGAAGCTTAACTAGTGTGTGGACACGGCCTCGCTTTGATGTATGTGTGTTCGCATATGTTCCCGGCCCTGATTTCAAGTATGGCCGAACTGAATTGGTTCACTTAAAGAGAGAATAAAAAACCTTACAATGGCTGGCATTATCTGTAGCAGCCAGAGAGAGCAATTTGGTGCCAGAGTTCATTGCAGATCCATACAATCCAATTTCTGCATTGCATAAACTGTTCACATCTAAAAGAGTACTGCGTACTAGTGACAAAAGATCGGGGATAGAGAGGGGTTTGCGATAGGCAGGAGATAAAATAAATAAATGTGAAAATGAAAAGGAATGCATGAAAAGAAAGGACCATGCGAGCTTTTGTTAGGCAAAAAAAAAAACTATAGAGTCTATCAACCGAAAGGTCAAGACTTCATTCTTTTACTTCTCATTATCTAATATACAGCTAATAACACGTCATATTTTGTTCACTTTTCTTGTTGTGCGTGTGTAACGGAGCTTAATCAAAACTACATTTGGTGCTGAACGCATTGTCCGGTATCGATCCCACAAAAAGAAGATCTTGTGTCAAAGCAAATGTTTTTCAGTCTCTTTTTTTCTTTTTTTTATAAATAGCACTGACTGGTTCTGGTGAATAGAAATACATTGTTATTGGAATAAAAGATGGCAATAAGTCAAGTAGAAAAAGGCAAAATGATGTGCAAATTTTGCCGAGAGATTTTATTTCGGAAAGATCGAAGTCGATGTTCGGAAATTTCATTTTAAATAAAAAAATTATTAAAAAAAGAAAAAAAAGAAACGAGACATATCTCACGAGAAAAAAAAATGGCTAGATAATTAGAATAAAATATAATGTGTATTATTTTTAATTTTAGAAGATCTAGTAAGTTAGTAGGCTGACAGTAGTCGAGAGTGACCCAAAGGCTGCCTTTTAATTAGTTACTACACAGAGATGCAGGGGAGGGCGCCACTTATTTATTTGGATTGCTATACTTAGTCTTGATTCATACTTTATAATATTGAGTGTTTAGCAAGGAGGCATCAAGTATCATTTTTTGAGTCTTTGGTATGACTCGACCAAGGATTGAACCCTGATTTCCTGACTTATTAGAAAACACTAACAATTATATCAAATAGGTCGTTCTAATAGAAGATTCAAGCAGTTTTATTTCAAAATCAGCATCAATATGGGAAAGTGGAGAAAAGACATTTAATTTACTTTTTTCTTTTCTTAGGTCTGAACATGACCCCCTCCCCCCATAAAAACGAACATTTCAGAAGTCCGATCTAAATTATAAACTAAAGTATTTTCTTATGTTACTCATTAGGATAAAATTTGTTTATTAAGTAGGAAAAAAGGAAGTTTTCTCAGCTTCCATAAATAATAATTTTAGTGCATGTATCAAATAAACAGATTCTTGAATCGTTTTATCTGAACAAAAAGACAGTAATTTTTAAAGTATGGGAACCCATAGGATTAAAATAGTTTTGTTCAATTGAAAATCTAAGCGGTATGTCATAATATGAATTAATTTTAGACAGATAGCTGATAAGGAAAAAAAAACATTTATAACGGTAGACATTTTTTTTCATAAATGGTATTAATCAATGGTATTCGCAAAAGTACTTGAGTAAGTATTCCAATAAGTAAAAAGGTTTTACTTTAAACTTAAAAAAACAAGACCAAAGATGACTTAAAAATACAAAAATGGAGAGCATGAACTTCTTGGGATGTCAGGATAAAAAGAGTGTATATTGAGGCGGGGGGGGGGGGGCTTAAACTTTAAAGTAATAGAAACAGTATCTTGTGACACAACCCGAAGACGTCATTTTGTAAGGAAAATACTACCAACATTATTTGAGTAACATATAAACATTAAAAGCATATATATTTAAAATATAAAATAATTAGTTTATATTAAATCCTAATACAATAATAATATACTCAATATTGGGGATTGAGCATTATTATACTAAAGAGAAAGTGAAAATAAAACAAATAGAAAAGTTACATACTTTACGAGTTTAATCATTTTTAAAAGTACAACAAAGAGGTCAAAAATATTGTAACCTCTTTGTTGTACTTTTTCAAATTATTAAACTTGGAAAGTATGTAACTTTACATTTGTCTTATTTTTACTTAATTGTATATATATATATATATATATATAGATATAGATATAGATATATATATATAGAATAGGTTTATGTAAACACAATTTCATGATCAATTTGCGTTCTAAGAAATCAACAAACAGAATTGTGTACGATCGTTTCAGAGACCATGTATTTTTACTATTACTATCAGATCGCATCGTCAGCACAGGGGATATATATATATATATATATATATATATATATATATATATATATATATATATATATTACTTTTCAAGTATATACACATAATATACAGTAATATTACGTACATATATTTTCAGTATTAGTATGAAATATTAAGTCAAACGGTAACAGTATATGTAGTGTTTAAATATTTGACTTAAATTGTTTTTAAATGATTTTCAATTATTTTTTTATAGTTTCACCTTTTCATATTGTGTGTAGTATTTGTATTAAACATTAAAAAAAAAACTCTGTATGTTATTTTCAGCAAAAAATGTCCGAACATGTATGTAAGTATGTAAGATAGTAATAAGAATTGTCTTTTTTTACTGAGTAATACATAGAAATATTAGACGAAGATAAGTTGCAAACATAGACAGATTTCGAAATACTGTGCAACCAAGTGTCCTTTTCGTACAGCTGACAGCAATTATGGGGCCTGAGAATGTATTGGCCTGTAAAATTCTTCTACTTATTCACCATTATGGTTCACCTGGCAGAAATAATTTGGCAATGGCAGACAACAGAAATGGTCTTGTACTTGATAGATTAAGTGAACCAAACCAGAACATGGCAGCTCAAGTGGCAAGATCTTTTTACAACTTTAAAAGAATGGGACATTGTCGGTTTGCCGACAGAAACAACCCCTTTCTGAGATGCGAAGCAAAAAGAAGTGAGACTTTGACTAAAAAAAAATTGAAATCGAATAAGACAAGAAAACGGTTAGAAGAAAAAGAGGAAACGTCGTAAGTAGGAAAAACAACAAGAGATAGTTTTAAGATGCGTCTATTTACTCTGTGCATTTGGATTTATTGGGATGCTATTTCAGATTTAAATGTAATCCCCAGACGGCTGTTTCGCTGTATTATGCCTCCTCAATGTGGCTATACGAGCGAATGCTTCAAACATAGATTAGAAACTTGACGGCCTTGTTAGCAGTCGGGACGTCTTTCCCCTATGCTATAACTCTTGCTATGAAGTAAAGATTTGCATTATCAACTACCAAGAGTGATCGATTCTTTTACAAAGAGCTATACTTCATGTATAATATATATATATGTTATATCTCTCTCTATATATATATATTTACGATACTGATAATTGAAAATATTCAATTATTTTTACAGCATTATTTTGCTTGAATGCTAAATGGAAATCATTTCTTTCACCTGAATGCTCCACCTATTGGGGAGCATATATATATATATATATATATTATATTATAGTTATCTACATACACGTGATTCGTTGTCTCTACGATTCTTCAGTGTGGCTAGAACTAGCAAATTTGAATATCACTAGTTATAGCTACACTGATGGGTTGTAGAGACGACGAAACACGTGTCTCTAGATAACTATAATATATAGCACAAACAGAATCATGCATGTATGTATATAAAGCATCGTTCCAATATCAGTAAAATGCTATTTGAAATTTAAGCATGAGATGAGAACGAGAATGCTAGTTCAAACTTAGGCGTGACAGACCAACAGACGGATGTGTGGATGTATCTAAAATGATGCTGCTGCAAACTTAAACAGCGTCGACAGACTGAACTTCTCAGAGAGATGCTTCAATGAAACAAAGAGATAGAACTAATATTTATTCAGATGTAGGTGAGTAGAGGAAATCTAAATCCTTAATAAAATATACATTTGGGGAAATCTTTGCTTTCATTTCACGGAGATACAGACATTCCTGAATGGAATGCATGTCTCCAGTGATTAAAAACCTGGATATTTATGGGCCATTTCCAAAGATAAGCTTCTATCTGTAGAAATGGATTCCTCTAATATCTATTCAATTTATTCCCAATTAGATATAAATTCCTCAAAATATAATAAAATAAGCGACACGATTATTTGAAATTGTTGAGAAGTGCCATAGCCTTAATAAAACAGTATCTCTTTAATATTAATTTGCTGAGAACGATAAAAATTTCAGAAAAATATTCAGATAATTTTATTAGTGTTTTTTTTTAAGAGTTTGGGTAAACAAATCGTTCTAATGAGACAAATGTGGGAAGAATTCTTATTTTATTCTTTAAAAAGTTTGAAATGCAGACAATAGTTTCCGATCTGAACAATTAAAAACAAATATTCAAATATTTCAGGATTTTTATGAATTACAATTATTTACGAGTCAGACTCCATGTCCATATTTTACTTGTTATTGTCGTTAATTTTCAGATACTATACATATTTAGATGTCTGTGACACTCGGTACATTCTTGGCTACATTCAGTACATTTTTGCACTAAACCCTTTATTTAATCTATTGATTAGGTATCCTCAAGTTTTGTCAGGATAAGAGTTTAAATCAAATAAAAAAGTATCTGTGAGTAAGCAAGAAAGTCTTGAATCTGTATCGGCAGTATTATTCTTCAAGGTGGACTGCAATTCCAAAAACAAAGATTGAAAGTACAGGTAAGATTTTTGTTTCTTGAGTTTTTTTTTATCTTGGGTATAGAATTGCTGCAAAAAGAAAACAATCGATTTTTTATGAATCCTAAGGATTAATGTCAGTGATATTGAGATGATGCTAAGTTTCTATACAGGCATACATGCATGTATATATATATATATATATATATATATATATATATATATATGTATATATATATATATATGTATATAATTACAGAAGATTAAGACAACATCGGTACCGTCAGTTTCAAATCCAAACAAAGGTGACTTATAGTTGGCCTCCAATGCAGGACTCTCTTCAACCTCAATGTTATCTTAATCTTCTGTAATTACATATAAAATAAATATTACACTTTTATTTTATTTTTTTTTTAATAAGCGAGCACTCTGCATGGGGTTCTCTCCCACTAACCTCATATATATATATATATATATATATATATATATATATAGTGTGTGTGTACGTGTGTGTGTGTGTAAAATAATTAATCAATATTGGCGTGATAGTGTAGAAATAAGAGATGCCGACTGCTGACAAAGAAGTCGTGTTTCAAATAGCAACTTGAAGCACATGCTCGTCTATCTGGAAAGTCATTGGGAGAAGGAAACGAATAGATAGTGAAATTATTCGTCCATCCACTCAGAATTCTTAGTTCTGATTGGATGAAAGTTGGAGAGGGCACTGCTTAACTATGAGAACGATCCTCGAATGTAAATCAATGCATTTACCCTGATGATTTCCCACTGGGAATGAAGCACACCCGTTTCTGTGGAGCTTACTCTCCATAAACACATTATATATATATATATATATATATATATATATATATATATATAAGCATATATATATATAAAAGCATATATATATATATATATATATATATATATATATATATAGTATGTGCATGTGTGTGTTTGCTGTAATTGTTTTATACACAAAGAGAAAAATAAGCGATGTGATGTTTGCACTAAGAAATCTTACTTTTAAACTAAAGCAACATGAAAATGCCTGTTGCAAATCAATATCAAAGAATTGCATTGAACATAAGAAAAGCCAGGAATATTCCAGTTCTTCAAAGCAACTAAAGGAGCAATGGCTTATTCTATGCGCACGCTTTTACAATAATGGAAGCTTCCAGTAAACACAGACATTGATTCTACAGATGAAAAGCCGATGAGCCCTTGAATTTGAAGAAAGAAAACTTTTTCTTTTATATATATTCGATTTGGATGTTTGCAGCAATGGAGGTGAATGAAGCAGAACACGTCGAAGTATACATACTTACAATGCAATTAAATACAAAACTTTAGAAAACGATAATTTTAAAACATCTAGAAAAGCGCGAATAAATGAGGCACTTAGAATACAGCAAAATATATTGCTTGTTATTGAAAAACTTTTCTTTTTTTACTGATTGCAATTAACACATTTTTCACAATTATATATTTTTAGCAAAAAAAAAATGATTAACAAAATAATGCACTCTAAATTGTACGAAACAGAATAACTCTTTAGCTTTTAGAGTCATGAAAATTTAATTGCACAGAGTGTAAGCTTTGAGTTGTAACAGCTTAATTGTGTTAATTTGACCATGTTCTTCTCGTGTCTTTATCCAAAAGCTGTTAGAAAAGTCAGAATTTGATTTAATATTTTTGTCTTCTTTTTGACAACTGTTTGATTATTGATTTTATTCTGATGGCTGTGACCTAAATACATAAAATACAGATCAAAGTCTATGCCAATCATTGACGAATATCCACCACAAATTGCAAGGTGAAGAAACATAAAAATTCAGTCAGCACTTATGGATTTCTAAGATAATATAATTAGGAATTTTCTGAACAGGTTATCATATTCGGTTTAACGGCCGTTTTATATGCTGGCATGTGTTGGACAGCTTTTAGAAATTTACTTCCAAACTAACCTATCTCTGGCAAGGTCTTTATTCATCTTTCTTTCTTTAAAGTCAATCGTTATAGCTTTCTCTCGTATTTTTCATAGCCTTCTCCTAATAACTGACTGTTATCTCAACAGTTCTACCTCTACTAACCCAAGAACTCTCGTCAATACTCTACACACAGCCATACAGTTTCCTGTTCTGCACACATCTCTCTAGACTGTCCAGATTTTAATCTTCTTCTGAGGACATCAGATCTAAGCCTTTCTTTTAGACTCACACTACACATCCATCGTATCATCGTTGATTTCCATGCAACACATGCCCTCAATCCTTACTAGTCAAGTCAAATAAAATGTCTTTCTGGACACAGAACCAGCAAAGCGTCTACTATCAAATAGACGTTTTGTGCTTTTGTATCGCTTTGAGATGCTTTGTTGGTCTGTCACCCTTAAGTTTGAAATAACATTTTCATTGCTTAACTAGCAGATTAAATGGACAGCATCTTATTCTAGATGCATCCAAACATATCATTGAGATCTAAGTTTGAAATAGCATTTTCTTTTGGTCTGACATGCTTAAGTTTGAAATACTATGTGGATGTTATTCCAAACTAAAACATTTCAATGACGCTGCTTTGAAGGTTAAATGGAGTACAATACAACCTGCTTCACAACAGTGATAGAACCAAAAACCTAGTGACTTCCAATCCAATGCTAAAACCAAAAAAGTGACTGCACATTTTATGATAATAGGAAAAAATGCATGAAAATGGCTAAGTTACCAATCATTCTGAAGTACAAGATAAAAATTTGTGGTATTTTTTATGCTATGTTAAACTATTTCAAAATATGTTCAACTGCTCCATAAAGAAAAAAAGATGGTGGATTTATGTTTTTATATATGCATCTATTTTGTTATGGGAAAAAATAAAATCTACCAAGGATATATGTAGACAAATTATATATATATATATATATATATATATATATATGTAAATAAACACCCACAAACAGCTGTTTAGCCGGATTACAGCTCTTCAGTATGGCTAGACATGCAAGTATTTCGAAACACGACCACTTGATCAGTCGGGCATTTTAACTCTACAGTGTTATACTTGCTCGAAATTAAAAGGGAAAAATTATAATATCTATATATTTTTTGCATTCACATTACCGACTAACGAGAGTGCTCTATTCTTTTATGAAGAGTTATGCCTTACATTAAGTGGCAACCATGTATTCTCTTACTGGAGAGTAAATAATATACATTAATGCATACAGCACTTCTCGGCAGCTACTATTATTTAAATAAACATTAACATTCCCCTTCTTCATGGCGAATAGAATCTCCCGCTGTTGTAAAATCGGTTGAGTTTCCATCTCAGTTTGTGGCACTTGTCTGTCTAGTCATACTGAAGCGCTGTGATAGAGCAAAACAGTATCTCTGAATGACATTCTATATATATATATATATATATATATCGATGAAACTACAAAATGAAAAATACCAGCGAGGGGGATGGGGAGTTAATATATCTACTGTGATGAGGATTCAAATAAGTAAAATGAGTATGGGTTTAAAATAGTTAGGGGTGAAATGAAAAGGGGTACATAGGGGTTGTATAGTGCACAGAATAGAAGGTGGCTAGTGATGGGGGTAGATAGCAGGCACAACGAAAGAAGGGAATTCTTGGAAAAAATGGGGAAAAGTAAGGAGGCAAGTGGAATACAAATAAAGGAAAATTAAAGAATAACAATAGAACCAAAAACAGAAATGAATCTTGTCATTGCAAATATGACTTGAAGATGAAGGAGAGTGAAGAGGTCAGGCGTGGGGGGGGGGCGGTTAAGAGAATGAAGAGATAAAGATCAAGATGTGGGGTGACAGGTGGGGGGTGAAAGAGCAAAGAAAAATAAAAGATTCCTTCCAACTACTCCACCCTCAACCACCTTAGAACATTTTTAGGAGGGTAAAAGAGTAATTTTGTTTTGTTTCTCATTTTGTGTTTAGAATTGTTGTTTTTTTTATTCTATCATTTTCTTCCTGAGGGTAAGTTTCCTCTCATTTCTTTTGTCTTTCATATGTAATTCGCAAAACAAAGGAAATCCTCTAATAGGTATGTCATGGAATGACGACACGATCGGCAACCATCAAGTAAAAACATTTTAGTGGGAGTGAAGAGTTATTGTTTTTCGGCAAACGAACTAGCAATAACAAGTTTGAGAGCAAGGATCACCAATCAGGGTTTTTTATATGCAAGTCTGGAACTATCTACCAAGATTTTTTTCTATATTGCTTTGTTTTGATTATCTCCCTATTTTCTTTTATTTAATCCGTTTCTGATAATTTATACATTTCACAGAAATCTATAAAAACATGCATATTCTCTTCTGTCCTTAGAGGTCCATCAGGCTTTTTAATGAGTGTGACTTATATATATGGGGCTTCTCCAAGTTCTAATTCTTCAATATTTAGAATTTAACTCCTCTTGGAGGCTATATTTTAATGTTAGGATAGTACTGCTGTCACTAAGAAAACGGAAGAGGAAATGCGTCTGTATTGTTAGCAGTGGGGGCTATTTCTTTGAATGTTCTGTATAAATTGGTGTTTTTGGCTTGTATTTTATTAATGTTTGATTTGTTTTTCGTGTATAAATGACTGCTAAAAGTTATATATATATATATATACTATTCAATATTTCAATTTTTGTACAGCCTCACAGATTTTCTGAGTTTCACAAAGGTAAAGAAGAAAAAATATACTCGAAGGGAAATAAATGTCTATACAAAACCGTAGTTCTCGTTACATAAATCATGGTACTTAGTTGAAACAAAAAAAAACCACTTACTGTCGCTCATAGTTTTGTATTAAAAAGATACAGTTTATTCCCAAGAAACGATATCACTAGCAGAAGCAGTGATTAGAAGTGGACTAGGATGCTCGGTCACCAGAAAAAATCCTAGAAGTCTGTAAGTCAGTGCAACCTAATAACTTCTTTAGTAAACTAATATTCATAGTTTAAATTGTATTAATATATGCTAGTGGGACACTGGCTGCAGTCTACACAAGTACCTGTTTGCATATGTAATATTTTGAAAGTCAGACATTATCCACTGTGTAATCAAATTGATGGATGTTCTGTTCCACAAAATTTTTTTAAATGAAAGCCAAAATAAATTCCAGGAAATTTGGTGTTAGATACAGTTGGAGAACATACTGTACTCCAAGACCCAGACACCATTCTTTGGAGATGGCATCTAAGATTCAAATGGAATTAAGTACTTAAATATGTTAGAATATGCTCCCATACCCATTTCATATGTCATCAACATGGCCTTGCAATCACTCAGATTTCAACATTTGTTTTTTGTATTCATGATGAATATATATTTTGTTCATGTATATGACTGAGAAAAGCTTTTATATGTATTTTATATAAATTTTTCAAGTGTATCATACGACTAGAGCCCTTTTTGATTGGAGTGATTTAAAGAAGGGTAAAGGGAATATAAAATTAAATATGCATTAATTAATTAAATATTGGATGCATCTTGTTATACACTGATAAAGTCTTTTTGTGAATGTTTGCTGAATTTTGTATCCCGTAAATGTGTACATTTACAAAATGGGCAGAAACAATTGTTTGTAAAGAAAAGTTTTTATGAACTAGGATTTATGTATATATTTATTTATATATATATGAGAAAGGAAGGATGAGAGTAATCCAGCATAATGGGAAATGAAAAAGAAAAATACCAAGAGCTATTTTTTATATATTCATCAACGTTTCGTCTTTATTGTAAGACTTTCTCAGGATGATAATTTTAAGAAAAATGTCATGCAAGTACATCGAAATATTGGGTTGACATGATGGGTTGATAAGGAAAAGTAGTAGCCGTGGCTACTAAGAGCGCTGGACGAGGGTCCAGGCTGCGAGACGTCAGTCAGTAGCAAAGGGTGAAATGAATATGGAAAGCTTCGAGTGGGTACCATTAAGGCAGCAGTGAAAAAGGAGAGGGATGAGAGTGTTAGTGATTTTGCTTTAGTTTGGGAGAGAGCAGAGGGGGCTGAGGTTTTTGTAGTGGTGAGGTGTGGCATGGATTTTAAAGGGCTGGGGGAAGATGAGGGAAGGGGGAAACTGTCTGTGTTTGCTGTATATATATATATATATATATATATATATATATATATTATTCAATGTTTCTATTTTTGTACAGCCTCACAGATATTGTACAAGTTTAGCAGAGGTAGAAAGGACAAAAATATACCCGAGGAGAGAATAAATACCTCTACAAAACATTAGCTCTCATTACATAAATCATGGCACTTTCTTGAAGCTAAACACATTTACTTATGCTCATAGTTACATAAGAAAATGTCTAATTTAAATTTAAGATTCAAATAGAATTAAGTACTTAGTAGTGGCCTCAGAAAATGTTCTCATACCCATTTCATATGGCATCAAGATGCATCTGGAATTAGTCAAATTTCAACATTTCTTGGGATTTTATAACATACCAAATCATCAGCTCTATTGGTTAGATTCTTGTGTGAGAATCATAATCTACCTTAATCGGCCAATTTTCGGGTGTTTTCCCAAGCGATTTGGGAGTCCCAATTCGCTCCAGGCAGCAAGTATCTTAGGACAAAAATAATGTCCACTTAAATCGGAATCCTCTAGTGTAAACAAATCAGACTCAATCAAGTAGAATTAAACAAACATTTATACAAGGCGTGCAACCCAAAGAACAACGGTTGGCATGACAGAATGTGTAATTCCACACGGCTGAAGATATTTGCTTAGAATGTTGGCATAAACAATAACACATGATGCAATTCGATGCTGCAAAAACAACGTGCAACACAATATGCCATTAGAAGATATTCATGCCAGCATCTTTCACAGTTGGATGTAGCCAAATCTCTTCAAGTGGAAAAAGAAAAAATAATAATGAAAAACAAAAATAAAAAGAAAATAACAGGAAGAAAAATGTCAGTGATAATAACGAAGTTTATAGATGGAAGCAACTAGTTAAGAGTGATACGTGTGTTGATAAAGTTAGGGTTAGGGTTGTTATTTGGTGAGACTGAAAAGAAAAAAAAAGAAAGGTGCTCTTTCGGTTTCTACTCATCTTACAGAATACCTGACTTCAAAAACAATAACTTGATTGGTTTGATTTTACTACTTAATTAATATGATTATATTGAAGAGGTTAGCTTCCAAAATGTCTGCAAAATTTCATGGACTAGTTTTATCTTAACTTCTAAGCAGTGATCAGACAAATCAATCCACCGTATCAATTTCTGATTTTTTTCGGATTTATTCTTAATAATCACTCTTTGATTTCATTATTTCTTTTTTACAAAACAAAACATACCCTCACATAACCCTATCACTAACTCTAATTCTGGGTGGTAATAATAATAATATTTAATAAACACTATTTGATTTTATTATTTGTTAATTAATATTTGCAAAATAAAAATGTAAAAATAAAAGAAATCGTAAAAATAACCCAAAAAAATTATTTGCAAAACGATCCGTAAAAATATAATTCAATCAGCAAAAGTTAATATTTGCAAAATAATCTGAAAATATTTTAGTATTTGCAAAATAATTAAAAAAAAAAAAAAATTGGCAATAAATCATTACATGATTTTGATTCTAGAAAATTTCTAAAATTTGAGGCTTTAGTTTCAAGGGTTTTAATAAATTTAAGTTCAGGAAATCTTGTTTAATTGGTGTCTAATGGCTGTTGATCAAATGTAATGCAAATCTGAAATATTTGAATTTTCAAATAGGAAAGTGTGCCTTAAAAAACCCTTTAAAAAACTCTGAAGAAATTGAAATTTGGGGAATATTTATTAATTGATGTCTAATAACTATTTCAGACACTCCAGTCGAGAGATCTTTTAAAGATTCTAACCGTCCCTTTAAGTGCAACTGTTTGTATCTCTCTTGCACTTGGTTCACCGGGTATAATCGCCAGGTAGTTTTGGAAATTCTTTTTCATTAGTCATGTTGCTCGTATGATTACTGGAATGATAGAGATCTTCCTGAGATTCAAGTTTTTTTTCATGTCGTACATAAGACCTTGGTATTTCGTTATCTTTTCCCTTTTGTTTGTGTGCATAACATTAATAAACTTCCTCTCAGCACCACATACTAACAGAAATTCAATTTTCGTTCTTTCTCTCTCACTTATATATATATATATATATATATGATACAAACATAATCTTTCTTGGCTTAAATTTTCTGTTCACACTTTTAGCCAATAAAGATTTGGTGATTTCCAAATTGAAAATCAATTTGCCATTTGGCTGAGTTTACAATTCAAACGAAATTGATTTTGGCAGAGATATCCTGCCATTAATTTTTAAAATCTAATCAATTTATATTTTGCATAAATGAAAATGAAAATAAAGAAAAATGCAATGAAAATGTTTTATTGCACATTCGGAAAATTAAGTTTGGCTTTGGACAGTGTTTTTTTTATGACCAGATCACTGAAGATAATTTGTACTTTTTGGCTTTTTGAATGCAAAGAATAAATGACTCATTGTAAAAACTTGACTGCCATTAAGTCAATAAGTCCCCCTGTTTATGACGAGAGTGTTCAATAATAGCGAAAATCAGTGTTACAATGGGAATCAGATGTCTATGATAACTTGTGGTTTTACACCTCGGTTACAATCAGACCATGGCTTCATGATCTCAAATGTGTGAAACTGACAGAATTTATGTAATATCGATTTGTGTGTATTTTAAATATTTAAATTATGCTCTGGGAATAGATATTCAGCCATGTCACTTTACATGTACGCACATTTCCAAAACTACATTTTCACTAGTAATGCAGTTTTGAAGCATATCTAATGTTTTGAACTTTTGAAATATACACAATTAAGGTATGAAAGCTATGATTGATATAAACTATTGAGTATTGAGCTTATTTTTAACTACAGCTTTGAAGCATATCTAGAATGCTGGATAAAATAATTAACATATGAAAAATGAATTAATCTCTACCAGGGTAACTCTTGAATTATTTTAGATTATTAACTTAAACTTTTCATATAGTAAATATATATATATATATATAGTTTCTTGCCTGATAACCAAATCGGTAGAATCTCTGACTGTCAACAAAACGTTCAAATTTTGATATTAGCTTGAAGCACTTTCCTCTCTAGCCACATTATAAAGCTGTGATGAAGCAAAACAGTATGCCTGTGGATGACTACATACATATATATAAATATATATATATATATATATATATAAACAATATTTGAGTATGATGTAATTAATAGTTGGACAAATCCTTTTACGTGAAATAAGCTTTATTCAATTGAGATGACGTTTCGGTAAAATGTTTACCTTCTTCAGATCTGGAACAATCCAGAGCAAAAGATAAAATTAATAACAGATTTCTTTCGTTTTCCTTTTGTATATGAGAAGAATGCATAAATCATACGGAAACCTTATATGAAGTGAATCAAGCCAATTTCAAGAAAACTTAGCATGCAGATAGCGTTATAGGTTAGATAAATTTTACCCGAAAAGGTCAAAAAGGCCATAGTCTTCAATCGAAAAGTTTCATAGAATAAAATAATGTAGATTGATCCTTAAAATTGAGGACCGGATGGGATTAGAATTGACCTCCCATTTTATGATACTTTATATGGTGTGATCTGCGATTACACTTACTACTTAGCAAATATGACATTTAATATATATATATATATATATATATATATTAAATGTCATTATTGTCGAATAAAAGTGTCCAGTATGATGCAGATCCCACCATATCATGTATCAAAAAATTGAGGCCAATTCAACTCGGAAAATTATCTAGAACACACAATTATGATTGAATTATTTTACTATTAAGACCTCAATAAATGTTGAAAACGATAAAATATCTATTACATTATTGTATTGCTTTCTGCATCTAAGTACTTTTAAAATCTATTTTCTTCAAATTTTTGGCATATCTTTTTCTTAAACAGAAACATCTAAACTGAAACTTCACACATATTGTTTAGGTTTATAGGAATCGGTTTAAACTAATGAATAAATAAAAGGTAAACATTCTTACCTTGTTTTTATTTAAGAGCGAATATGCTTAGAAATTATTTATTTTGAAGGCAGTGCTAATGCGATTTGATTGCTAACACCGTTTGATATGCGACAACAGTAAATTGATCAAATGATAATATTTAAGAATTCAATCATTTTCAATTAGATATTAATTTACAAACGTAGTGTATTGAATCAGGATGGTACGGCATGAGGTCATATTTTAAAATTTAGAGGTAAAACTTCCTTTTCAAAAAGAAATCTCCACTCGATCTTGAAAGTGTTTTCACCTAGAAGTCGGTAAGAACTATGAAATGCATTTTGTAGCAGTCTCGCCAAAATTAATATATGTATAATATAATTATTATTTGTTGTAAATGTTTATTGATACTTCTTACTTGTTTATTATTGAATTATTATTATACAGGGTGGGCCAAAATAAGGGTCCTATTTTTAAATTTGAATAACTTGAATTTGAATAACTTCCACAAAATA
>OY744521.1:148022203-148117203 GCA_963556195.1 Sepiola atlantica | reverse complement strand
GAATGGGATTAAGAAGGAGAACAAAAGTAATGAATTGGAATAAAGGAGAAAACAATGAAGTGAGAGAGATAGGAAGAAAAAGAGAAAAACAAGGTTAACACAAATGAGAGAAATAACATTTGCACATTGTTGCTGACTTGTGTTTTTGTTGAGCACTTTCGAAAAGCTTGTTCTGATGTTGGTCTAATAGTTAAAAAATATGATTCATTGAATGAATTAAAATGAACACTTCCTTAGAACAGCTGTAAACAACTATACTACCTTTGTTTATGCTTTTTATTTGGAACTTAATTTTAAAAATGATTTCAATCGTCAAAATACATGAGTAGATAGAAATACGGACAGAAATAGAGATTGAATTAGGAACTTATACAAGAAGTAAGATAAGAAAAGCTATAATGAAAACAGGAGTTTTCTTAAATTGATTAGTGATGAAAACGTGACAGACCAAAGAAAATGCTATTTCGAGTATAACAGATCAACGAAAATGCTATTTCAAACATAACAAACTAACGAAAATTCTATTTTAAGTATAACAGATCAACGAAAATTCTATTTTAAGTATAACAGATCAACGAAAATGCTATTTCAAACGTAACAGACTAACAAAAATGCTAGTGATCTCTGAAAAATATTCATAAATATTGTGTTCAGATTAGAAATTAACAAAGTTGAATTTTGCAAACTAATATTAATAAAAGATTTATTTTATTGGATGAAAAAGATTTGTTTTTGTCTTGAGGACAGACAGACAAAGTTTATTAGAGATGATAAAAATATATATTAGTGCTTTTATATGAAACAAATTGATGAAACATTTAGGGCTTGTGTACTTGGTCTTAAACACGTAACCACGAGAGAAAAGAATTCCAAACAGATGTTCACCCTGTTTGCATATACAAATATTCAACTATGTCTTCAACTGCCCATGTGACAACCTCCTGCTATTAATAGAATTAAGTTCCTAGAAGGAAAGAAAACAGAACCCTTGAGGATCTTGCAGTATTCACACAGGATTACCAGGTACAATATGCAAATCGACCCCAAACCAGACATAACATGCCAATTACGTCTTAAAGAAACAAAACTGAGAAAGAACATTGAAACACAAAGTAGATTTTCCCAACAACCTGAACTCCTCTGGGAGACCCTGAATTGACCAACAGAATAAGAAACTAGATTAACGTCGCTTGCATCTCCATTATCTGCAATCCTTCCTCTTTTGTTTTTCTTTTTTAAATGAGAGAAATAGGAATAATCAGAAATAATCCACCCACTGTCACCACCGATTCCTAAAACCCAAGAGAAACAGTAGGAGCAGCATTTTAGGGACAGATTTGATATCAGCATAATTAGACATGAAATAATGTCCTCTGTGGATTTGAGGAAAGCCCACGGATAATGGAAAAGAAAAAGGTTAAGATGGCGATTAACTTTTATGAAGAACAATAAAATTGTTGATATGAAAAGGAAATAAATTTTCTTCAATCCAGTTGGGAGTGATTCCATTTTCACTGGCTCCACATTCAACTGGAAACATTAACTTTTCCATAGTTTTAGCTTAAGAATATGTTGGCTAATAAATACCAACGTCAGCATTTATCTCTGAAATGCTTTTACGAAAACTGTACACATATATATTTTTAATATATTATTCTAGTTCCATAAAAATTGCTGTTTGCTAACTGAAATCAAGTTTAATAAAATCAGTTATCAGTTATGATAATTTTACGAACAGAGAAAAGAGAAAATTACTTTTGAATTAGTAAAAACAAGTTTATTTAACTTGTTTTTACTAATTCAAAAGTAATTCTCTCTTTTTTTAAAACAATTAAATTTTTTTTTAAACAATTAAATATTTCATCAATAAGAAAAGCTGTTCTTAAGGTGTGTCAATTAAGTCTGCAGATTTGATAATGAAAATGCTATTTCAAACTTAAGTATGACAAATCAACTAAAATGCTATTTCAAACTTAAGTATGACAAATCAACTAAAATGCTATTTCAAACTTAAGTATGACAAATCAACTAAAATGCTATTTCAAACTTAAGTCTGACAAATCAACTAAAATGCTATTTCAAACTTAAGTATGACAAATCAACTAAAATGCTATTTCAAACTTAAGTATGACAAATCAACTAAAATGCTATTTCAAACTTAAGTCTGACAAATCAACTAAAATGCTATTTCAAACTTAAGTATGACAAATCAACTAAAATGCTATTTCAAACTTAAGTCTGACAAATCAACTAAAATGCTATTTCAAACTTAAGTATGACAAATCAACTAAAATGCTATTTCAAACTTAAGTATGACAAATCAACTAAAATGCTATTTCAAACTTAAGTATGACAAATCAACTAAAATGCTATTTCAAACTTAAGTATGACAAATCAACTAAAATGCTATTTCAAACTTAAGTATGACAAATCAACTAAAATGCTATTTCAAACTTAAGTATGACAAATCAACTAAAATGCTATTTCAAACTTAAGTATGACAAATCAACTAAAATGCTATTTCAAACTTAAGTATGACAAATCAACTAAAATGCTATTTCAAACTTAAGTATGACAAATCAACTAAAATGCTATTTCAAACTTAAGTATGACAAATCAACTAAAATGCTATTTCAAACTTAAGTCTGACAAATCAACTAAAATGCTATTTCAAACTTAAGTATGACAAATCAACTAAAATGCTATTTCAAACTTAAGTATGACAAATCAACTAAAATGCTATTTCAAACTTAAGTATGACAAATCAACTAAAATGCTATTTCAAACTTAAGTATGACAAATCAACTAAAATGCTATTTCAAACTTAAGTATGACAAATCAACTAAAATGCTATTTCAAACTTAAGTATGACAAATCAACTAAAATGCTATTTCAAACTTAAGTATGACAAATCAACTAAAATGCTATTTCAAACTTAAGTATGACAAATCAACTAAAATGCTATTTCAAACTTAAGTATGACAAATCAACTAAAATGCTATTTCAAACTTAAGTATGACAAATCAACTAAAATGCTATTTCAAACTTAAGTATGACAAATCAACTAAAATGCTATTTCAAACTTGGTTCGGTTTGGTTTTTGGTTTGGTTGTTTGGTTTACGGCATATCTACCATTTTCGGTTTATTTAATGCCGAATCCGGTCATTTTGATAAACGTTTGTATGCTTCAAATTCTTCATATCTTCAAATATTTATTTATGGTGTTTGGTTTGTTTGTTTTGTTAAAGGAAACATGTTTTTGTTTTTAGCTTCACAGAACATGAGTGAGTTTTGCAAAGGGAAAGGAAAAAAAAGCAATAACATCAATGTTTGGTGCATTTTATGTCAGGAAGCCGGTATCTTCAGACAGACTGATCTGGAAGCACCAGGTATTTTCAACTTGAGCATGACAGATGAACTAAAATGCTATTTCACACTTGAGCATGACAGATGAACTAAAATGCTATTTCACACTTGAGCATGACAGATGAACTAAAATTCTATTTCAAACTTAAGCATGATACACAGACTGACACCCTTGAACTCAACTAAAATTTAAATATTTTAAATAATATTTTATTTTGTTAAATTGTCGAAAGCTACTTTACTTAGTAGAAGAAACACCTGAAAAATATAAGGGAGTCCAGCATCTGAAATGTTCTTATCATAACAACCAAGATAAAGGTAGCAGTTTGATGATTATTGATATGTTAGTGTTTATCACAAAACTATATTTTGTAATCATTAAGTAATGACTAATATCGCTTCGAAATGTGAAAAGTTATTTTATTGGAGAAAAAGTCAGCAAAACAATATAACCATGCAAATCGCAAGAATACATAAATGCTAATTCAAAACTTGGGCTTCAAAATGGTGAACATATAATCAAAACGTGGTGGAAGTTTGAAGAGAAAAACTCCTGAAATACCAGCAACGAATGTATTGCCTCCGGTGTTAGAACAAGTAATAATTTTAAAGAGGTTGCATTCTTCATTGTATCGTTTTGTTGTTTTTTATTCATTGTAGATTTTTGAAATTATTCTTTTTGGATGTAACCTATAATGGGGAAATAGTTTATTTTCTACTTCTATTTATTTTTATAACCCCCCTCCCCCCGTCAATTATGGTGCATGGTTTATCGGAAAGATCCCTCGATAATTGTTGTTACTTAGTCAAAGAATAAAAATAAAAGAATGAATAAAATAAATAGAAAATACTTTCCCTCTATTAACATAGAAAAAGCATTGGACTGTGGTATTTTCTTTGTAACGGATGCTGATTGGCTAAGAGTGAACGCTCTCTGCCATTTTAGTAGAATGAGGTAGAGAAGTCATTTCTCGGAACCCTAAAGACATTAAATATGCACAACTCGTTTTCGTTAATTAGTGGGGAGTTCACATTGAGGAATTATACCCTTCCAATTAAGAAGAGAAAAATAATAACTAGAGATTATCGGAGATAAATAACCGAATTTACCAAAGGGAGAATTCTTAGAAATATGCGGCATGATATTCAAATGATGTGCTATTAATGAAGGGGTTAGCTGGTTTAAGGGAAAGCGGCAGGCGGGGGGAGGGCTGATGTAATCGATATATGAAGAATATTAGACGAATTAGAAAAAACAATCAAGTTTAGTTTTATATAAGTGAAAATACATATAATATTTTTATTGTACTATTTTTCTTATTAAGTTATGGATGGAATAACGTATGGATTTAGATAAAGATGGTTTCGGGGAGATAAAAAGGAAGCCATCATATGGATATAATTTGAGAGAGGCAGACATAGACATGTACAAGGAGAGGATATGAGAGGTAGAAACAGAGAAACATGAGGAGAAAGAACGAAGTGGATGAGAAAAATGAGGAGAAAGAACGAAGTGAATGAGAAAAATGAGGTTGATTGAGAGAGTGGAGAAAAGAGAAGTAGGGATGAGAGAGAGAACAAAATAGTAGGAGATGCGAGAAAAAAGAGAAAAACAAAAAGATGGACGTGGATTAGAGAGGGGAGAATGAAAAGAGGATAAAAGATGGAGAGAAGAGGATGAGAGAGAAAGAGAGACAGAAGAGGATAAAAGAAAGTAGAGGCTGAGAGAGAGAGAGAAAGAGAAAGAGAGAGAGAGAGGAGATGATGGAGAGAGAGAGAGGAGATGATGGAGAGAGAGAGAGAAAGGAGATGATGAAGAGAGAGAGAAAGAGGAGATGATGGAGAGAGAGAGAGAGAGGAGATGATGGAGAGAGAGTGAGAGAGGAGATGATGGAGAGAGAGTGAGAGAGGAGATGATGGAGAGAGAGAGAGAGGAGATGATGGAGAGAGAGAGAGAGAGAGGAGATGATGGAGAGAGAGAGAGAGAGAGGAGATGATGGAGAGAGAGAGAGAGAGGAGATGATGGAGAGAGAGAGAGAGAGAGAGGAGATGATGGAGAGAGAGAGAGAGAGAGGAGATGATGGAGAGAGAGAGAGAGAGAGAGAGAGGAGATGATGGAGAGAGAGAGAGAGAGGAGATGATGGAGAGAGAGAGAGAGAGAGGAGATGATGGAGAGAGAGAGAGAGAGGAGATGATGGAGAGAGAGAGAGAGAGGAGATGATGGAGAGAGAGAGAGAGAGGAGATGATGGAGAGAGAGAGAGGAGATGATGGAGAGAGAGAGGAGATGATGGAGATAGAGAGGAGATGATGGAGATAGAGAGGAGATGATAGAGAGAGAGAGAGAGAGGAGATGATGGAGAGAGAGAGAGGAGATGATGGAGAGAGAGAGAGAGAGAGAGGAGATGATGGAGAGAGAGAGAGAGAGAGGAGATGATGGAGAGAGAGAGGAGATGATGGAGAGAGAGAGGAGATGATGGAGAGAGAGAGAGAGGAGAGGATGGGAGAGAGAGAGAGAGGAGAGGATGGGAGAGAGAGAGAGAGGAGATGATGGAGAGAGAGAGGAGATGATGGAGATAGAGAGGAGATGATAGAGAGAGAGAGAGAGAGGAGATGATAGAGAGAGAGAGAGAGAGGAGATGATGGAGAGAGAGAGAGAGAGGAGATGATGGAGAGAGAGAGAGAGAGAGGAGATGATGGAGAGAGAGAGAGAGAGAGGAGATGATGGAGAGAGAGAGAGAGAGAGGAGATGATGGAGAGAGAGAGGAGATGATGGAGAGAGAGAGAGAGGAGAGGATGGGAGAGAGAGAGAGAGGAGAGGATGGGAGAGAGAGAGAGAGGAGAGGATGGGAGAGAGAGAGAGAGGAAATGATAGAGAGAGAGAGAGAGGAGAGAATGGGAGAGAGAGAGAGAGGAGATGATGGAGAGAGAGAGAGAGGAGATGATGGAGAGAGAGAGAGAGAGAGGAGATGATAGAGAGGAGATGATGGAGAGGGAGAGAGAGAGAGAGGAGATGATGGAGAGAGAGAGAGGAGATGATGGAGAGAGAGAGAGGAGATGATGGAGAGAGAGAGAGGAGATGATGGAGAGAGGAGATGATGGAGAGAGAGAGGAGATGATAGAGAGAGAGGAGATGATGGAGAGAGAGAGAGAGGAGATGATGGAGAGAGAGAGAGAGAGAGGAGATGATGGAGAGAGAGAGAGAGAGGAGATGATGGAGAGAGAGAGGAGATGATGGAGAGAGAGAGAGAGAGATGAGATGATGGGAGAGAGAGAGAGAGGAGAGGATGGGAGAGAGAGAGAGAGGAGAGGATGGGAGAGAGAGAGAGAGGAAATGATGGAGAGAGAGAGAGAGGAGAGGATGGGAGAGAGAGAGGAGAGGATGGGAGAGAGAGAGGAGAGGATGGGAGAGAGAGATGAGAGGATGGGAGAGAGAGAGGATGGGAGAGAGAGAGGATGGGAGAGGGAGAGGATGGGAGAGGGAGAGGATGGCAGAAGAGAGGATGGGAGAAGAGAGGATGGGAGAAGAGAGGATGGGAGAAGAGAGGATGGGAGAAGAGAGGATGGGAGAAGAGAGGATGGGAGAAGAGAGGATGGGAGAGGAGAGAGGATGGGAGAAGAGAGGATGGGAGAGGAGAGAGGAGAGGATGGGAGAGAGGAGAGAAGAGGGGAGGATGGGAGAGAGAGAAGAGCAGAGGATGGGAGAGAGAGAAGAGCAGAGGATGGGAGAGAGAGAAGAGCAGAGGATGGGAGAGAGAGAAGAGCAGAGGATGGGAGAGAGAGAAGAGGAGAGGATGGGAGAAGAGAAGAGGAGATGGTGGGAGAGAGAGAAGAGGAGATGGTGGGAGAGAGAGAAGAGGTAATGGTGGGAGAGAGAGAAGAGGTAATGGTGGAGGGGAAAGAAGAGGAGATGGTGGGAGGGAAAGAAGAGGAGATGGTGGGAGGGAGAGAAGAGGAGAGGATGGGAGAGAGAGAAGAGGAGATGATGGGAGAGAGAGAAGAGGAGATGATGGGAGAGAGAGATAGGAGATGATGGGAGAGAGAGATAGATGATGGGAGAGAGAGATAGATGATGGGAGAGAGAGATAGATGATGGGAGAGAGAGATAGATGATGGGAGAGAGATATAGATGATGGGAGAGAGAGATAGATGATGGGAGAGAGATAGATGATGGGAGAAAGAGAGAAAAGAAGGTGTTATTAAGAAAAAAGTGATGGAAAAGCAGAGGGAAGAATGGACCAAGAAAATGAGGAAAATAGAGGGCATTAGTGGAGGAGATTATATGGCGAGAAAAGGAGACCAAACACGAGAAACTAAATGGGGAGTAGAAAAGGGGACACGAGAAATTAGGAAAAAGGCGCAGATTGAGAGACTTAAGGAGTGAAAAAGAGACTTCACAAAAAGAAAAGTTAATAAAGAAGAAGAGTAGGTAGTAAAATATTGGCAGAAAGAAATAGAATGAAAGATCAAAGTAAGCAAAGGAACAACTCCAACTGATTTAAAGAGGTCTATTTCAGTGGGCATACATTCTCTTGAAGTATTCAAAGTATGTGTGTGTGTGTGTGTGTGTGAAACATTTCTATTTGATCTACATGATAGATGAAGGCATTTGAATTTACACAATAGTGAGGCAGCGCAGAGAGGGAGCATCTGAAAACCTGAAAAATGTAGATGAATAGAGGAAGAAGAGGAAGAAACTCCAATAAGGAACATTTGAAATTTTGGACGAATGGATGCTCTTTGTTAAGGAGCCCTAGCTCAGCAAGCCTCATGGTCATTTGGCCAATATTGTCGTAGTATGGTCAAGACTTCAAAGAATGAGTCATTATTGCATCCAGTGAGATGAAGATACTTGGACTGATGGGAGGGGGTGCAGAGGTTAAGGGATGTCTGTCATAGATAGTTTAATGGTATCAGGTGGAAATGGAGGTTATTAGGTTTGGAAGAGAAGGAAGATCATTATTATTCCAAAGACATTGATCTGGGTGGGAACAGTCTTCAGAGAGATAAGTTCTGAAAATCGCTAGAGACCAGTCTAGAATGGATTACAAAGATAATATCAACAGGGATTGGAGGGAAAAGTGCAATAACTAATCTTAAAATATAATTAGAGAAGATAGCAAGAACGGGTGATCTTAAGATGCGTACATACAATCTAAGTATTTACAGATGATGATGCGATTTCAAACTCATGCATGACAGACCAAAGTAAAGGCAATTTCAAAATTAAATGTAACAGACAAAAGAAAATCGCTTTCTTTTAATAACTTCAAAACTCTTGAATCAATCAAACCAAAATTGCAGGCATGTGTTCTGGGCTCTTGTCTCACTCGACACACCAATGCTTATGAAGCTCGACATTGTAGTCTTTAAAATATTAAGATTTATTAATGTATTAAAAACTTAAGGGTGACCGACCAATCTACAAAAAAGCTTTTCAGAGATGCGAGGGTGCATCTAAAAAGATGACAATTACTATGGAGATTTCGAATTAAATATCTTTGCACAAGATGAGGTTAAAAATTGAAACTAATCAAAGTCAAAGAATGTATCTATAAATATGCTGGTGCCAAAAAACGGATATAGCGAAAGGAAAGTTTTGGTAACGGAACAAAACAATTGAAGAGAAAAAAAATTTAAAAGGCAGAAAGTATGATGAACACAGGCATTGCACGACGAGATCAATTTTGATCTGGAAGGGTTCTAGGGCACATAAAATTAATCCATCGAACAGAACAGTTTTGTATAACTTTTATATACCCTCACAAAGATTACAATCAACATATGATACTAAAACCTTATGTCGAGAATCCTTATTCCATGATTTTCATTTTAGAAAAGATCCAAAATTTAAGGCTTAAGTTTACGAGGTCTTAATAAATTGAAATTAAAGAAATCTTGCTTAAATGGTGCCTAATGACTATAGATAAAATTCCATGTAAATCTGAAATATTTGAAGTTTCAGATGGCAAGATGTTTCTATACTTTGCCTTCTAAAACCCTTTAAAATACTGAAAAGAAACTGAAATTTGGGGAATGTTTTTTGATTTAAGTTTAATACCTATTGTAATAATTTTACAAAACATCGAAGGTATTTGAATTTAAACAAAGGGCTTCCACCTCTTTTTTATCCTCTTTACATAAAGCTTAATTAAACAATATATAGCCTGCAGTACAACCCCTTTACGCCTAGCAGATGTTCGAAAATTAATAATGATCGATTAATTAGTTTATGAGTGAATCCTGTAGATGTAAATATATAAACATATACACATACCTCACTTTATATAAATAGAGAAGCTATTTATTTCACAGGCACGAAGTTGTAGGCGATGGATGAAAAGAGTTCTACCGATGCATAAGAAGTCGGTGGCGGAGGTTTCAAGCAAAGCAAGCAGACTTTTAATTCCTCTGGAAACTCAAGAGATTTAAAATATGCAATGCAGACAAGGGGAATAGATTTAAAAACAAAGATTCCCAATTCTTTCACGGTTACATTTTCTTCCCTTTGTGTTAGTTTTCTGTCTAATAAAGAAAGCGAAGGGAGACACGAATATGGATAACGCTTTTGGCTGAGTGCATCAACAACTACATGAGTCATAGTGCAAAGCTTTTATTTCTGTTCGGCTCTGGCAAATATCTCGCAGGCAAGAATGTCCTTTCTTAATCATTATTATTGTAATGAAATTTTGATGAAGTGATGTTACGAGATTTCAAAATTGTTTTGAAACAATCTCAAACAGTATGATTCCACTCTGAAAATATGCTTTGTTGCACGGCGAATCCATTCGAATCCCTTGTGGTTCATATGGCATTTCAGGAGAGGGAGGAAGGGAAGGAGAAGGAAGAGGAGAACAGAGGAAGTTGTGGTAAAAATAAAAATAGTGTTCAAAAATACAATTTATTTTCACAATTTGTGTGTCACTATTATCAAAGGAAAAAAAAATAATTTGAATAATTTAAAATAAAAATTAGGAATTTTTTTTATTAAAAAAAAATAAAAATATTGAAACAAAAAATCTTTAAATATTTTCAATGTTTTTTGTTCTCTCTTCAATATTCATTACAAAATAAGATAGAAAAAAAAAAGCGAAAAATATTTTTAGGTTAATTCATTGAAATTCATAACAAAATTAAAGTTGTTAACATATCAAAAAGTGATTTTGTATATAAGCATTTTCATTTTTATATTAAAATAACTGAGCGGGTTTTATTTTTTATTATAAGAAGCAAAAAGTTAGCATAAATTTTATGGATAAATTTTATGGATAAATATGACATAATTTAATTGATTTATGCTAACTAATTTAATGTATTTATGCTAAATGAAAGGATCAAGCACTGCAGAATCTAATGGATTAATGCTATACACTTTCATGATTTAAGGTTGTCTCAGGTTAGAATAAGCCATCAACTAAGTTAATTGATAAAAATGCTTAATTTAATGGAATACACTAGCTCATTTAATGATTTAAAAATTATTTTAACAACATTTTAATACATTACATTAATTACGCATGACTGATAGGGCTTTTTCAAACTTAAGCATTACAGACCGAAGAAGGGATTATTTAAAACTGATTATAACTATGACAGGTTAAGAATTTAAATTTTCAACATATTTCACATCACAACCGGTTAACTAGTTATACAAATTGATATATTAATATCTATAATGTAAATGTCTTGTCTATTTTTTTAGCCTGTCTGTTCGGGGATACAATAAACAACAAAGGCCTATACCAAGATAATTTTTTTTTCAAGTATTTTTTCTTTTCAATAATATTGCGTTCACGTCAAACACCCATAAACAGCAAATACAATGTTTTATTTTTTAGAAAATTATAGAAGTTAAAAAATAATAAAAATGATGCTATAGGTGAAAGGTCAAGAAAAAGAGTACGCAGGGCCATCATGCATTTCTGAACGATGGCAATTTATATTTAATATATGTAATTTTGATTAAAAAGTAAGATTCCATACAGTCTAGCGATCATTATAAATACTATATCTTTTTATCCGCTAGTTTTCGTAAATCTTAAATCAACACAGACCAACGATATTTTCACTCTTTACCAAATTCAAATGAAAACGTTCCATGAAGGCCGGCATTATCAATCAAGGGAAGAAAACATTAGAAAAATCAATGAATCGATAGAAAACTCGACTAATCATTAGGAAATCGTCTCCTACTGTCAGGTGAGCACGATTTCCTTTCATCTTATTTAATCAAATAAGAAGAATTGCAGTTTCAAGAATACAGAGCATTTAACCTGATACGTGGGAAGTGACGGTAGCTAAGTGGTTAACGACATGGACTGACAACTTGGGTGTGCCAAGTTCGAATTCTGTTCGTTCCGCAGAAACACTTAGGATGTTGGAAATATATGTCTTTATATGAGTTATATATATATGTATATGTATTTATGTGTTAGAAATATATATATATATATATATATATATATGTATGTTATATATATACATGTATTTCTATGTGTTATATAGATATATATGTATTTCTATGTGTTATATATATATGTATGTATAAGCAGGACTAAAGTTAAAATGTATATGTGCACATGTAAGTTTGTAGAAAATGAACTTAATATATGTGTGAGTAGATTGTGTTTTTTATTTGAGATGTATTAATGCCTATTAAGTGGCAAAGTTATTTATACAAATATTGTAACTTCTGTCATCTCCCAATGTTTAAGTTTAAAGTGTAGTTTGTATGCATTTCATGAAAATTATGCTATATATATATATATATATATACATATATATATTATGTATCAAAGAACACCGCACAGTAAAAAATCAGACAAATTTGGCTTTTTCTAATCATTCGGCTGCTCGTTAGTAATGCAGTCAAAGACGACACCCGCATTAAGTGTTGCCTGTTTTGGAGGCATAGGTTCAAAACCATGTACGAGTTTCATTTCTCACTTTGTGAATTTCTTTGTTTATTCACAGCCCTGTTGACGATATCAATTAAACGTTTATGTACACATGAGCATCAACAAAAAAGTCTGCATGATATATAATATATTGTTGGAACGAAATTCCAATGTTATAAATAGATTTGTTCGTATCGATTGAATATGAACAAGAGAGGAAAGCACACATCATAAACATAATACAACATGAACCTTTTCCTGCTAAAATAGAGTTATAAAAATGTTTCCCTTCGAAAAATTGTAAGTGAAAAGCAAAGATGGTTAAGTTAAATGAATTTTGGATGCATTTTAATATTTTCAGCTTGACTGGCGAATTTTTTATACACTGATGAAGCCTTCTCATGAAGATCGGTGATATTTTGTATATCATGAACATATATGTTCTAGAAATGGGCAGAAACAATTGTTTGTAAATAAAAAGTGTTTTGAATGAAATATGGAATGTTTTCTATAAATAACTATGGTTTAAATGATTTTATATATTTCTCATTCCCATAGTTAAAAAAATATTTTCACTATTTATAAATAATATTTCTAAAGCTCTTTTCGCTATGATTTGAAAACGTGTATGCTAAATGCCCTTCTGCAAACCAATACAATACATATTAAGATATTTTTTTCTGCTCATAATTATTTAAATTTTTGTCTATTTCAGTATCTCCTACGCATTATTTTAGGGATATCTAAATAAATGGGCAATAATAATTATTCTAAAATGTCTATTAACTCGGTTACATACAAACTCATCATTATCATATTCGGTTTAACGTCTGTTTTACATGCTAGCATGGGTTGGACGGCTTTAAGAAATTGACTTCCGAACTAACCTATCTCTGGCCAGGTCTTTATTTATCCATCACTTTCTCATGTGTTTTTCTTGGCCTTCCCCTATAAACTGAACCTGCTCCTCAGCTGTTCTACATCTACTAACCAAAGAACTCCATCTATTCTTTCGGCGTGGACACACCATCATAGTCTACTCTTCTGCACACATTCCACTTTCCTATTCTGTCCTTATTTAACTTTCCTCTGAGGTCATCAGAACTAAGCCTGTTTTTAAGAATTACATTACACATCCATTGTATCATTCTCTTATCATTTCTCTCCATGCAACGCTCAGAGATTTAATATTATAGATTTGTATGCATGATTATGTAATTAACCACAAATGTCCGAGTCAAACGGAATGTTTTCTTTTATTAACTAATACATATCAACTATCGAAAATTATCTCTTATCAAAAACGGTTATGTGTTATGAAAGGCTGGGTATCCATCAATGCACCTGCCATGGTTGGTTATGATCTGCTATGTTTATTTATGTGAATGGGTTGAGTTTAAGTTGAGAATGAATGGCAGATGGCAAGAGAATAAACCCTCCATTCCCTCCCCAAAAGCAGGTAACCACCGCCAGAAAACATTATTTACTGAGATAACATGAGGTACCACACAGTTCCTACTAGAATCATGTGTTTATAGCAATAGGAACCCGAGCTTAAATAAGAAACTCTGTTACCCTTTAGATTTCAAATGCGATTTCTTCAACCAGGAAGCAGACTTTTGTTTCTTTCTTAAATGATCAAATCTCTTTCCTCAAATGTAATTTCTAAAACAATTCATAATTTTAGATATTTACTTATTTTTTTATGGGACTTCTCCAATGATTTAATGCAGTCTATGCTTTTAAAGTGGTAGATCTTAAAGTGTGGATAATAGCAAAATATAAGAAAAATATATATTAAGGACTAGGTCAGTACTTCAATATAAGTAAAGAACACAACAGAGTGAAAAATGAGACTCGTACAGTTATTTGTACAATTTCAGTGTTCTCTGAATGTATGGTTCGTTAGTCCAGTGGTCCAAGATGATGCCTATGTTGGGTGGTCCCTCTTCTTAGACACAAGTTCGAATCCTGTATGAATCTCGTTTGGCACTTTGTGGTATTCTTTAATTATTTACAGCCTCACAGACTAAATAATCGCTTAATTAGTAATATTGTCTGCACAAACAATAGCATCAACAAAAAACCCAGTTTCATGCATAATATGTACTGTTGGAAATTTATTTGAAACATTAAAAACATATATTTATGTCTATATATATATATATATATATATATATATATATATATATATATTACATAAAAAGATGTATGTGTGTTTGTATATGTGTAAAGTACATATTGAATGATTTGATAGATTTTAAAATATTTCACTTGAACCGACGAAATAAATTAAAATTTTAAAATGCTTCATTCAAAAAAAAAAAAAAAAAAGGAAAATTTCTCTGTGCTGCGCATGTCAACATACAAAAGTCATAATGGAAACAACTATTATTTTTTAAACTTTTATGTCATGTTTTATTTTGTTATGTAATAATATTTTCAGAGAAAATATGAGGATCTTTACATTAACGTATGAAAAACCCAAGAATAAAATTAGGTTGGAGAATGAGTGACATTTTGCTTATTTAATGTCAATTTACACCTGAGACAACAAAAAACAAGATATATTTGAAGTGGTGTCTCTAAAGAGATTTGTTTGTTAAGGGCAAACTTGAGACTTCCAGATGTGAAAACGAAAATAATTATATACACAAATATGCTAGAGTAGGTACATACTTCTTTGATAAGTTTAGTCTCGCATTATGTTACAAATATAGGATTAAAAGTGAGGATCCAGCTCATACACACAGTTGTAATGAGATACCTAACTTATATACATATATACATGCATATATATATATATATATGACATATAAATATACTTTTAGTTTTGATGTAGATTCTGTAACTTTTCTCTCAATAGGGAACACACACGAACATACACTGACACACGTATACACATAAAATATTTTTAATTTAGTCGTGTCAGGGTCACGTGACAAAATTTAAAATATTTTATACACATAAAATATTTTAAATTTAGTCGCGTGACCCTTACAGATCGTAATTTTGCTTCATACCCCAATATGAAAGCATAAATAACGGACTTGATGAGTTGAGGGTGTCGAGCTTAGTAAAGCTACAACTAAGACATGTTCTGAATGTGTAGCCATGTTATGTTTGTATAAATAAAAGTTTATTATCAGTGAATAGATCTATTTATTATTGAGCACTGTTGTATAACCGCAGTAAAGATTCTCCGTATTATATATATATATTTATTAATTCATTTTTTATAAATTCATTTTTTGTGTACATAAAAGAAATCCATGGACATGTATTTCTGGTTATAAGCCGTCATCAGCATGGCTACCCTTGGAAAGGATCGAACCATCGATGTTAATGTCATTAGTCTGGTCTTTTACTACCAGGCCGAGACCCCTCTGCCCGTATATGTACGACTTTTTATCGCCTATGATGTTGCGCAGCTTTGTTATTGTTTTTACATGAAAACAATAACAAAGCTGCATATATATATATATATATATATATATATATATATATATATATATATATATATATATATATATATAGAGAGAGAGAGAGAGAGAGAGAGAGAGAGAGAGAGAGAGAGAGAGAGGGTGGGGGGAGAGAGAGAGAAACCACCATGTTATGCATGAACACAGAAACAGAAGTATCTCTTAAAAGATATTTATAGACTACTTATATTTGTTTATGTATGAAATAATACTCGAATCAGACATCAAAATATGTTGCATATAACAGAATTAAAAGAAAGAAAGAAGTGCAGGTGATCATAAATGGATTTGGGTAGCATCTGTATATTATTTGTGTTAGTAATACTTCTAGTCTGCCGTGCTGATAGTTGTCGACTGGTACCATCATCTACGAGAATACACAGTTAAACATGCCATGGGGTAACCTTTACCAACTGTTTGTTAGTACAGCTGATCACACTTGTAGGTAGACCTAACAAGAGGATTGTTCCACCACACATAAACCAGACAAATATCTTTCATAATCTATCTCAAGATGAAGTCATCTGTTGACATTTCAGTGTATTATGTAGCTTAGAAAATGAATCACTGAGCCATTTAGTCTTTGTCTCAAAGAAAAGAAATATACACAACAAAAAGTGTAGTTTCGGTTCTGATACTAAAGTTCATCACTTATGTTTGTATTATTTGGATTATTCGGACTACTGTTCTCATCTTAGCTGTTATTCTCAAAATGTTTAGGCCAATGTAACCTCCAACCTTCTTCAGGTGTGTCTTGTTGAACTCTGAAATCTGTACAGTATTGTTTATTTAACCCACAGTGATAGACGGCTATATATGACATAATCACGGTGACACACAGGTTCTCATTAGATCACCGGAGTTAAGCGACGTTGAACTTGGTCAGTACTAAATGGGTGACTATTTCAGATATATCAGGTATTGTATCCACTTATCTCGGCATTGTTTCCAGTCGTGCTGGACTTCTCTTTGCTGCTAGTATCAAGCAGTGCCGATCCAGAAGAGGTGTTGTTGGACATTGTGCAAACCTTGCTTCACAATTACACGTGCAGCTACCCTTACAGAGGGTATCCATTGTCTCTCAAGACTGAACAAAGGTCATGAGACTGCTCTCATTGCGTCAGCCATGACTTGATAGAAGTCTTAAGTAATTCTTAATTATATTCTTAGTATCGCCTGTACTGAGGATTGAACCTTCAACCCCCGGAAGACTGTCACTTAGAACTGGTTATTACTTAGCATTTATATCCTTTGCACTATGTGCTGTTATGTCATTGTTTGGTCACGGAAAGATTCTTCTAGACTGAGAAAATTGTTAGGTTTGTCCCAATTTAGAGTGCCCCTTTCCCGGGAGGGGGGAGCTGGATTTTCTCCCAAATTAAAAAACCTACCTTTTGTCTAACTCCGCCCTCGTAGAGGGTGAGTAAATAGGAACTTTGTATCTGATTAAAACAATGGTCACTCTTAAAATTGTATTTAAACGGAAACTCGATAGACGAAAGGAAATACTATTTAAAACTTCAAAAGTACGGACCGATTGACGGACAGATATGCTTACTACAAAACTTGGACCTATCTAAAATACAGGCTAACCCAACAGAAAATACAATCCATAGAATAGTTAATAAAATATGCAATCCTTTCTGCAATCCTACCATATTTGATACAAATAAACTCAACTCTATGACTGACTTGTCCCTAAAAGTTTCAATCATTAACTTCCGATAGTCTTCGTTTTATCACCGTTCAATGATATGCAGGGGCACTTTAATGATCGTCTCATCAGTAGGAGGTGTGATCTAGAATAGGTTTCACGGTAACTGAATTTTACCTTCATGATTTCTATCCCTGGGGTTATCTCAAAAGAAACAAATTCTCTTTATGAATAACCATAACATTAGTCAATCCTTATGAATAAAAAGAGCATTATGTTTTAAAAGAGTACAATTAATAATGAATAGTTAAGGGTTGTATGTACTGACATACAGTCAAGAAGTTCTGATTAACTTCGATTCGAGGAGTTTCTTTATCACAAGCAAAAACTCTTAAGAAAAAATAATTTCATCAGACACCTATAAAGACCTATAAATGCCTCCCCTTCCTATAAACACCTATAAAGAACTCCCCCCCCCAATAAACACCCTTTTAAGAACTATAAAGATGCCCAACTAACATTATATGAGATTAGCATTTGTTTCTTCTTTCTTTTTTTATTATTTTTCTCTCCATCTGAAGACAAACTTGCCCATGGGACAGGTCATGAAAAAAATCTATTAACAAGTAATGGCAGTGGTTATCTGAACGATCTATGATCTATGGAAATTCCATTTAGCGAGTCCAATAGATTCTTCAATGCAAGCTAGGATTGCCAGATATAAAAATGAAATGCATTCATATAACCTTTACCCAGCAAGATACCAGTAATTACACTTGGAGATAAGCATCTCGATTTGACCAGCCACCAAAATAAAAAATCCATTCAATAGAAAAAAAATGTCACTTAAATCTTCGGTAGTGTTCTCTTGAGAATATACTTTTATTGAGAAAAAGAAATGTGCTATAAACAAAAGTGACATTTTAAGATTGATATAAATGAATGGTCTATAATTATGTTTCTTTGCATAAAGACATTTTCCGGTATTTTAATTGGATAAGAACTGCAAATCACAAAGATTGAAAGGGCTAAAATATGAAGAGTACTTATTTTTAAGAAAGACAAAAAGATATCAGGGTTTATTTAATCTAATTTCTAAACTTCCTTATACATGCATATTGGTTTCGAAGAGAGGCATTTTATTAATTAAGCATTATTTGCCTCCCCATTGAACAATGAACATTAGATGGAAATTTTAATATTTATAATGTCTTTTCATAGAGAAAACTATTTTTTAAATTAAACTTAATGTCTTTTGCTATATAAAAGAATTTCTAATCGACACTAACAATCCAAAAGTAAACCGATCTTTCTACCAATGTGATGTAACGTGCACAGAATTGCATAGATAGGGGAGCACTTTTAGTACCTCTTATAACATATAGGTAAGTGAAAAAAAATACTTAAAAAACAAAACAAGTACACGATAAAAGATTAACTCCCACTGTATCATTCTGACGTACATTTTTCTAGTCGATTAGTATCTGGGATACTTTTAAGTAAGCCCCCCCAACAACAACAACTCTCTCCCGGCGCCTTACATACCATCTATTCTACACTAACACAATTCACTGCCAGATCACTACACCACAAAACACTACAATCAGCAGCGATCAGAATAATACTAACCACTCACACTAAAATCATAGAATATGAATGCACACATTTTGTAACTATTTTTTTTAGATTAAATAACAGAAATTACTGATAAATAGAAAAAAAATGAATTCTAGTTATATAGATAAGCAATAAGATATTTTTTCTTTGATATCCTTGTTTATTTTTATAAATAATCACCTAATGTACAAAATAAATAATGGTTTTCTCCTGATCTGAAAAACAGTTGAAGAAACCTGCACGACTTTCTAATATTTATTTTCATCAAAAATATATTCATGGTGCATAATAAGTTAGTTTTATTCGTTGCTACAATATAACTTTATCCAATTTCATTGCAAACGGTCTATGTTATTTTCAATCTGATATTCGCATATAAAAAAAATCATAAATCAAAAAAGAAATGCTATTCATGCAGTTTTCAGTTTTATACATACAAAGCTGTGGCGAATATCATTTCCTTCGGAGTTTCCCATTGTCCGTAAAAGTTTTAAATTTGTCCTATTTTTAAATACCACTCCAAATATTAAAATGAAAACAGGATTTGTTTTAAAGTAGAATACACTCTTTTACCTATTTTAAGTACAGAAGCATTATAATGAAGAAAGGAAGAAAATAGTTTGTTCAGATCTTTACAGACTTAGTTTCCAATAATATAATACTAATTCCACTGAAATAATTTGAAAATGTTAGATATAATTTCTCAGAATTTCTAGAAATTACTGAAATGAACAAAATCTGTGCATATAAATATAGATGGTGCCTGTCCCTATTTACACAAGGTCTCTTTAATATAGAGAAAATACAGGCCCCCAAATGAACACTCTGAATTGGGACAAAAATAAAATTGCCTCACTCTAGAAGGGTTTCTCTTTCACTGACCTAGGACAGAAAAGATAAAGTGTAGTATCAGAACATATACCATTAAGGCTCTAATCATAGTTTTCTTGGTAATGTCTTGATTAAATGAAAAGTAGAAAAAGCTGTATGGTTAGAGAATTATGAAATACTTGTTGAAATAGGAGCAAAGTTTAGCATCAGAACAGATACTGCACTTTGTTCCCAGATAATCTTCTATCCTTACAACAAATATTTCATTATTCTCTGATCATACAGATTTGTCTACTTTTCATTCATTCAAGACATTAAGGAGAAAACTATGATAGGAGCCTTAATGACCATTACTAGATGCTGTCATGCTCAGGGGAGGATGAGCATGAAACCCTCCACACACACCACCTCTACAACCTCCATACCAATTATCAGTCTGGTCATCTCTGTTATTTGTACATCAGGCAAATGTGAAAATGACTGTAAACTAATGACCCAAAACTAATTCCGAGGACAGGCTGGAAAGAATGCCTGCACAAACAGAAAAAAACTTACACACAAAATTCCTGGTGAAAATGGTTTGAATAGTTTCATAGCAAAGTGGCATCATTGGAATCTTTTTCATTATATACAGATCAATCAGGAGAATTGTTATTTCCAAAGTATGGAACCTACTATCAGCAAATAATGAGAGAATCTATCAGAAATGTTCTCGTTTTGGGTAAAGTTTAACAGAGAAGAAAAGAAACTGATGAAAGGAAAAAAATGTCTTTATAATGAACAAAGACATGGCAGCAGAGAAAAAAAGAGAAAGAATATCCAGAGAAAAAGTCTAAAGATTTCTCAAACATTCGAATAAGACCATCTTTGTAAAAACTGAATGGAAGACAAATGAACTGCAATTCGCTGGAATAGAAGTGGAGTGATCACACGTTACAATTAACGCATAATAAACGTAGTTACAGGCAGCAAAAAATAAAATTGGGTCTGAGAGGTAAATCTACTATAAAGGTCTTACATTATAAGTAGTCAACCAATAAAAATGGCTGACATTAGACATCATTGTAAATTGAATCCTTTCTTTTGTTTTACCTTTTTACTGAATGTCCAATTCGAGTGAATGGTTCAATAGATGTTAAATGGTAAAAGATTCGAGATTTTATATTCTTTTCTCTAATACTATCATAAAATTAATTTTTTAATGAGTCCATGCATGAGAGACTTTGTTGGTTTGTTGGTTCTGTCATGCTTGAATTTAAAATAATATTTTCTTTGCTAAATTTGCAAATTGAATGCACATATAATACCTTGTTTAAATTAACCTTTTTTTGTCTTGATTTTAAGTACATTTTTTGTCTCGTTTTTGGTATGTACAGTGTACTTTTTTTTTAGAAACTAATGTTTAAACAATTGGTCAAAATCAACCAAAATGAATTTGAAAAATAATGATGGTTATGTTTTAAGACAAATGACTTAAGGCAAATGATACAACGTTCATTTTAATAGAATTGCTTTTTTTAGTTCACTTTGGTTGGGTTGAGCCGGCTTCTACCCTGGCAGGTATCGACGGCGGTTTTGAGCAAAATCCACAAAGTTGACAACGCAATTATGATTCCATCATCAAAAGTTGACCACCTATGGATCTGAGAGCTTAACCAAGTCCCCATTGATGGCGGTTATCCAGGTCTTCAGCTGTCCTCTGATAGGCTTGCTCCATACAGGTAGAGAGGATTATATCACAAAATAATTCTCCCTCTGTGTTACGAGCTTCATGCTCAAACCATCGAAGACGTCTTTCTTTGTTTTTTAGGTAACCACCAAGCTCAATAGCATCGTCACAGATTCAGGCTAAGATTCAAGACATACATTATCTTAAATGTCTAGTTCTTCCTTCCAGTAAAAAGTAGAAGAGGCCTTAAAACTCCTCTTATTGCACTATAGGTGAAATGGTTCTCTGGAATCAAAGACTTTAAAATAGATCCCTGCTTCAAAAAGATTCAGTAATGGACTTTAAATGACAAAGAAAGTGATTTAACAGTCATCAGAGTTGAACAGTAATCCCATAAACATGTATCAAATTCAAGATGACATCCCAGATGCATTGATTGTTAAACACTTAATATCTATCTAATGAGGTGCATTTGGCATGGAATCCATACCTAAAACATACCAATGGTAATTATAAAGCAAGAGAATTTCTTGGCATGGAAAGCTAATTTAATTCTGTTCAGAATTCATTAAGTTGGAAATTATTCGAAATGGAAAAACTGAAGATGTAAATTGAATCCAGTAGAACAAAGAAGAAACCTAATGATACTACAAACATTTATTTTTGTTTCAGTATCAAGAAACAGTGTTGTTGTTATAAATTGAGACGTTCCAATATAAATACATCTGACGGAGAGCTTATATTTTAAATCAATACTAGTTTATACCCATCCTTGCACGGTGTTCGTACAGTACCTGGGTATGTCAATTTTCATCTTTACCTAGCTTCTATCACTTTATAGCTAGTACAAAGACAAAAGCAGTGTTATTATAAGCTAGATGGCTTGGCCAGTTCGCTATCACTTCGCAAAGTTAAAATACTTAAAACAAAACTTTTACATAAGAATCATTTAATTGTCGTGAACAAAAAGCAAATACTTTTGCATTTATTCACATAGATAAACATTAGCATCTTGGTAATTTTGATACAAATTTATTCATCTGTTAGATATGACTACAGAAAAGAAAAGAAATAAAGCAATTTACCTGGACGGTGGTGTATGGGTTCTCTATCCTTAAACAGAAAATTAAAGATTTATCCTTTGCTATTTAAACTCTGTGATACTGGTAATGGACTTCATATTATTGGAAATGAGTATTTAAAGATTATTTCATGCAAATCATTCAGACAGCTGTTTTGTTGCTGTTGGGCTGATACATTGTTCTGTTCAGTCCTAGGGGGTCCACCCTCCCAGGCTTTACCTTTTCTCTGAGAAGGGGTTAGTTTATTGCTAATCAGAGAATGCCGACGGGGCTGCCCAGGCAGTTTTTCTAAGCCAGATTGATCTTATCCTGGTGCGCTGGCTTTTCAAAATCTAACCTGACCTTGTGCCTAACCTACTGGCAAGGAGGTTAATAATATGAAGTATACCCCATGGACTCTGGGCAGTAGTCAATATTGATCACCATAACTTTTCTGATATTCTTCTATTCTCATAGTCTTGGATATGAAATGATTTAATTTGCGACAAAGCTTTTTATAATAAGACATATCTTATTATAAACCTTATAGTTGTTAAGCCTCATATAAACTAAAATGTATGAACAATTATTGGGAGTACAACGAGATATGTTATTATAAAAAGGTTAATTTCAAATTGAATTTTTTCACATCTCAAGTCTATGAGAATATTGACTATTGCCTAGAGTCTGTCTATTACTATGGCAAACTGACTGCATTATAGACCTTTCCAGAAATGTGACCAAAACCAACGACAACATATTGAGCAAAGCTGCCCCTGGGGGATCGTTTGATCTACACCACTGGTTGAACCTTGAACACGTTTAACTAATACCAACCAGAACCGATTATTCCGAAAATAGACTTTTAGGAAAATTACAGCTTCAGTTCTTTCTATTTTCAAACGTTAATAAATTAATTTCTACCCGTTTCTATCTCTTTTGAAGCCTTACGTTATCTTATTTTTTTATTTACTTATTCCATTTTAGTTTCGCTTAATCTAATAAGAAACTACATTAAGTTTAATCTAATTAGATTCAAAGAGGCTAATGTAATTTTGGTAGATGTGAATAATTTAATTCTGGTGATTTACTCGGAAAGAAAGAAGTGTGAGTGAACGAGCGCGAGAAACCAAAGAAGGAAATAAGAAATTTCATTTTGAAGGAACTTGGAACGACAAGCAGATGGAGAGGAAAGAAATGCAATGAATACGGGTTTGATTACAGAAAAACTAAATAAATAAGTATTGAAAAAGAAAGGCAACAAAAACTACGAAACTTCTCTCATCTGCAGATTTCTAGATTCATCCAAGCATCTGTGTAAGAAGCTCTGTCCACCAGTCCCTATTTACTTGTCTCCCTTACATGAGGGGGAGAGTTAGACACAAGGTCGTTTTTTTATGGAGAAACATCCAGCTCCACAATAAGGGACACTTTGGATTGGGACAAAAATCAAAATTGCCTCAGTCTAGAAGGATTTCTTCTTCACTGCGCGTGGACAGAAAAGATTAAGTGTAGTATTAGAACAGATACTACACTTTGATTTTAGACAAAATGCCTAGGATGGTCGGCTCTGCTCGTCAGTTGGTCGGTCTGTCTGTTGCAGTGAAAGCTGAATTTGCATTTTCGGCAGTCTCCCATGTTTAAGTTTTAAATAGCATTTTCATCGCTACATACAAATCGAATCGATACATCTAAAAAAAAAAAACAACAAAAAACACACTGGTTTTGTTGTTGAATGTGTAACTAGCTTAATTTTCTCGGCGTTGCCCCGTAATTGCAATTTGTTTTGCTTTTTTGTTTAAACTATGCAATTTAAAAAAAAAAAATTTTGCCAAAAGATGATTTTATGTTCAAACGGAAGTAACTTTGCATTAACTGCTACAGAGTTACGCCTCTTATTTTTAGATTTGATAATAATTCCAACCCGGATAAAGTATTTTCTGGAAGGAATTAAATCAAATAAGATTTTATTCTTTTTAACAATATGCTACAACGATCCCAGAATTTGAGTGATGGCCATGATGATGATGACAACGATACATAAGGAAAATTGAAAAACCAGAATCAAATATCGATTTTGTAGGAAGAAAGCTATCGATGACAAAAAAACGATAAAGAGACTAATTAAATTTATATAGTAAATATTCTAGAACCAGTTAAACACTTAAGGTCACAAATTTAAATTAAATAAGTTTAAAAAAGTTGGTTTTTTTCTAGAAATATGATGACTTGGTACAATGAGAAAATAAATCAAAGTTTAAGTGTTAATTAAAAAAACAAAACATTCGATCTTAATTACGACAAAGACATTTTTTACACATTTTTAGTAGTTTCTTTTCAAGAACTACCCATCTGTGGAACACAATACCACAGGGCTGCTTCCGAGCAGACCACAACATTGTCGTTTTTAAGTCAAATGTTAACAAATTCTTGTTGAGCCGTCCTCTTAAATAATAATGAAAGTAGAAAGTGGACCTTGGGTTTACTTTCGGTAGCCTTTTAACTCTCGCTTCCCTTATTTTGTCCTTTGATCCTCACATTTCATTAGCGATGTTTCTGATAAAGGGGGAATAATTGCTGTTTTCTGGGTTGCAATCTATCCATCTAACACTTATCGTTGGATAGTTTTTGACCTTGAAGTGGTAACTTTTTTTTTTAGCTCCTTACATCAAGTGTCTTCTATAAAAAAAATTTTTTTTAATCAAATTAAGCCCAGTTTCTACCACCGTTACCAATCCTCACATTGTTATTTTCACTGTCACCCCTGACAAACTCAGTAACACTTATCCTCATGCGGCCTTTGGGCCTTGATAAACGGTGACTCTTTAGTCCATAAAAAAAGTTATAAGACTTAGGCCAGAAAGAAGAAACCTTTTCTGCCACTAGATCTATTTATTCTGCTTGATATCTTATATACCGTTTTTAAAATTCTAACTTCAGTTTTATAGCTTAGTACTTAAAAGAATAAAAGTTATCTTCATCATTATTTAGATCAAGCGTTTTTTTATTAGTACATCTAAACATTTGAGCCGGTTTTAACAGATAACATTAAAAAAAAGCAACAATTTAAAAAAAAAAAAGTCCCTGCTCATGAATGCAATCCTTGCATTCTTAGTTTATCTGTTAATGCTTATGTCCTGTTGAACCAGTTAACTGGGTACTGATCCCAAGAATGAATATAAAGTAGAAGTTAAAGCAATAAAGACAACAAACAAACAAAAATGCGATCTTGACATTTTAAAGACTAATTCTTTTATTTTTCTTCCGCCCTTTTTTGTCAAGTGTCAGGAATATTTTTTAAGTAATCAAACCATTTTTTGTTGCTAGTAAAAAAGAGAAACGTTAATCAACTATCTTGCCATATTTAGGCTCTCTGGTGTCTCCTCGTGAAGACAAAGAAAAGAAGATTTAAAAATTGACATTTTTACAATTCAATAAGAATAACCCAAAATTATTTTTTTAGAAAATATTTCTCTGGCTTTTAAGCTGTAAAAATTGTCCCGAGAAAGTACCAAGTCTTCAAATCTGAAGATCCTGAAATGCTTTTTGTTTCAAATATGGCACATCTCAACAAAATGCCTATCAAATATAATATACAACGAAAATGTGTCAAACTGCAACTTGTTTCACATCTGCAACGAGCCTGTTGGCAAGTGTGAGTTGGTATTAGTATGATGTTGCATCAGCACACCCGCTAAATAGGTAATCAGTATCTTCGCTAAAAATAAAACATTTAAGAGTAAATAACAGCTAAGTTCCTATTTACTTGTCTTCTCACGAGGGCAGAGATAGACACAACATCAGTTTTGAATGTGGAGATGAACCCAGCCCCCCCCCAAATTGAATTAGAACAAAAATAAAAATTGCCTCAGTCTAGAAAGACTTTCACTGACTGAGGATAGAAAAGGTGAAGTGTAGTATCAGAAGAGATACTACACTTTGCTCCAAACTAGAAGGTTAACTAAGTTACCATTTTCTGTTTATCTTCTGTTTCCCTCCTCTAAAAAAATCGATACATTATTTAAAATCTTCTAGAAGAACATTTTTCTTTATTTTACGATGAGCATGTCTTCCTTTTTTAACTTCAATTTATAGCCTTTCTTTAGAGAAACCTTATTTAATGTTTTCCTTTTTCTTTTAGCGGCTCTACTTTCATAAAATTTATTTACTTTTTAGGCGTCTTTTCATTTTATAATTTTAATGGACTGTGTCAAATCCTTGCGTTGACAGGCCGAGAGTTAGAAAGGATTAGGAGAAGCCCGGTTGGAGACACTGATCTAATAAAAGCTAATAAAAAAAGAAAAAGCAAGCAATGGTTACCTTAAGGCCAGCAAACGAATAATTAGTAGAAATACAAAACAATTCAAGATGGTGGAAATGTCAGGAAACGTGGAAGACATGAAATTTTAAAATAGAACTAAAAAAGAAATTAGAGAGAAAAGAAATGACCCAAGAGATTATTTGGGCTGATCCTCTGAAAATGATGAATCTCACAGAGAAATTAGTAAAAAAGTTTGCAAGAAATAACAGCACAGAAAGAATAAGGTGGTTTATTAACTTTAATGGGTAGATTTAATTATGGCCAGTCAAGTAAAGTATCTTTTCATTCGTAAATTAAAGCCCTTTCGAAACTGAAGGCTCGGATAACCAGTGTTTAACTCGGGTTTTATAGAGTTAGGAAGAATAGATGAATGGCCTGAAACACCTGTAATAGGGCGTTAGTCTGCCACTAATTATATGCACAACAAGGTTGGTACCCATTTATTCACCTGAATGAAGTGTTTCGTTACAGCATCTTGTATTCCCCAGACAAATAAGTACTAGCTAGGCTCAACGTTGCTTAACTCCTGTGATCCACTGTATCAACATGATTTGGCCAGTTCTTCCCGTTTGACATATTATCAAAGATTGTTGCATTGATAACAAAGTAATGATAAACAGACCGACTTTACTTTATATATTAGATTTGTAAAGAACAGAATAATTTCATTTTTCTTATACGTCATTTAAAAACTTTGTTTTCTCGGTGGTTTTCTTTTTTTTTCAACTACACGGACAATCTTTATGAAAATGATCCTGACAATGGCTCTAAAAATGGGTGTAAAATATCGATTAGATTCACTCAAGAGATTTTAAATCATATAAAATATGCGATTTTTGTTGGCCTGTCGATGTTAAGTTTGAAATTGCATTTTCGTCGGCCTGTAAAGCTTTAGTTTGAAATAACATTTTCATTGGCATGTAAGGCTTTAGTTTGAAATAACATTTTCATTGGCATTTAAGGCTTTAGTTTGAAATTGCATTTTCATTGGCATGTAAGGCTTTAGTTTGAAATTGCATTTTCGTGGGCCTCTAAAGCTTCAGTTTGAAATTGCATTTTTGTGGGCCTGTAAAGCTTTAGTTTGAAATACCATTTTTGTGGGCCTGTAAAGCTTTAGTTGTAAATAACATTTTCATTGGCATGTTAGGCTTTAGTTTGAAATAACATTTTCATTGGAATTTAAGGCTTTAGTTTGAAATAACATTTTCATTGGCATTTAAGGCTTCTGTGTAAAATAGCACTTTCTTTTTCTGTCAAACCTACGTTTTAATATACATATATATGTGTATATATTGTCTTCTTTTTGCAATTTGATTTACAAATGAAGCCATCTCTGTTTTTGAAGCGGGGATCAGTGGCTAGTGAAAAGGAAAAATGAGCAAATGACCTCTGTCAGCTTAGAAGTAGAAAAAGGCAGGATGACACTTTCTCTGCACAGCATAACTGTAGTGATTAACATTCCATATCACCCAGAAATGGAAGAGAGGACCTGAAAGAGTGGGGAGAGAGAAGGGGAGCTAGAAGAACAAAACGAGCAAGGGAGAGTAAAGATTCCTGGTATGTAGTTTCTTCTTCTTCACCAGCATTCTCAGAATGATGGTTGAAGAACCAACAGGGTCTTGCTTGATTGATCGTACATTCCTTACTTCCAGTGAACCAATATGAAAATGCTGAATATCTTAGCAGCTTAAAACCCGTGACTTTGCCATGAAGACAAAGGGACAAACAAATCGACCAAGGGAGACAGAGGTGTGGTTCGATCTTGCACAAATGCAAAACAATGTCATCCGAAAATTAAAAACTGATAACAAACACTCACTCCTTTATACTCACACTGACTCACTATGGAAAACGAAATCAGAATTGTGTGCCAGGAGCGATTTAAAAAAAGAAAAAAATTGGATTTATTATAACTCTTTGAGCAGCTATTATTTTAATCAATAATTCCATTTCAACTTTTAATTAAAAAAATATTTATGTATATATACACACCATTATATATATATATATAAACATACATACATACACTAGAAAAAATATCCGTCTCAGTACAGTTAAATTAAATCTCCGAACAGAACAGTTTGCACAACTTACGGAGATTAAAATTAAGAAACGTTATGTCTAAAATTCTTATTCCTGTATTGATCAAAATCCATTACATGATTTGGATTCTGAAAAAATGTCTAAAATTTAAGGCTTATGCTTAAGGCGTCTTAAGAAATTAAAATTCAAGAAATCTTGCTTATTGGTGTCTAATGACAATGGATCAAATTCAATGCCAATCTTATATATTTACATTTTCAAATAGGAGGCTGTTCCCATATAATGCTTCCTAAAATACTAAATAAAATGAAATTTGTGGACTATTCCTTGATGTCTAATATCTATTGTTAACATTTCACAAAAATCGGAGGTAGCTGAATTTTTGCAATGGGATTCCACCCTTGTTGTAACCCACTTTCAATAAACTCAATTAAACTATATATAGCCCATATTACGACCCCTTACGCCTAGAAGTTTTGTTCCAAATTCATAATGATCGGTTAATTAGTTCATGTAATGTATTTCTTTTATATATTAGTATGTTATCTAAATTTCTTTAAATTTATAAAACACGCATCCAGTTAAAAAATATTCTTCCGACTGACGTGAGATTCGAACTTGGGTATTGGCATTGTAAAAACTATTGTTTTAGTAATATGTACTCTACCTCTTATTTTTGTCGACCAATCACATGTTTCTATTTGCGTACGAACAGCCAAACTCCAAAAACACCATAACTTTTTAACAGTAGATAGATACATGCATATTTTGAGTCCTTGGTATGACTTGACTGATGATTGAACTCCGGTCTCCCAGCCCATTAATAAACACTAACCTTTATGCCAAATTGGCTGGTAAAAGTATCATGTACATAGACCAAATATCCCCACCTGCAAAACCAGATAATGGCATGGTTTACGTTCAATCCATTCGACAATGTTCGCTTCTCTCGACATGAGAAGTGTACCGATCGTTGGCAGGCAAGGGGAAACGAACAGAACGAACAAAATGGAAAATGTAAAGAATTCACCAAACGATAAAGGATGAGTGAACAAGCAAGCGGACCGATTCTTATACATCTGCTGTATTTACAGACGTACATCGACAGAAAATGCATAATGTATGCTGATTGGCATCATGATAATGTCACTAGTGATTAAACACAAAGATCCAGTTGTTGCCAACCAAGTCTCATTTCACATGTTAAGTTCAATAAGGAAAACATTTTTTTTCCACTGGCTGATGATAGATTTCGTCGGATATTACACAAGTACTTATAACTTTCATAGATCAATGATAATACGATTCCTTTGCTAGTTTCTATTTCAATTGATGGGGGGTAGCCGGGAGTCCTCAGCTACTTTTAAATGTAGATATAATGTACCTGTTAAGTTGACAAACGTTTTAATGTTTTCCCTTTATATATTGTATCCAAGATTTCGATAAACTCCTTGTGAGATTTTCATTAATATTTTTCACTACTAACATTTTTTCCTATTTATCCATTTTTGTCTGTGCCATTTTTACCGGGTCATTTTTTCCGGTGCCATTTTTACCTAAATCCGTTATTATGATCTAAATTCTTCAGTTTTACTGGTAGCTTAAAATCAATAAGTAGTTATCATTTTATCATTAGTACCAGCAATCGAAAATTAAATTTGAAACAAATAAATAAATAAAACAATCGTTTTTTGGAATTTAGATTTAAAATTTTCTGATTCCGATACCCCAAAAAGTTCCGATTTTTCCGATTCAAATTAATCGCCTCAACAAACCAAGAATAACAAGCCTTTCCTATGATAAAGAATTACAGACTTAAACATCTACTATTATTATACTAAATGTGAGTTGCTCAACTTTTGTTTCCCTAAGAATATATGCTGAAATATAATTTTGTTCAAGGATTGAGTTATGTTTGGAAACACAATTCTGTTTTGATTGTTCTAATTAGCCGTAATTCATAATTAACTGAACAAGTCACTCATTTCTCTCGATTAGCTATCTATGTATTTTGCTCGCCCACCTCTCCCCATATGTTGATTTAACAACTCTCTAATATTCCTTAATGTCTATGAGAGCATTTGGAGAAAGAGTGACCATTTTTAAGCGTCTAAACACTATAAACACATATTTAAATCTGATGGCCAAAAAATAAGTCCCTATACTTCCATAAAAATATCATAAAGAATTATGATACTTCTATATAATAATACTTCTATATAATAATAATAATAATAATAATAAATACTTCTATATAATAATACTTCTATATAATAAAAATAATAATAATAAATACTTCTATATAATAATAATACTTCTATATAATAATAATACTTCTATATAATAATAAATACTTCTATATAATAATACTTCTATATAATAATACTTCTATATAATAAAAATAATAATAAATACTTCTCTATAATAATAATACATACATAATACTTCTATATAATAATACATACATACTTCTATATAATAATAATACATACATACTTCTATATAATAATAATTCTACATGATAATAATAATACATCTATATAATAATACTTCTATATAATAATAATACTTCTATATAATAATAAATACTTCTATATAATAATACTATATAATAATGATAATAAATACTTCTATATAATAATACTTCTATATAATAATAATAATAAATACTTCTATATAATAATACTATATAATAATGATAATACTTCTATATAATAATACTTCTATATAATAATAATAATAAATACTTCTATATAATAATACTATATAATAATGATAATAAATACTTTTATATAATAATACTTCTATATAATAATAATAAATACGTCTATATAATAATAATAAATACTTCTATATAATAATAATACATACTTCTATATAATAATAATAATAATAATAATACTTCTATATAATAATACTTCTATATAATAATAATAATAATATATAATAATACATCTATATAATAATACTTCTATATAATAATAATAATAATAATAATAAATACTTCTATATAATAAATACTTCTATATAATAATAATAATAAAGTAAAAAGAATTATTATTAGTTTTGCAAGAAGGATGTCCTAAAATATGTCACAGTTTATGAATTTTCTATTGAAATCTAAGAAGAATAAATAGTTGTAATGGCTGTGACCCAACGGCTGACGGGTACATCTAGGAATTGATAAGAGTATCAATATTCTTCTTACATGTTACACTATAGCATTCTGTTAGTGGCCATTTGTCTTGTGATTGAAAACAACTCAACATTCCAAAGCATAATGTTTGAATTCCATGATTTTAAATATTTATCCAATTATTCCTTGATAAAAATGCAACAATAGCCTAAGCTGATATAAACAAGGTTATTAAGTACGCACTAGGCTGGGAGAAGGATACTTAGCGCCCTGAGCAGGCCCGTAAATATGCACTCCGAGGTTTTGACAGAAATGCCAAACTGTATTAATCACGAAAATTTATCAAATATTAATGATATTTTCAGCATTTATTCAATAAATTATATATTTTGTAAGGAATAAAAGTTTCCAGATTTGACATCAAAGCGAGTTTCGAAACAATAGAAGTTTGACGGATTTTAATTTTGGGCCAGATTAACACAAATGCATATTTCTTGTAATACGTTGTTACTGTCAAAAATAACTCTATATAAGGCTTTTTGAGATTTAGAAGGCCGTGATAATGCAATGTAAGATTATGGAAACCGAGTGAATTGAAAGAATGTCTGGGTGAGAAACGGGATAATAATAGGCATAAAGAGACAATATGTAATGTAAACATTTTTATTGATTCTTTACTTACTTTATTTTATCTTCAATCAATCGTCTGTTATACGGTGTGTATGTTTTTCTAATATTTCGAGGTCAATACCCCCTTTTCAAATAAAGTCCATCTCGAACCCAGGTGTATGCCGTAAATAAAAGAAAATTATTACATTATATATAGTCACTTTATGCCGATTATCATCTCGTTTCTCACCCAGGCATTCTCTCAATTCACCCGTTGCCAATAACATTACACTGCATTTTCATAGCCTTCTAAAGCAAAGCTCAAACCTATTTATACACTATGTCCAATGCTTCAAACAAACTACAACATCGTCTTGACTATATAACTTTTTTCATCGACATCTTAAGGGGGCAAATAATAAAACTAAAAAGCTTTGCTGAAGCCATGTAGTTCTCTCCACCTCTCTGTTCCACTCTCTTAAGGTATTCAGATGTGGATAGCACTGGATGTTGGATAGAGTTTAGCAGAAAAAGATGTTAGTCTATAATTTTACAAAACAGAACCAGGAAAATTATCGTTGGGTGTTACTTTTATGAAATAAAAGAAGCATGACCCAAAACAAATTTAATTATCTTGGTAATTGAATTGCTAGTCAATTCTATCTGGAACTATTTTTTCTTCCTGGATTCCTGTAAAAAGAATTTAATCGCAGTCATCGTATTTTAGTTGCACAAGAATTAAGGCCAAGGCTCAACAAGTTGCCTCGAGAAATATAGCAAGAACAGGATGTAACATTTTTAGGAAATTAATAATAATAATAATAATAATAATAATAATAATAATAATAATAATAATAATAATAATAATAAAGAACAAATTTCACAGCTGATATTTTCATTATTATTGATCGATTTAAAAAGGAAAAACTGATCGATACAAAGTGAGATAGAAAAATGACAATAGAACATTTCGCTCTATTAACAAAAAATAAGAAAAAAACAACTTTTTAAAAATATTTTTTTTTCAAAAGAGAAAATACTTAATTGGTTTTTACGATGAAAATTTCCAATATGGCCGCCGTTATGATTATAGATCTTTTGTGGAGATGTAAAAAGTTTAAATACCCGCGAAAATTAACTAAGATTCTTTATTCACAACAAAACCGTTGGGCAACAAAAGAAACCTTACATCTGTTTTATTTCTCCCCTTTCTTGTTTATATTTATAATTATTTTGGAATAGATTGGTTTTATTCTCGAGTATTTCCGTTGGGCTCAGATTTATTCTTTTTATTTATCAATGAAATACAAAGTAAAAAGAAGGAAAGAAAATAAACGGTTGAGTAAATACATTCAAAAAGAATTAAAACTATTTTCATGCATCGACATTGCCCATCGGAAGAAAATGAAAACAAAAAAGAATAGTGAATTTCATGAGGTCTAAGTTTTCTTTCATCTGTTCATGTAAAAATAAAAAAAATAAAAAAGGAAGGGTTTGTGTCCTTAGGCACCTATATCCTTAAAGCTAAAACAGGGTCGAAGGTGGGATATCTAATTCGGGTTTAGAAAAGCCGCAGGTACTCTCACATCTTGCTACCCTATACTTGAATTTCTCTGTTTAAACAAAGAAGGAAACTTGTTTGTTTTCAGTGATAGAATAGGTAAAAGAGGCGGGTGGGGTTTGTTCGGACGTCTTTAACGGAACGTCACCCCTACCCCAATCTACATAGCCCATCCTCGCTCAGACTTTCCACTGAATGGTTTTAAGATTTGTCCACTAAGATAGAGATGTTAAAGACAAAAATATACCTGTATCCTTCACCCCCCCCCACCATAGCTCCTACAAAACTTACCTCCCACCCCTTATGCTCCAAACATTGGACAGGTGAGCCACACATGTACAAAAGAGGTCACAATATACACAAATTGGAGGGAGTGGACAAAAGGGGACATTTCAGCTCTTTCTTTCTTTTCTTTTTTTAGGAGCCTTGTTTAGTTACCAGACTGACTACCTATTATTATCCTGATGAACTCACCTGAGGAAAGAGGTGGTGAGATTGGTGTTGAAAGTGGTTTTAAGTGGACTAAAAGGGTAGAATAACTTTTTCTTTGTGGGGGGGGGGAGAAGGTTAGCTCAACGGCTAAACAGCCCAGCTGGAAATGAGCTATATAAAAGAACGTTCTAAAAAAAAAAAAAGGAGGGGATCAAAGGGGTAAAAATGAAAGACGATAGTCTTTCAGTTTCTAATTGATAGTCATAGGAGAAATTTATCTAGTCTCTAAAAAGCAGTTACAAAAAATACTTGTTTATTTTTAATTAATACATTTCTATGAACCTTGAACGATCTATAAGTAAAAAGGTGACAACTGTTCTGTATTATAAATATTTTGTTTACAACTGAATGAAAGGAATGAACGGAAATAATAGACGTTGAAGTTGAATGCAAATACATTACGCTTTCTTGTTCACTGAATTCGGTGTAATCGTAGGGGTCATTATTAAGAATGAAAAGGGTCTTTACGAATAGCAATGCCGAACTTGAGAAAATAACAGGAGTTACCACATCGACATTATAGATATATGAAAATAAGGATGTCTCGTATATCAAAGGCTGTCTTATTGCTGAGTTGAAAACTCGTTTTTAGAGACAATAGAATCAACTGTACACTTACTTTTGTTAATCAAAACTGCTTGAGAACCTGGCGGGACGAATGTATAATGAACAATTGTAACAAGAAAAGGGAGCATTTATCCCACTCCCCATGAGAACAGATTGTAACAAAGTCCAAGATTAAATATGGGAACTCAAGTCGAGAGAAGAGACGTTATATATATATATATATATATATATATATATATATATACAGGGTGGGCCAAAATAAGGGTCCTATCTTTAAATTTGAATAACTTCCACAAAATAAAAGTTAAACTCACCAAACTTTATGTGCGTGTAGACTGACACTTCCGAGATTTTTTGAAATAAACAAAACAAATTTTAGCCGAAAAACACTTCTTAAAACTTACAAAAACTAAAGTATTGTTTTTGACACTGTTTTGAGTTTTTTAAGCAAAAATAATGTTTTCTATATTAGGGTACGTTCCTTAGGGCTAATACGGCTCATGCTTGCTTCGGAAGGGGTCCTTTACTTATTCTAAAAAATTAAAAAAAAAAAATCAATAAATAAAAAAGTTATGAATTTTTAAAAATAGGACCCTTATTTTGGCCCACCCTGTATATATATATATATATATATATATATATATATATATATATATATATATATATATATATATATATATATATATATAAGAGATAGAAAGAGATATAAGAAGAGAAATATAGAAAGAGAGTTTGGTTTAGTTGTTTTGTTTTACGGCATATCATTCCTTTTCGGGTTATTTAATGCCGAATCCGGTCATTTTGGTAAAAGTTTTTATGCTTCAAGTTCTTTATATGTTCAAATATTAATGACGTTTGAGTTGGTTGTTTTGTCAGAGAAAAATATTGTTTATAGCTTTGCAGAACATTATCAAGTTTTGTAAATCGAAAGGAAAAACAATAACATCAGTGTTTGGTGCATATTAACTCAGGAAGCCGGTATCTTCAGACAGCCTGATCGGGTAGCACCAAAAAGACAGAGATAGAAAATGAGATACGGAAATAGAGAAAGATTTATATATAGAGAGAGGAGAATAAGAGAAAGAGAGAATAAGAGAAAGAGAGAATAAGAGAAAGAGAAATAGATAGAATGAGAGTTAAAACAGGAGATAGAAAGAGAGAGGGGGAGATGGAGGTGATAGTTATAGAAACTGTATAAAATAAAAGTAGGCGGTCGAACAACATACAAAGAGAGGTTGAGAGTAATAGACAGAAACGTAGTAAGAGATGGATGACTTGGTGAGTCAATTGCAAATTACGGCTAATTTGGACAATTACAAAAATATTTTTAAATCATTACTCAAGGATAAAAATATATAGACAGTTGCGGCTCTAGTAAGTACGTATATATATATATATATATATATATATATATATATATATATATATATCTGCTAATCCCCATTGAAATTCACTCCCTTGTTTACACTGGTTACATATGTGTAAATGTTAGAATGGGACCTGGATGCACTATCTCTGGAAGAAATTCCTTTGGATGAGGCTTCGGGAAATGGCCAATACGTGCCAGAAGTAAAGGCTACCGTTTGACTAGTCTCCGACGATATGCTTCAAATCCTATCTACTTGTTAGTGTATCTATTAAGATATAAAAGAAATGGGAAGTTGCGGATTTCTCCGGCGAAAAACAGTGTACCTAACAACCTGTTAAACGACAGAGTGAAGCAAGACAAGTCTTTTTTATGGGAAATTCGAAGACTTGTGCATAGTAAATCCCAGAGTCAGACATCGACTAAAGAAAGAAGATAATAAGAAAAAGAAACAAGATGAGACTATTGTACAGGCTGCATTGAAACAGATTTTAAAATCGACAAGAAAAAAAGAGAAACAGATTTATCTGAAAGACTCAATCGATTTATTGTATCCAAGCAGTTTTAGTAGGATTTATTTTTGGCTGGCAGATATGTTTGCTGGGATGAAAAATATTTTTTTTTGCAATTAGACAACACGCGCACAGCAAATAGTCAAACACAATCATTTGTAGATGAGGATTACCACAATTCTGTACTTACAAGGTTTTGTTTTTTTAAATTCATTTATTCTTCCAAATAACTATAATATTTTCAGAGTATCGAATTAAAGATGGTAGTTTATATTGGCTAATAGTAGTGGATTGGATTGGTTTGGGCTATTTAATGCTAAAACGGAATACATATTGTATACGATAAATTGAACACAAGTTATTATTTTGTATATCGCTCGGGAGATATCGTGGAGGCATTACTTTCGCTAGAGCCTTAGTGTAAATGACCGCAATATATGCGATAGTATTTGAATGACAAAGCCGATTTTACCACTATTTGTGAAGTAGAAACAACCAGTAAATTGTAAATATATACTTTTTAGCTTGATGACTTCGGGAGTGAAATGCAAAATGTTTTTGTGTATCTCACTTGCCATAAGTATATTTTTACACAACTATATATATATATATATATATATAACATATATCTTTGTAAACCCAATTACATGACCAATTTGCGTTCCAAGAATTCAACATAACAGATTGTGTACGATCGTTTCTGAGACCATATACTTTTATTAATATCATATCTAATCGTCAGCACAGGGTATTGACACTAAAGTAAAAGATACACACAGAGGTGTACCATCCGTCAGAAATACTGTAAAAATTATCCTTTGTCAATGTTCGCACTAATATACATATCCATATAAAATCACGTCTGAATCGGTTAAGTATGAAAAAAAAGAAAGAAGAATAAAATAAAACATCTCAAACGGTAAAAGTTTAATAAGAAAACAAAGGAAAAAAATGTATAAATCGGCATATAAATTAAAGGAAAAAGAAGCCTCATTCTGGAAATAGATTGAAGGCGGGATGTTCGACTTACTATTTGCTTTCTCAATTCCCCTAAATACATGAAATAGATTCGCACGGTAGTCTTTCACTCGATAACTTTTGTGTGACGGGACAGATATATATATATATATATATATATATATATATATATATACATATATAGATGCACATTGCTCTTTATAATAGAGCGGAAGATGTGCATAAAAAGTCTGAAAAATCTGACAAAATATAGAATAAATACGAAAAGACCAAAAGTACAAATCAAATCATCTCAAACAAGTTTATACTCTATCTTTATTATCAAAAGATTTCAGAAAACTTGAGTAAATTTGTAAATTAAATTTTCAAAAATGACATTAGACAGTTTAGATGGTAGTTGTAGCAATTTTCTCTATTTTTACTGTTTTCTCCTTTTCTTTCTTTCTACTACCTAAACTGTCTAATATCATTTTTGTAGATTAAAAAAAAATGTTCAATCATTTCTGATGAAGTCTTTCGATACAAAAGACAAAATAGAAAATAGCATTATGAGTTGCTTTGTATTTTTGGTCTACCCGTTTTTCCACACAGACACACACATATTCTAGATGAACAGATAAACAGAGGAATTTGTAAAAATAAATAAATAAAAAGATCGAAATTGAGGAATATCATTAGCTAATCTTTTTCTGAGAAGCTTTTCTCTTGAGAGAAACTCCAAGTAATAAAACCTTTACTAACCCTAACCCCGCCTGACATTTCTCCCTTCATCCAAAAATAAAAACAAACTTTTCAAAAAGTTGGTTACTTTTTTTTTTGAAAGCGGCAATGATTGTTATGTCTCAGGCCAAAACACGAGCACTAATTAAGTCACCTCCAGGTCATTTCCTGCCAACAACTTAACACTATCAAGGGAGGTAATCAGTGCTGGAATGCAAACAAAAAAATAAAAACGATTCTTACCTATGCACAAAGGCAAAAGCATTACGATTATTCAGGTTCGCTTACATGAATATTTATTAGAGTATATCTAAGCATCTTTAACCTATGGCAAATTGTTAGTCTATATATATATATATATATATATATATACGTACGTAGGTAAGTAGCAGAAAGATAAGTTTCAGCCAAATGTTTCAAGTAAAAAACTGGTTTGGCATTGAGTATTTAGTGCCGATTCTCTAAGAAGATATTGTTGCTTATTAAAGCTACGATCGAAATATTTCCACTTGATATGTGTATATAAATATAACATATATATATACTTATTATTAATAGTCAGACTTTGAAGATTAAAGCTCAGTAGATGATAATGTTTTAACTCCAGAGCATATGTATAAATAAACTAACAAGAGTTAGATTCCAGTAACCATGTTTTTATTCAGTTTAAAAAGATCCAGTTCTTGATGGACCGTTTCGTCAACATTCAGACAACAAAAATACAGTTACATATCTTGTATTTTCCATGAGTGTGACTGATCAGAAGGAAAAGACCAAAATCGTGTCCAAAAACATCAGAAAATAAAAGAAAAAATTGCCCGTCATGCAAAAGTTAACGAGTAAAACAAACTGTCAGACGAACCCCTTCCAAGTGTTTAAGGGGAGGGAGAAAGTACAGAGGAAGTCAGACAACGCTCCACCACTTCACCATGTGAAATTAATTCGGAAAGTGATCCTTCATTTTATTTCTATAATGAGCCGTTTTCTTTTTGTCCTTTCTTCTATCTATACCGATTGATACATATTTCTTTTTTAAAACTTTCTATATTGAGACGTTTTCTTTCTTCTTGTTATTTTCAACCCGAGGGTATACACTCGTATAAATATAAAGTGCCTATTTAAATTTATAGTTTGAATAAATTAATATTTCAACGAAGCTTTTCAGGGTATAATGAGTATCTACAGTGAATTACCAAGTCGGAGTTCCTTAAAAGGCAGTTAATGTATGGTTTTCAGAAACTTCTAAGGGAAAGGTATGAATCCACCTTTCCCTGTATCTCTGTTCTATTGCTGTATATCTTGACAAAATAAAAATGCCTTGTCGTTAGCATAATAGGATGTGGAGAGTCAGTAGTAAGGGGGGGAAAGATTTTTCTTGATTTTTTTTTCTTGCCTAGGAAAGTTGAGCAAGGCTTTCTATTAGCTATTGTCAAGCTTGTTATGGATGTCTCAAAAAATATTCATCATATATTAACTTACGACAAGTGATCTATATAAGATTTTAAGCCTGTATTAGAAGAGGTTAGTATCAGTTTACATTGAGTTAGGATCAAACTCAAAGCGAGATCAAAAAGAAATATCTGACTATTGTTATGCCATAAAGAAGATAGAAATATACGTCTTAAAGATATCACTTATAAGAAATCAATATTTTACTTTCAGCCGACATCGAAAAAAAGATTACTTACTATCATTTTGCAATGACTCAGTTAAAGTAATAAATCAAAGAGACATACCTGACGATTGTTTTGTCATGAGGTAAAACACAAAAATAAATGAACTTTGGGGTTTGTCTGTGGATCACACTGACTCAGAATAAGGTTAATTTATTTTTTTAATTCAGAAAAAAATGCAATAACTGAATAAAATGTTTAATATGATTAGAAACAAAACAATGCAGCATTCCGTAAGTTATCGGTCAGCTGTTATGCAGTTGCCTTGGATTGAACCCTGTTTTTGACATACAATTGTTAACGTTGTTGTTGTTCTTTTATATTATCTAATCTTTGTAAATTAATTATATTTTTATGTGCAGGTATTAGTGAATGGCCAGAACCGTATTTTTAATTATATATATATATATATATATATATATATATATATATATATATATATATAAGTCAGTGTTATCAACAGTGTTACACAATTCTTATTACTGGCATCCGTCTGTCTCAGGAGACAATGGAGTTCTCCATTATCTCCTCAGACAGACGGATACCAACAGCAACAATAATATATATATATGCTTATTATAATTCCTATTTATAACTTACTAAAAATAATTTATTCTTTTAATTTCGTTTTGACTTACAATAATATTGCATGCAATGTAAATAATGTTTTTCTTTGTTGTTTTTTGTAAAGAAAATTCCTTCCTGAAATAAATATGTTACAAATGTTGTAATCTTGTTTCCGGCGACATCCCAAGACAAAAAAAAGTGAACAGACACTGATTAACATACAATTGAAATGAAATGTGTCGTTTGCCATTGGCCAGCGTGAACCAAGTCCTAATTGACACTTTTCAATCCTATCATTAAAATTTATTGCAATAAAGAAAAAAATGGCAGAATGAGAGTCATTAAAAGTTTCAAGTATTTTACTCTTTTTTTCCTTCTTTGTTTGGAAAAAATCCTTGTCTTTCATCCGTTTCCTTTTCATATATTGATATCTGGGTTAGACAATACTGGGAGGAAAATGCAATCAGACTTTGAAACAGCTTTTAAATAAGAGCTAAAAATCAATAATGATGAGGCTAATTATTACAATTATGGACATCATCATAAATAAAGATTATAAATGATAACAAAAAGAATACAAATTAACTAATAATTATACCAACATCTCGTTGAGAGAACGGGTGAGAGTTCTTGGGTTAGTCGATGTAGAAATGTTAAGGTAGCAGAGTCAGGTCATAAGGGAAGGCCAAAGAAAACATGGGAGGAAGTGATAAGAATGGACTTAAGAGCAAAAAGGATCAGTAATAACCTGGTCAAAGAAAGGTTACTTTGGAGGTCTATTTTTTTTAAACTGTCCAACACATGCTAGCATGTAAAACGGACGTTAAACAGAATATGATGATAAACATGATGGAAAAACAATAGTACATGGACAGACCAGATCCAGTCCTCAAAGAGATAAGTTCCATTTTAATTCAAAACGCTTATAGGAGCTGTGAATATCCTTTATCTTATAGTGCCAAACAGAACGGGTCAACTAAACTACATGACAGTACTCTAGTCTGTCGTCAGTTATATCACAAACAATAGTGATACTTATTTATACACCTGACAGGAGTGTTTGCTTAGCACACCTAGTATTCCAAAATGGTCACCCATTGAAGTACTAACTAGGCTCCATGTCGCTTAACTTTTGGTATCCGATAATGTGTTAACATAATTTAACCATAAAAACTTCTGGAGAATGAATCTCATAAAATACTCTTTGAGATTAGGACGCATTACCTGATGCTGGCGAGACAAGTGCATATGACGATTTTTGATAAAAACATGTAAGATTGTAGATCTGACAGTACAGGTGCATCATCGAAGAAAATTAAAATCATACCTTGCCAGGTAAATTAAACAGAAACGGATATTCTTCAGATGTGTCCATTCGATCTGCGCACTTAGTGATGAAAATCCTATTTCAAATTGATACGTGACAGACGGACGAACAAACATAGTATCACAAGATAAAAGGCAGGTGTGTAAACATAGGACCAGAATGGTAAATTTCCAGGTTAGGTTAACAATTAGGTAGAGTGAAATTTTCCAATTAGAATTTTAAGAAAGGCTACGTGTCCCGAATGTGACGTCACGGGAACGGGGTCATTAGACGTGAGGAATGGATAGAGAGGACGGGTCTCTTTCGATTGAATCACCAGAGAGGACAATTGGGCTTTTGGATAGCCGCTTCTTTCTCTCCAATAAGGGAGGTAGGGGGGATTATTTTAAGCATATACATGTATACTCTGCAGAATGAATAAATGCAAATACAGAAGAAGAAATATAGAGCCACATCAGAACAGAAATACGAGCAGCTGATTGCTCATTACGCTACGGTAGCATCTTATAGAAGTGCTTGGACGCATCTCAAATAAGATGCGTCTATTTAATATGCACGTTTAACGATAAAAATGTTACTTCAAAATTAAGCGTAACATACCAACGGATGGACAGAGGCTCTTGTAAAGGTGTGTGGACGCACCTGGCAAATATTGGTAAAGAGACAAAAGAAGGATTAAAACTATAGGAACCAACCTTATTTTGTTTGTGGACCCCCTAAGAGCTATTTTATCTGTGGACTCATATATATATATATAGTATGCATAAATATGTTGTTTTTTTTAATCAATATTTGATCATAGAATGAATCTATATTTCTTCATACAAGGAATCAATTTTGTTATATTCATTACATAAAATCCAAATATAAACCTTGACATTTTTAATAAACACACACGTACATCTCTTAGTAAATAAAACAAAATAAATATAAACTTTTCGTGGGCCTCATTAAAAGATTCTGTGGCCACCGATTGGGAATACCAGGTTTAGACCATCAAGATGACAGCATAACAGAAATCGGTTAGAATAATGAGAGCAGTTTAATTTATGGGGAATTACAACATAAAACAAAAACTAGCAAGGTTCCCAGAAAGCCCCTTCCGGGAGGAAGAAACGAACAGAAGGAAGAGGAACTTCCGAAAGGAGGAGAAACAAAAACACAATCAAGCCGATCGCAGTTGTATTTTATTGGGAGCGAACGTCTCCCTAATCACTATCGGTGAAATACAACCAGTTTTCCTTTTAATAAGCGTGCTGTCATTCAATATTTCAGTACACCATGGAATCAGCACCAATAAGGTCGGATGCGTATACTCATACGCCTTCGAATAAGCCATATAAATGGAGACCCCCCCCCATAAATTCCAGTGAAAGTTACCAATCACTGCTGGCGGGGAAAGCTCTGATAATAATATCGAAAATTAAGAAATAGGAAAATACGGCAACAAAAATATTAATGGTGAATGGATGAAACAATAATATTCATAATAATAACAACATAATAAAACAGAAATCAACAGCGACCATATAATTATAGTAGGTTGAAATAATAATTTAAAAAATGCTACCATAATAACGTTCAGGTGAAAATTATAGCGATACAATTGCCGTAGTAGCCGTATAAAATGTCGGGTAATATTAACTTTTGGGGAAATCGTAAAAAATACAGCTCGACACGATTTTAAAAAACTTACATAAAACCATTATATTTTATATTTATTGCTGTAAATTACGTATAATATAGTTTAATAATAAAAACTTACTATCATTGTTTGAATAAGTATAAGAGACGTATTTCAAGATGGCTACGTCTTGTTTACATGGTTGGTTACTGTTGCATTATGGTCGAATTTCTTAATTGTTTTCGTGGAGGAGGTACGTAAAACGGGTTTTAAATTAAATTAAAATTTCATTTCCGGAATAAACCTACAATTAAAGTTCAACAGTAAATTTATCCAAAACGTGTGCACAATTTTAGACAATGTTTCACAAAAAATCAAAAATCGCCCATAGTGCAATAGTAACCATGTATACAAGACGCAGACATTTTGAAAATCAGTGATAGTCATTTATTTGAAAAATTAAATTAGGGTCTTCTCTGTTTAATGCCCACGACATGATATTTTCCATGTACGTAGTAGCTATTCGTTCGTCATGATACCATCTTCTCAGGCATTACTTTCTTCATTTTGGGGAGGAGTAGTGTAATATCTGCTTGTTCGTCATTATAGCACCCTTTCGGGCATTACTTTATGCCATATATTTAGCCCGTGTAGCTTACTTGCTATAAATATATTTTTATACTGTTAAAATGGACTGTTATACTACTGAATAAATTGTTACTCTTAATATACTGTAAATCATTGTTCAGTTAATAGACTTGATCATATTGAATTTCGTGATCCAATAAATGATTTCGAATAAAACGTTAAAAAAGAAAACGGAGAGGGTGGAGGGAAGGAAAAAAGGAGGAAGTAAGAAAATCTTATGCCCCTACCGTTTGAATGCGACACATTTGTAAAATTGGGTCAACACAGCTGTGGGTACCCGCATTGGTTTCTACCACCCGCCTTGCTCGCCTTAACCACTATACACAAAAAATTATCCACTCTTCCTATCACGACGTCGCTAACTTACACAATCCAGTTTTTATTTTCTTTCATACACTTTGCTCGCATCTCCAGCCAAACGCGTTCTTTTTGTTTAAGTCTAACAAAAAATAGGTTTTAAAGATGTGAATATTAGTTGTGCTACACACACACACATTATATATATATATATATATATATATATATATATATATAGAGAGAGAGAGAGAGAGAGAGAGAGAGAGATCATATTAAATTATTTTTTTACCTACATGCGTTTCGAGCTTTCGCTCTCATCAGTGTAGGGATGATAATATCGGACGGTCGCACGGTTCAAACCCTGCCACGGAATCAACCTAGACTCCGTAAGCAAACGCTGTAACCATTAGGCAACGGGACATCACCACTTTCAAGAAGGAAATTTAAGTTCTATCTATGCGAAGGGCGGCATATCAAGAAAGACTGACTGGAGATTCTACTAACGTTGTCGGTGTATGCCTTATAGCTACGTATCAACCTATTTTTAAGTTCCCGAACAGGTGTATATATATATATATATATATATATATATATATATATATATATATTACCTATCTAGTTTATTTTTAACAAACTATTTTATTATTTTTCTTAAATAGGATTTTGAAAGTTAAATTTAATTATTACGGTATCGATCGTTCATTAAATGCTTGATTGACCCAAACTGTTTAACAACTATAACTAATTATATTTTAAGGCCAGCAATGACTTTCTAATCGATAGTTAAAATCTACCACATTCTTTTTTAATTTCCAAAGGTCACAAAATAATTTTTTTTTGTTTTAAATATTAATACAAGATTCAAATTGCTGACTTTTTTTACAAATAAACCGAAAGGTATTCTGGTGGATTTTATTTAGTAATTTTTATTTAATAAGTTTTTTAAAAATTCGTTTTATTTTACATTATTGCATTTTTTATTTCAATAAATATTCGATTAATAGTAACTAATGATGTCAGGTTGTAGGTCAGAAACACACACATACACACGAGAAGTTGTCGCAATTTTATTAATATAGCGATTTAAAAAATGCAACTAGGTCGGCGAAATTCGACCTGCTTTGAACAGGCCACGATTCAAGAGAAACGTCAAAAGTTCCTATACAGACACACTAATTAGACGAAATTCGATTTTTTAAGCCTGCATCCCTGAGCAATCAACAATTTTTAAAGAAAAATATTTTCTTTTTTCGCCTCTAAATTAGAGAGTTGGCCTAAGGGCGGTAACGGGTAAATGAAGCAGATACGGTTTTGGTCGACGCACTGGCGAGGCCAGTCAGTCATTAGCAAAAACTTCCGGCTTGGCAAGATATAGAAAGAGAAGAAGAGAGTGAAGGAACCACGTTTATAATCAGTTGAATAATTAAGCAGTGAGAAAGGAAATGTTAGAGATTGTGGTACGGTCGTGTTAGAAGTGTAAATGGCTTCTTTAAAAAAGTACTGCTTTCGTGTGTACAAATTTAAATATGAGTATTGATTTACTCCTCTCCAGGAGTTAGGCACATCCTACTCCAACAAGTAAGATGTAACCCAAGGTCGGGTCGGGAAAGTGGGGTTTGAAAAGCCAGAGCCCGAGAGGTGAGCACTCTGGCCATTTAAAAATTGCCTGGGCAGCCCCGTCGGCATTCCCCGGTAGGGGCGCCTCAAACAGTAAGCAATAAACTTACTCCTCCCCAAAGAGGGGAGGCAAAGCCTGGGAAGGTGGACCTCCTAGAACTGCGCAGGACAGACCCATTGACCGGCGTAAGTCAAGCCCCGAAGGACAAGACAATACCAGTATGGGGTGCAGTATCCATCTGAACAGATACTACACTTTGATCTTAGCCAAAAGGCCAACACAAATGGCATTTAATATGTATAATTTGATAGCACTCCAGAAGATGATACTGCCGCGCTGACTTCCTGTTTACCTTACAGTAAATGTAACTTCATGTCAAGTATGGATGATCAGAAATGATAAAAAAAAGTTTGTTTTTAATTCGTATTAATTTGAAACTTTTCACAAATACATTCTATTAATAATGTAAGTGTTTTAAATAAATACAAAAATATGATTCAGTCACCTGTTTAAAAATAAAGTAAAATTTAAAATTGCATTTTTATTATAAGTCGTTAGCAAAGCAAATTATCAAATATATATTTTTTTAAATGAAAATATAATACGAAATCTTTAATAAAATATCTTTTTCATGAATCAAATATGTTAAAATGTTTTCTTTTTATTGCTATAAACAAAGTTTTGAAATGTCTTTTTGTATTTTGTGAAACGGCAACGAAGATTTTATTATATTTTCATCTATGAATAAAAAGAAAGTTAAAAAAAATAATTTTTGATCATCTATACTTGATAATGAAGCTACATTTACTGCAGAGTAAACCGGAAGTCAGCGCGGCAGTGTCATCGTCTGGAGTGCCAATTTGATATTCTAATCATTTTAGAGTAATATATATATATATATCTCTCTCTCTATATATATATATATATACACGTCTTTGAAATATGTAAAAGTTTTTAAATAAATAATTTGTATTTTAGCTCTCACTTTTTGCGATCGAGCACATTATTGATTTCTTTTAAATATACTCTGACGTACTAATATATATATATATATATATATATATATATATATATATAACTATATATATATATATATATATATATATATATATATATATATATATATATATATATATATATATATATATATATATATATCAAACCCAGTAAAAATCTAATAAGTGAATAGATCGCGCTCCTGTCGGTCTAAAAGACCGGTAATTGTTTTTAATTCGATCCTAATATTTTCACGGGTTTTGACAAATAAAAAAATGATAATAATAAAAAATAATATATATATATATATATATATATATATATATATATATATATATATATATATATTATATATATATATAAATGGATTTTTTGTACGTCAAAATAAGAACAAGGTTTAAGTGAAAGATGGAACAGACGAACTTATATTTAGACCTTAGTAATTCCATCCTGGCGAGTAAAGAAGAATCTCATTATTTCTATCACACAAGTTTGATAAATACTTGTCCGCCCTTAATCACACCCAGCCCCTTAGCTCAATCATCTCACCCGCACTTTAGGCTGCATATACACCTTCAGCTCTTTATTTTAACCTCGTCATATTCCCAGAACATATCAGGTGATGTTTTTCTTCTTCTCTTACTGATCTGTCAGTGTGATAAATTTCTACGCGACTGGGACCCATTATCGAAGAGAGAAGCACAGAAATATATAAAGACTGGTATGGCAGAACGAATCTGGTGTTAGAATAAAGAGCGAGATTGGGTGAGCATCTCTTTTAAATTTATCAGATGCCAGAAAAAGTGAGAGGATATACAGACTTGGGCTTTGCGATACACAGAATTTTGCTCATTAGATAACGAAGAATCGGAAATAACTATCAGCAAAGAACGATGTAATAACCCATTTACTCAGCTAACGATTAACGATGCACTAACCAATTGATTTCCGATTGTTTGTTAGCCGAGTAAATGTGTTATTACATTGTTCCTTTTTGATAGCTCAAAAAGACTATCAAAAAGGAACAATGTAATAACCAACCTTCTTAGCTAAGCATTAGAAAAACTATCAGAAAAGAACGACGTAATAACCAAATTACTCGGTTAATGAAGAGACAAAAATGACTGTTACAAAGGAACGATGTAAACATTTTCGTAGGTAAGAATCACCGGAAAAGACTCAGAAAAAAAACGATGTAATAAGCATTTCTTTCTCAGAATAACCAATCTACTCAGTTACTCCTTCCTGGAAAATTAAAAGTCATAAAACATGAAGAAACAAACAACTTTGTTCATCCTGTAATTAGAAAAAAAAATCAAATAAATAAAATGTAAAAAGAAAATAATTAGAGCAAGAATAATGAATACACAAGTAAAATACTTGCGTATTTCTTATTCTTGCTCTAATTATTTTCTTTTTACATTTTATTTATTGAAGATTTTGCCGCACACAAATGATTAATCTACGAATAATAATCGCTAATAACGCTGGTGCGTAGACTTACACGAGATAACAATAAAACAACTTATTCCTAAAACATACCTACAAAAACTAAATTGAATTAGCGAATGTAGCATATTCTTTTTTACGCGATACAGATTATCTCCATTATTCCATAGTTTATTCTTTTTAAGCAAAAAGAGTATATCGAGCAAATCTGCAAGTACAGCATATTTCTTTTCTGTTTTTTACGTTATATTAATCTGCAGATGCATAAGATTACATCCTGATCAACCATGCAGTTAAAGCATATATGTTTTACTTCCGGTGGGACGGAAGAGCCAGGTAACACTGCTAATCTCTCTCCCCTTCTCTCTCTCTCTCCCCTTCTCTCTCTGTTAGGTATGTATATATATAAACATTTTTACTTCTGGAGGGGGCGAGGCTACATGATATTGTTAATCCATTATATAAAGGAAAATTGTTTTTTCTCGAGTGGCCTTTTCGCCTTGATAAGCGGTGACCTTTAATGTAAAAAGAAGAAAAAAACTAGCAAAGATACACGTACAAAACTAATATATTCTTATTAAGTATGACCCCGAGCAGGTTGTGGTAAAATACTCTAATAATTCATTCATTTGGGATTAGTAGAGAAGTAAATTCGTGACTGAAGTCAGTAAAATGTGTTCTTTTATTCAGTAAATTCATGAAATCAAGGGAAATAACTTGACATTTTTTAAGTTATTTCTCCCAAAACAATTAAATTTTAGAAATTAAAGAATGAGAATAAAAATGATAATATAAGGGATCAGAACTGGGAGTATGACTACACAGGGGTGCTTATTCATTACCGGGCAACGCCGGATGACTGTTAGATATACATGATGCAATAAAGAAAATAAAAGTAAACATTCCAAGCTATTTAATGTCATATGTTTGGACTCGAATAAGACTTAACATGTACGTAACCGGAGTATTCCTCGGATTATTATCAGGTGACAGAGAAAGATTTCAGGTTTGATACACAATTGCATGCCATCTCCTTCGTGGATTGAACAAGCTCTTAAGTAAAAGATCAAGGCTTTATTTATCCCCTTTGTAGTCTCAGTTGCCTAACCCTCCCTCTACCTGAACCCCCCTGCCCCCACACCCCGATTATGCAAGAACAAGTGAAGTAGACATGAGAACAACCTACGTTTACATTGGTGCCATCTTACTATAACGTTCCGCGCATCCCTTGAAGCTACTAAAAGACAGCAGAACGAGATGCAGAGAGAAAGCCCTCTATGCATAGTGGGGGGGGGGGTGATAGGAACTTGGAGAGATTCTTCTTGCTCTTTAGATCTTTCTTCATGGATCGCAGACGGAGTTTCTTCGGAAGAAAAAGCACTTAGAAAACTGACAAATATTTTAAAACCCTTATTTATTCAACCACATATTCAGATTTCCCAGGTAATAAACAAATAAAATAAAATGAAAAAAAATAAAACTAAACCCATAAGTTGAAAAATAAAGAAAAATAGATCCGTGCATTCCCGAAGAACTATTATTGGTAATAGGGGAGGGTAACTTGGAGCCATTAGGAAGCAACGATCTTGGAGAATAAGATATAGGCGGGTAACAAACGAACAAAAAAAAATCTTTTGAACTTTATGAGGAATTCATAGCCACAAATTTCTTACTTTTCCTGAGAGTTTCAGGCGAGAATATGAAAAAGGTGTAGGTTGAGACAAGCTGAGAGCCTGATGAAATTACTTTGGAGTGGTAAACGGATAGTAAAAAGGGAACCCCTAAAAAACAGAAGATATTTCAAGATTGGTTGAACGCTAACAAATGAATTTTAAATAATTACAATCTAGTATATGGTTAGATTTTGATATGTCACTTCACACACACACACACACATATGATGTATGGGTGGTATGTGAAGCATAAACCAATGTATTCGTTTGTTATTATTCAATATTTCGAACGTCCTACGTTCCTCAAGAGTGATTACATTGGCTTTTCTAAATTGTATAATGGTAAATATATATATGGAATAGTTTCAATTATGAGTATTGCAAATGAAAAATATAATAAATAATATCATGTATAATGCGATACAATTTCTCCCACTACAACTAAGAGGTTCGTAGCTCAGTTGGTAAAGCTTTGGAGGTCGTTCCGGTCTGTTTCGAATCTCGCTATGTCTAGCCACACTGATTAATCGTAGAGATGATGAAACACGTGTCTGTGGATGATATTGATATATATATATATATATATTCCAGTGACATGAAAAAGGCGCGGTCTGTGCCGATAGTAGGCATATTACATGCAATTAAGGTCACATAAAAGACGTGATAGGCTGATACGTTAGGTAAAAAATACTACCTTTTTTTTATTAACTTAGTTCACCCAAAGAAGGCAAGCTGCAACTATAGACGTAAATGGGTACTGAGAATTAGGGTGAAAGTTTAGGGGTTATTCTAAATTTTGAGCTGTGCAGCGAGATGCTTGTTCACACTAGTTTTACATTTCTGCATGTCGGTACAGTCGAGGAAACAGGGAGCAGGGAGGCGGTTCCAAAGGCTGAAGCTCGAGAAAAGTTATTGGAGTAGAAATCCGTCCGGCATCTGGGGTCCTCCACAGTGAAGTGATGGGATTTAGCTGATTGTCTAGTTGGTCGAGCTGTCTAGTTGGTCAAGGTGACACTAGAGTAGCAAGTTCATCGGAACACATTCGATTGAAGTACTTTTAAAACAAGCACAAGGATGCAACATGGCAGCGATGGGACAGGGGTTGGAGCTTGGTGGATAGTGAGGAACCTATTAGATAAGAAACTCTTTTTTATACCTTGTCTAAGAAGGAAAGACTAGTGGATGGTGCACCAGCCCAGATGTGACAATACTCCATGCGTGGGTGCATGGTTGCTTTGTAGAGATATATGATACTGTCAGGTGTGATAAGTTTTCTAGCAACTTTTTGTTGCAGCAGCCTTGGAAATGTCTATGTATTTGTTTCAATTCATGTTACCTGTGAATGTTAGGCCGAGGAGTTTGAACGTTGAACCTTCAGGTAGGGTGTTATTTGCCATGGCAATCTGTTGTTGAAGAGGTTTCTAGTAGTTGTTGAAAGAAAAGAGCTTTGTCTTAGCAGCATTAAATGTTACCATCCATTTATGACCCCATTCCACTACAGACTGGAGGTCACTTTCTAAGGATTTAACCATTGTCTCGGATATGTGCGCATCCATTTTACCCACATGACGAGAGTGGAGTGTGGTGTCGTCAGCAATTATACCCATCACATACACAATGTCATAAATGAAGTCGTTTATAAAAATCAGAAACAATAAAGGTCCAATGGTCGATTGCTGGAGTACACCTACATTTATGTCATGTTGTTTGGATGAACGCTCATCGAGGACAACCTGGATCTTTCTTTTGGATAGGAAGGATCTAATTATATTAAATATTTGTCCAGTGATACCATATGAATTAATTTTTATGAGAAGACCTTTATGCCAGACTTTGTCAAAGGTTTTGGATATATCAAGCGCTACCGCCCGAGCTTCACCTTTCTTGCGCAGTGTATGGTATATGCGTTCACAGGTAACCGTTAGGATATCCACAGTAGACCGTATTTGCGTAAATCCATAGTGATGGTCAGAAAGACGTTTAGCATATACGAGGTTACGGACTATCGGTAGATTGATCAAGGATGTAAAGATGTTTGCGAAGAGTGGGAGTAGACTGATAAAACTGACCCTCATAATTATCGCCTTATCTCCACAATTCTTAAAGACTAGTACGACAGAGACAATTTTCCAGCTATCAGGGAAGCAAGAATAAGCAGAACATAAAAGACAAACAAAATGGATTTACTGATTTGTTTTACAGCATATCAACCCTTTTTACTATTGAATGCCGACTCCATTTATTTTGACAAAAGTCTTTTATGTTTATATTTGAGGTTTTTAATATTTTTAAATATTTAATAAATTCTATTTTGTATATACATCATTTGTAGATTAATTTCTTTCGCATATGTATATGCTGTAAATAAACAGTTCGCAGACGATACATTCTATGTATATTCCATAGCATGTTTGGTTTGATTTATTGGGATTATAGATATTAGATTTGGAGTTATAATCCCATTGTCTTCAAAAAGTTTCACACTGATGTCATCAAACAATTCTTTCATTGTGCCAATACACTAAGAGAAAGAACAGAGCAGACGGAGAATGCGTGTGAGAGAAAATGGCTGTCTGTTTAACTGTGAATCAACCAATTTTGGGTTATTTAATCATGGCCAAAAAGCCACTCGAGGATAATGATTTACGAGATTATCAATAGGATGCTGATAGGATTCAAAACGATGGACGGAAAGGACAACATTTAGTTACTTAGGATTCGAGAAGTATTTGGTGACAGGAAATAAACTCTGTGCATGGAAACTGTTTGGCTTTAGGTACACAGAGAAAAATTTTTTTTTTTTATTGTATACGATTAATTAAAAAAACGAACTTACATAGCTAGGGCCCGGGAATGGAGGTGGGGGTCTGACTTAAGTGCAACGGCGGGTTCGTCGGATAGAGCCTATCATGAAGATGCGTGGACAAATCTAAAATTGCTATTTCAACCTAAATCATGAAAGACCCTCGGACAGACAGGATCTCTTATTCAGATGCTTCGACGCATCCAGAAAAGAAAAGACAAAAAAGGGGGGAAAAAGAAAGAAAGAAATAGATTTTGATTTTGTTGAATAATAAACAAATTATGTTTTATTATCATTAAATGATTTTTGAAATTCAGAATTTCTGTTTCGTAACCACAGCATAATAATAGGTTTAGGATTTAACCCACGCCATTATGGGTGCCTCCATTTAAATATTTTGGAGATGGAGAAAAGCAACGAGAAAAACCAATTAGAAAATTGTCCGGATGTTTGGAATTTCCCCTTATTTTCATAATAAACAAATAAATAAGCGGAAGGGGGGGGAGAAAAGGCGGGAAAGTGAACGCGGAAGACGCAGATATGATGTCAGTGACGGGCGCATTTGAAGAATTACTGAATTTATCGGCATGTTAAAAGAAGAAAAAATGATTGAATATTCTTCGTCTGGCAGAGGTAATAATACATTTTTTTCTGTGTGCTACCCCCCCCCCTCTTTCATTTCTCGCTGTCCATTTTTCTTTCGATTCGCCGGTAATATAAAAGGCGTGATGAGATAACGTAAGCAAAACGAGTTCGTTAATTTATCATAAACACATCTGACACACCCGGCGATGGGAGATGTGAAAACTGCCAGCAACGGGGGACATCGCGATAGGAACTACTCACTTTATAATGAGAGAGATAGAGAATAGGAGAGATAGAGAATAAGAGAGATAGAGAATAAGAGAGATAGAGAATAAGAGAGATGGAGAAAGAATAAGAGAGAGAGAGAGAGAATAAGAAAGAGAGAGAGAGAGAGGATAAGAAAGAGAGAGAGAGAATAAGAAAGAGAGAGAGAGAATAAGAAAGAGAGAGAGAGAATAAGAAAGAGAGAGAGAGAATAAGAAAGAGAGAGATAAGGAGAGAATGAAAATAAAGAGATGATGAAAGAAATATTAAGTGCATTATTATTATTAAGTGCATTCAATTTGCGTGTTTAGCGATGAAATTCTATTTCTAACTACAGCTATGAAAATAATACTTAAAACGTAAGCGTGGCAGAACAACCGACGGTCACAACCTACCATAGAAATGCATGGACGCATCTATAATGCAAAGATACATGAAGAAAAATGCAAAGTGAAAAAAAAATACAAAGATCGAGAATTTAGTATATCAAGTAGTCCCTTTATCGTTTGTTTTTGTCACCGATAGCTTTCTTCCGACAAAATAAATATTTTATTCGGGTTTGTCACATTTTCTTATGAATTGTTGCAGAATGTTGCGAAGAAGAATAAAATGTAATTCGATTACAGCCTTCCAGAAAATACTTTGTCCGAGTCGGAATTATTTTATAATGGCCACAAATTTAAAACAAAAAAATGGACGTACCTCTGTATTTATCCATACAGAGTTACTTCACTTTGATAAAAAAAAAAGAAACTTGGCAAAGTTTACAAAAAGAAATATGAAACAAACAGCAAGTAAATACACTACCGGTAGGAACATCTAGTGTACTATATATGTATATGTCTGTGTTTATTTACGGCATATTAACCCTTTTCAAGTTATTTAATGCGAAATCACAATACCGTAGACGATTCAGTGAACCCAATTTGAGAAGGAGAGAGAGGAGGAGTGAGAAAGAAGAGGAAAGAGAGAAAGAGAAAGAAAAGGACAGAGAGAGAAGGACAGAGAGAGAAAGAGGGAGAGAGAGAAAGAGGGGGAGAGAGAAAGAGGGGGAGAGAGAAAGAGGGGGAGAGAGAAAGAGGGAGAGAGAGAAAGAGGGAGAGAGAGAAAGAGGGGGAGAGAGAAAGAGGGAGAGAGAGAAAGAGGGAGAGAATGAGAGAGAGAATGAGAGAGAGAGAAGGAAAGAGAGAGAAGGAAAAGGGAGAGAAAGAAGAGGGAGAGAAAGAGAGAGAGAAAGAGAGAGAGAAGGAAAAGGGGAAGAGAGAGAAAGAGGCGAGAGAGGAGGAGAGAAGACAAAGAGAGCAGGAGAAAGATATAGCAATATTTGCTTTTTAGGTAAAGGAGAGACGCGCCAAGAAAAAAATATGGGGGAGAGAGAAAGAGTTTGAAGCGGTAGGAGGAGGTGCTAATGAAAGATACGAAAAGAAGAAAGAAAGAATAATTACTAAAAAAAAACAACAAAAAAAAAACTTCCAGACAAACAAACAAAATAATTGACGGAGAGAGAAACCTAGACAGACAGACACGTATGAAGGGCACGACCCATGAGACTTAGACGGAGGTTCCAAGATTGAATATGTTGATAAAATAAAATTAGGGAGGGGAGCGGAAGAGAAGAGAGAAAGAGAAAGCACGCAAATATACCCCCCCCCCCCCAACATTCATGCAACAACAACATACAGCAACAACAAAACATTCAGAGAACAAAATAAATAAAGGATTGGGTGAGAAAAAAAGATGGACGCTCATGGCGATCGTCTTCACTTTTTTAAAAAACCAAATACAACAGTCTTCACCTTTTGATTCAAGCAAATATTGTTAGACAAGATAGCATGATGAGCAAGCCCCCCCCACCACCACCACCCCGAAAAAATGGTAAATGTCTTGTTTGCCTCGAGGACGAAGAAAGCGAATGCAATGTCTGCCCAGTCGTGCCTCGTCTTAAAAAAAATAAAAACGTTTTAAGATACAATGATTGGGGGTCAGATGGACTGCTCCCAACAAAACACTTATCTGAATGGGCATGTCGAAAAACAAGTTTAAAAGCGCTTTCTATCAAGTGACAGCTTAGATAAACGCAATGCTAGATTGGCTGGGATAGGGTTTCAGACATTCTTGGTGAGATATCGCAGAAACTTATAGCATAAGTAAGTCTCTATTTACTTGTCTCCTCACGAGAGCAGAGTTAGACACAAGGTCGGTTTTTAATGTGGGGAGAATACAGCTCCCCCTCCTCCCAAAAAGGTGCACTCTGCATTGGTACAAAAATAATAAATTGTCGAAGTATGGAATGATTTCTCGAACACTGACCGAGATCATAAAAAAATAAAGTGCAGCATCAGGACAGATACCACAGTTTGCTCCGAATGAAAAGTCGAACGTTCTTCATCAAAAGATATTCGAAATGCGCGTCCGTCAAATCTGCAGATTTAGCGATGAACCCGCTATTTCAAACTGAGTCACGGAAGAAAGAACAGTGTATTTCTTTTTAAACAACCTTCAAACTCTAGAGTCAATCAAACCTAAATTTTAGGCACATATTCAAGGCTATTTTCATAATCAACCCAACCATTTTCAAAAGGCTTGATCGTGTATAATAAGTTTATGTGTGTGAAAATAATGTTAGCACGGTATTTTTCAGGAAAGGTTAAACTAAAAAAGACAATGGAAAATTATAGTAAGAGTCACGTTAGAGATTAGAAGTACGTGTCAGGATATAACGTCACAGACGTGGCGAAGAAGGGGGAAAGTTCTGTCTCTTCAGACCCTGAGCTGACTGTGTTAGGACGCTATTGGTTCGAAGCTTTGCCGTCGTTCAGTCCTCCAGGGAGCAAACGAGGAGAAGCTCACGTTGTATAAAATAATAAAATATCATAAATAATAAAATACTATCATTGTATAAAATAATAAAATATCAAAAATAATAAAATACAATCATCATTGTAATACAGCTTCCTATACCAGTAGCTTCTTTCTAAGAACTGCAGGCTTGTGGAACTCTCTTTCTGATGTCTGTTTTCCTCCCACCTATAGCCTTAGTCTTGAAAAGACTGAGACCAATAGGTATCTCCTGTCTTTGCTACACTCATATTTCGTACTTGTTAGCTTCTTACATCAAGTGGCTTCATGCCTTGTCTTGAGCGATTTTCATAAAAAATAAGTTCACGTCTTTATTTTTATGTTACATTGTCGCAGCTACAAGATAGATAGATAGATAGAGAGAGAGAGAGAGTGAAAACTCGGAAACTTCGGCTGCTGCATCACCACTGTGACTATCTTTACAACTAGACGACTTCACTATCAAATGAGCCATCTACTACGTGTACACAAGAGAGATGAACTGCTGTTTCCGCCGTGAGGATAGAAGGAATCCCTCACGTTATGCTACTCGTGTAGCGTTTTCTTTTTTAATATTTATTGATAGTAACTTAAGTGTGACAACACGAATGTCACAAATTCCTGTGAACGATATAAGGACGCATCTAGAATGTGATCAGTAATGTTTTCTTTAACTTGATAACATTCATAGACTTTAATATCACTTTTAGAAGACAGTTTCTTATCAAATAAACTTTGCTTCGTGTACCCCAAACTGTGATTGTTATGGCACCACAGATGTTCTGTGTACGATGGCTTTCCCGTTCATTGTGTAACTTGTGCAACTGCAATCTAACAGGGACCATTCCTCTCAAAACTTAAAAAAAAACTTATCCCACTGTTCTACAGATAAACGCGTGCAAGTGTTTAATAAAAATAACATTTAGCGGCGTAAGTTGGCGCCCAGCTGACAGACAAACTATTGCTTGAGTAAAGCAATATTTTCACACTAGAATGGACACACATTGACTAGCAACAAATCAGAACCAAGAGAATGCATCTAAGCACAATAGAACATCCCAGCCTGCTTATATACCAACTTTCTGGTTTCTGATATTTATCTATTTAATTCTAGCTCAACTGATCAGACAGATGAGCACTAGTTATTAAATTCAAAAGAAGTCTTATGTGTCTAAAATAGTTTTACTTCTCCTAACCGTTTTCTTACAAATATTGAAAGTCTGGTCTTCCAGTTTTTCTTACTTTCAACAGTTTGTAAGTGTATTCGTACGATACAAGTTCAGTAGCTTCGACGAAAATGCAACTCGATTGCTGATTTAAGAGTCCGAATTACCATTTCACCGCTTGTATCAACTGCTATACGTAATTCTTGAGCAAATAACGAAACATTAACGAATAAGTCGCACAACAATGTCCATTACGACACTTTATCCCAACAACTAAATCTGCCATCTTTAAATAACACAAGAGAAAATAAGGAATTTTATTTATTTAGTTTCCGTATTGATAAATAAGATTCTCTTGATTTCCATTTTTACTCTATTATGGAGAGCGAGATGCGTGCATTGATGCTAAAACATTGGAATTTCAGAAAGAAAGAAAAACAAAGAAAGGAACAGACAGGCGGCAACTGCTTTATACCTTATCATAAATATTCCCCAAGCTCTGTCTACATATAAAAACTGCATACAGAAGACAACGCTTCCTTTTTAGAAAGGGTAGCCCTGCACGATATCCCCGAGGGCAAACCCCAGCTCATTTTAAAGATATTCCTGTTTCCCCGACACCAAAAGCCGGCATTCGCAGATGTCGTCTGGGATAGCATTTCCTGTTTATAGATATTTGATTTTTTTTAAACGCTACTGTCATCGACGTTCGTGTACAAGCAAGAAAAACAAAACAAAAGAACAACAAACTTATGATAACGAAATTAAAGAAAATGTTTAAACACACACGAAATGAACTATAAAAAAATAAACATTGTACGCAGTTAAATTATTTTTTCGTAGCTTTAGAAAACGCCATTGTTATTGAGCAACATTCCTTGTACAATGCTTTTGAAAACTTGTAGATGGTATTTCAGTCGCAAATCTTTCAATCATTTTTAATTATTTTTTATTAGTTGCAGTATTATTTTATATATATTTCGAGCATGGTTACTCGGCGCTGCCCAGGAACAAAAGACAGCAAAATATCATAGAATGTGTGTGTAACATCTTTCTTTTAAAACTCTCTCTATATCTCTCTCTCTCTTTATATCATCGCACCCTCCCCCTGCTACACTTCTCTCTATCACCCTTTCTCTCGCTTTCTCTGGCAACTGGAAATACATCTATTAACGAATTACTACACAGATTACATCGAAACAAGGAACTCGAATTTATTCGGTCCAACATTTCCTTTGTTTTCAAACGGAATTTCACAACACTGGCGACAAGGATTCGAGACCCACATTTCACAAGACTGGCGTTGAGGATTATTCGAACATTACTCAAACCTGTGTCGCATAGCACTGGCGGCAAAGATTCGAAATCTACCTATTTCAGAAATAAATGTACTTACGAGACACAATAAATACAGTTACAAATAAACGTCGTGGCAGTTATTGCTCTAGACTCATGACGCGTACTTTTGTAACATACTTTTTTCAATTATAGCCCTGCATTTGTCTTGATTATTACCGGCCTGCAAGGCAACAGCACTATAAAATATAAATCGCTAGAAATGTCTACAATGGCTAATTCTGTTCATAGTGAACCCAAATGAATGAATATTAAAAAAAAGAAAATATGCGTATATTTTGCCCGAGGTAATGTCGAAAAAGAATATATCAGCTTTGTGGATGTGTCTTTTGTAGTTTTTGACTTTAAGCTGGACACAGACAACTTTTCTTTTATATAATAGATGATTAGTTACATTATTATTTTGTATATTATTAATTTCATTTCTTTCTACTACGTAAGATTCGTCTACCCATGTAAACGGTTGTTTTTTTCGTTAAGTTTTTAGTGGGAAGCCAAGATTTAAAAAGGGATGCCCTTGCATGTGGGCACGAGTCTGTGCGCGTGTGTGTGAAAAGCATTCACTTGCTCTGAGAGAATGCGGACATGTTGTAGAACGCGTGTCTGTAGCACGATGCTTAAGTGACTCATATTGTAATTTGACATGGAGGCGTAAATATTCCTAGGAAAAAAATGGGAGGAGAGAAACAAGGGAGGAGAAGGAAAGGAAGAACGTATCGGAGAGGAAAATATGAACAAAGGATGAAGCATGTAAAAGAATAATGAAAGAATGGAAAATACGTCATGAAAATTAAACGTGCAGAAAAAAAAGGTTTGGGAAGTTTAGAAGAAATGATGAAAGAAGTAAAAATAAATAGGAAGAGAGATAGAGACAGAGAGAGAGAGAGTCGACGAGGGACAGAAGAAGAGAAAGGGGGACAAGGAGAGGAAGAGAGAGAGAGAGAGGGGAGGAATAACAAACATAATTAAGAAAAAAAACAGTAGAACAGATAGAAAGAGAGAGTGCAAGAAAAAAGGAAGGACAAAAGGTGTAAGAAAAAAGGGAAGAAGTGAGGATAAAAAGGAAAGGAGTGTAAAAAAGGAAGGAAAGGTGGTGTTAGGAAGGAAGGTGTGAAAAAGGAATGAAAACGGGTAAAAGAAAAGTAAGGAAGACGGGTGTAGGAAAAGGAGAGAGAGAGAGGGTGTAGGAAAAGGAGAGAGAGAGAGGGTGTAGGGAAAAAAGAAGAGGGTGTCAGAAGAGGAGTAATGGCCTAAGAATGAAAATAGAGGGGTCTAAAACGAAAGGTAGATTTGTTTTATATGGCAAGGAAGAGGGTGTAAGAAAAGAAAAGATGATGTAAGACACGAAAGGAAGAAAAAGAGGCGTAAGAAATAGCGAAAGGGAAAAGAGCGTAAGAAAAGGAATAAGGAAGAGTTATCCAAGAAAAGTAGAACCTAAAACAATGAACATTGTACACTGCTAACTTATTTTTCGCAGCTTTAGAAAACGCCATTGTGATTGAGCAACATTCCTCATACAATTATTTTGAAAACTTGTGGATGACATTTCGGTCGCAAATCTTTCAATCACTTTTAATTATTTTTGAATTAGTTTCATTATTATTTTATATATTATCAATTTCATTTCTTTATACCATGAAACATTCTTCTACCCGTGTAAAGATTGCCTTTTTTTGTGGAAGGAAGGAAGGGAGGGAGGGACGAAAAAAGGATATTAGAAAAGACAAAGGCGGTGAAGACCAAATACAAAAGGAAGAGAGGAAGCAAGAGAACGCAAGAAAAGGGGGGGGATAAGATAGAAAATAACAAAGAAAGAATGGAAGGAAAAAAAAGAGGCGCGAAAGAAAAGAAAAAAAGAATGATAGAGAATAAGGAATAGAGCATTGTTATGGTGATATGCGCTATTCTGTCACTACACGCACTCTTCCCGACACTATGAGTAGTGATAATGGTGGTAACAGATTATATATATATATATATATATATATATATATGAGAGAGAGAGAGAGAGAGTTGCGATGACGAATCAAGAAGCAGTCTCTGACAAGTCATTACTTCTGTACTTTCTGTAAATACATACTCTCGTTAACTACCTCCTTGTTGTCTTATTTCGTTTCTGTCCTTTTAAGGCCGCAACACGAATAAGAATGATAGAATGAAAGAGATAAAAGGAATAAGAAAGATCAAAGATAGAACAGGCGTAAGGGAGAAATAGGGAGAGGGATTATACATAAAAAAATAAAGAAAGTGAATTTTATTCTTGTATGGAAGTCGCTCCAGACAAGACATGAAGCCACTTGATGCAAGCAGCTGCAAATACTACTTCACGGTAAAAAAACTAGCCAACGATAAGTGTTAGATGGATAGATTCTGACCCAGAAAACAGCAATTATTCCCCCCCTTTGTCACAAACATCGCTCATAGAATATGATAACTAAAGGGCAAAATAAAAGGGAGAGTTACGAAGCTGCCGAAATTAAACCCATGGTCCACTTTCTACTCTCCTAATAAGGATGAGTAAGAGAGAGAGAGAGAGAGAGAGAGAGAGAGAGAGTGAGAGAGAGAGAGAGAGAGAAATGAAAATACGGTAGAGACAGAAATAAAAACAAAAGATAGATATGAACGAACGACTATTATTATACTAAATGTGACAATCAACGTTTGTTTCTCTAAGGCCTTTTTGATATATACTTTTCTAACACAAAATTCATGCTGAACTATACCTTAGTTTCGAGATTGAGTTATGTTTGAAAATAATTGTTTTAGTTGAGTTAATAAGCCTTAATTCATAATTAACTGAACAAGTCACCCATCTCTATATATTTCGCTCGCCATGCCGATTCAACCTTCTTATATTTCTTAATGTGTCTGTGAGTATTTAGAGAAAGAGTGACTCTTTTTTCAGCGTTGTCATTTAATTTACATACATCTGTCTGTATACAGCACATACACGAATGTAAATTAAATGGCAAAATGATACGCCTCTTTACTCCTATATAATAATAATAATAATAATAATAATAATAATAATAATAATAATAATAATAATAATAATAATAATAATAATAATAATAATAATAATAAAGAAGTAAAGAGACTTTTATTTTTTGTTATACAAGAATGTCTTAACGAAAATGTCACAGTTAAAGAATTTTCGAATAAAATCAAAGGTAAAAGTAGTGGTTGATATTGTGACCCAGCGGATCACTGGTACGTCTCTTAATATATCAAACTAACCCAGAAAGTAAATATTACATGATTTCATAAGTATTGACAGATGCAAATCAGGCAGAAAAAAGAATATTATGTTTATTCAGTTATGTTTATTGACATAAACGTTAAAAACACGTGACGAGATCTGTCATGTGTGGGGTCAACCTTTCTGTCATTTTGCCGCATTTTCTATTTCTAAAGTAAATCCATATTGTATATATGGAAATCTTCCTTTTACACCCCCAAGCTAATTTTAACACAGATCTTCCAATAACCTACACGTCGCCATCAAAGCCGGACAATTGATTTTTTTTTAGGGGGGGGGGGATCTATGATTTAGCAGCTAAGCAGACATGCAATTATCTGCACACAGCAATCAGAAATGAAATTGAGGAAATTATTTCATAGAACCGACTGTATCCGGTTTGGGCAATCAAAACTGTTAGCAGGTAACGCTATACGATATCCGGTCGTCGGGTTTTGCTCGCATTTCATAGCGTCAGATGAGAGAGTGTTGAGATCAGAAGGTCATCATGGCAGTAAACACAAAGTGGACAAGATGGAATCACAGCCGTTGGACGACGTGCTCTAAAAGCCAATCGATAGTAGGGACGTTTCAAACTTGGAATGAATCTTGTTTTTCTTTATCATACGATGACCAATCGGATCAGTAAGCTCCATCAGCAAGAATCTTGAACTTGCCAATATTTTCTCTCTTTCTTTTGCTTATACGGAGTTCTTAGGGGGAAAAGACGAAGCAATGAGTGGTATGTATCTTTGGTCGAAATGCCTGGCATCTTATCGGGAAATCCAAATGGATTGCAATGACAACGCTTCATGTAGTCGACTCGTTTCTAGCTGAGGCTTAACCGTATACAAGAAATTACTGTTTGCGTCTGATGAAAGTATGAAGATGGAGAAACATGGAACAAGTTTTTATCGCAATAAAACTTTCAGGTGCGTCTATGCAAGCGGCTCAGTCTGTCACGTTCTAGTTTAAATATCATTTTCAACGGAAAACGCGCAGATTCAATTGGCGCATTTTATTTCAGATACACCTAAGCATCTCTATAAGAGGCAATATCCATCGGTCAGTTTGTCTGTCACGCTTAAGTTTAAAATAGCATTTTTCATCGCTGAACGCGCAGATTCAATGGATGATAATCTAAAAATATATGTACCGTTGATGATTGGAATAATTTACACCGTGTGTTGCCACCCACACACATATATATATATAATTTTTACGTACATAAAAGGTATTCATGGACACGTAAAAATTAATTAATAAATGTATAAATATATGAAATAAAAAATAATATGACACGTTCTATTACAAAGGACGATTTAATGCAATATTTTTCAAAAGTGCTCAATAACAAGTAGAGCATTTATAGAATTTCTTAAAGTTGAGATTAAAAAAATTAGAACATTATATCAGTTTCGAGAATTCAAACAACAATTATTTGGCGTATGATCGTTTCCATGTATATATATATATATATATATATATATACACTAGTGTACGACCCTCGTCAAAAATGTAAAAGAAAAATTATGCTTCGCCAGTGTTCGCAATCGCTATTTATCTAGATATATTATTTAAATATTTATAAAACTATAGAATATACGTCCGTAAGTCAACTCTTTTTATATATTTCCATATATAAATTATCATTATCATTTCTGTTGACCTGAAGAAAAAACGGGGTAAAAGGTGTTTTTTTGACTTTCTATTTGCTTTCTCTGGTTTCAACTCGGGGGTGGGGTAGAAAAAGGTACGTGTTTTATTCTATAATCGTTGCATGACGAGATGAAAGTACACGCACATACATATATATATATATTATACGCACACACATTGTTCTATATTATGAAGTGGAGGATATATCTGTCTTAAAAATAGAACGGTTTTAAGAAAGAACCTTAGATTTCCATATAGGATATCTCTCGTCGGTGGGGGCCCGGTGAGACCAGTTTCCCTCAAAAGCAATAAGTGTCTAGCTTATTTATAGCGTCGTTAAAAAAGGTTCATTGTAATTCGAAAAGAATTAAAACTAAATAAAACACTGACGTCTATCATTCAAAGGGTTATCTAAATATCATTTAAGTTTATTACACTGATATAATAAACAGTAGAAGCTCGACGTATCTTTTCTCTGTGCGATTTTCTCTAAAATGTTTTTTTGTTTTTTTTCATTTTACCTGAAACTCGTTTTCGGCATTCAATATACTGGTTGTGAATTTAAAGTCAAGGGGATACGGGTTGCCATTCGTCGGAAATTAATGTCAGCGTTTTATCCCTGTTTTCCTTGATAACGAGCTTCGTGATACAACTGCATTTAAATGGCAAGTACTTATCTTCTCTCTTGGTGGATTTGTTAACAGGGCGATAGGGTCGGAGTCATGGAGTCGGAAGCAATTAAGGGTTCACTGGAGTTCGAGTTGGTAAACCTATACCAACTATACACTTCATGACTTCCAACCTCCCTTATTCTTAGTTTTTTAAGTGCTACGAAGTCGGTAGAAAATAGTGTTGGGACGATTAATCGGAATTGGGAATCGGGGAAAATCGGAACTTATTTGAACCTTCATTCCGATTCAAAAAACGATTCTTTTAATTTCTTTTTGGTTTAAAACATAATTTTCTCTTTGATGAGATGATAAAAATGTATTGTTTTTAAACTACCAATAACACTAAAATCTAGATATATTAATAATGAATTTAGGTAAAAAAATGGCACTGGAAGAAATGTCATGGTAAAAATGGCACCGGAAGAAATGTCATGGTAAAAATGGCACCGGAAGAAATGTCATGGTAAAAATGGCACGAGTGGATAAATAGGAAAACATAGCACAAGTAGAAAAATATAGATTAAAATCTCACGACTTTATCGAATCACTATTTTTTAATTAATTACGATGAAATGATGAGAAAAAATAGAAAATTTATTCTTGTACTTTTAGTTTTGCGAAAATATATACGCAAATCCGAAAAAAAAAACTTAATTAAATATTCAGAAATTTGAAAAGAATAGGAATCAGGAATTTAGAAAAGAATCGGTAATTGTATCGGAATCAAGAAAAATATTTGAATCATTTAATCACTAGTAAAAATATAGCAATTCTGACTCCAGTTTAACTTACACTTTACTTGACCCTAGTTTGTTTATTTTTTGATGCGGACCAATTGTAATGATATAGGTCTACTCCAGTTGAGGGCGTTCGCATAAGCTTATTTATCTTCTTTTTTTTAAATATTCGCCCCAAACAATGCAATATTGCCACTAGAGCGTAAGAGGCTACTGTGATAAGGTCGAGGAGTTGACAGCAAGATGTTTTTTCACATTACATTTAAATCTCTGCATATAATATGTATTTCGATAAAAATGGAAATTTCACACAGATTGGATATTCCTACGAATCTAAAAATGCTATTTAAAATTTAAGCGTGATAGAACAATGAAAATGCTGTTTCAAACTGAAGCATGAAAGACCAACGAAAATACTATACAAACAATTTGAGATACATGGACGCACTTCAAATAAGATGCGTCAATTCAATCTGCGATCAGAGATGAAAATGCCATCTAAAACTGAAGGGAGCCCAACAGTTTGACTATAACCTCAAAGATGCGAGGACGCTTCTAAAATAAATTTGGTGTATGCTGAAAGAAAAGTAGCACCAGCTGAAGTTACTTCCCCTTATTACGACGGCCGTTGGTGGCGCTGCAGTGGAGAAAATGCTTCAATAGCTCTGAAGTGAAATGCAATTATCAAAAGATATTAGAAAGAAAAGAGAAATAAAAATGCGCAGATCGGGTGCTGTCAGCCGGTTCCAATTCAACGGAACGCAGAAGACCGAGCAAAAGGAAGTGAAAGATTAAACAAAACAAAAGAGTATTAAAAAAAAGACAAAAAGAAACACACAAAACAACGAAACGAATGCGCACCAACACGTTTGCACGTGGACTGTCATGATAAGTAATCTTTTTCCACATCACTTAGGATGAGGAAAACTGGACACATGAGCGCGCACGAGTGTAAAAAAAAAAAGCAACAAACACACCTAAAAGATAGAATAAGTAAGAATGATTTCACCTTTTCGGTGATATTTGTGTTTTTTTCTTCTTTTTGACGACTCGACAGCAATAACATGTATTGAGAGGCAACTAAGAAGAACTTCTTATTTTGTTTAAGTTGGCGAATTGAACGAAGTGCCGCCGGCATCTCCCTTTCACCGATGAAAATGGTGACATTAATTAGCCAATAGAACTTCCTCTCAGCTTGTTACGGAATCATTGAATCAGAGTTCTTTTTTTGTGGCACCCAGGTTTTGTTTTCTAACGAATAACATTACACTGGCAGAAGAGGAAAAGCAGGGCCGGATTTACTTGCTTGTGAGCCCTAGGCTAAACCTTATCACTTCTCCCTTCCATATTATATAATTATCATAATATTGTTATATAAAAAAATTACAACATAATGTAATATATCGATACACATCATGCCATCTTAGTTTATATCATGTGCAACTTATATGTACAGAAAAGAATATTGTGAAAATATAAACAAATTGAAGCATAATGAATTTTGAAATATTTGTTTTTGTATATGGCCTACCCGTTGGCTGATCAGAAAACCTCCTATCTCTAGTGTTTTCGTTGGCCTATGTTGCATATAGGAAAATCTGTCTCTGAGAAAAAAAAAGCGATGCGTTTTTCTTATATGGTTTAAATCTGAACAATTTAAGCTTCACACTTACCGTGATCATCTCAAATTCACGCACTTCAGAAATCTTAAACGTTTAACCTGGATTGACATCCAGTTGAGAAGTTCGATTTTTGCAAGTTCAATCATTTGAGGGGTTTTTTTTTATCGATAATTAAATGATATTATTCGATTTAGTTTTCTTCGCCACTATCGCCTCTGATGCATTCACTTCTTTCACATACAAAATACGCCAGAGACGACAAGGGCAAAGATCACGTGCCTTTAGCAGCGATGGAAATACGTGCAAGGAAATAGGGATTTGCTGACGACCTTGAGATTAAAGTTAGAAAGAGATGCGATAAGTCTCTCTCCCTTTTTCTCTCAGTCACGCCGAAATAATGTGTTTGTGAAACACACACACACACACAAATAAAAAAACAAGAATAGGAAGATTGATCCATCTTCATTCATTCATCAATCTATGCGTTTAGTAATGAAAATCCTATTTCAAACTGTTATGTCGCCGAAGAGCATCATAAATAAAACAAACGCATATGTTGAAAAGAAGAATAAGGTTGTATTATAGTGATACAATGTCGCCATCGTCGTTTCTGCTATTCGGTATACACATCCCTCCGACCACAAGATGATGAGGCGCAAGGCCGGGCGGTGGCGAGAATAAGCCAGCGCAACAAGTACACTCTGGCCCCTTAAAAATTGCCTGGTCATCGCCGTTTGCGTTCCCCGGTGGTGGCGCCTAAGGCAATTAGCAATTAACTAATTTCTTCCCAAAGAGGAAAGGCAGGGCTTTGGAGAGTTGACCTATGACTACACATAACTAATAACACAGCCCGACAGAGAAAAGCCCACCGAAATGGCCCAGTCTTTGTCTGACTGATTGTCGAGAAAAGATCCTCAACTGGTATGTACAGTGTCTGCAAGTAGTGTTGCAATTCGACTCCCTTAGTGGATTACAGTCAAAGTATTATATACTAATTGGAAGAGTCCATTGTGTATCTAAATAGGGATGACACCCCAACAAAAAAAGCCTCTCAGAAAGAACATATCTAAAAGTATCTGACGTGGTAAGTTATGTAAAAAAAAGTTAGCGAATGGGAGTTACGCGGCTGAGAAAGAGTAGTTATGTAGCGAACAGTAAGCCGCTTAGTGAGACGTGCCAAAAGCAAAGACTAATGACTTTAAAAAATTCAGTCTGCGGGACGAGGCAGACGTGTTTTCGAAGGGCTTCTTTCCTCTCTCTTGGACGTGTATGGGGTAAACGCATAATGAATGGGCAATTCTAGAAGATAAATTTACAGAATAATAAAACCAAGAAAAATATTTAAACCAAAAGGATAATGTTTTGTTCTTATATACATGCTAGCAACACGTATGCGGAGAGATATAGTGATATGATGTAGACTGTTAGACATTGCTGACGACTACACAGAGACAGAGAGAGAGAGAGAGACGTTATGTTACCACTCCTACTACGAACACCTCCAGACGTTACAGACAAGAGAGTAGAAAGTGGACCTTGCGTTTTCTTTCGGCAGCTTCGTAACTATGGCTTCCCTTAGTGTGTCTTCTAGTCCTTACATTTCATGAGCGATGTTTCAGATTAAGGGAGAAGAATTGCTGTTTTCTTAGGTCAGAATCTATCCAGTTAACACTTATCGTTGGCTAGTTTTTGAATTTGGAAGTAGTATTTGTAGCTCCATATATAAAGTAGCTTCCTGCCTTGTCGGGCGCGATTTCCATTAAAAAACAACTGTACACGACACGCCCCGGCCATATTTGTTTACGTGGCGTAAATTTGCCCGTTGTGTTATAGACGGTTTCATGGAGCCGTAATCTCCCTTAAAACAGTTAAGGGGCTATGTTAGAACGCTATTTTAAGTGTTGATGTATTGGCTATATTGTAGTTTCATATAAATAAGTATTACATTTAGTTGTTGTTTTTTTAGGTTGGTTATGGTAATTCTCGTTTGTAATGTACACTCGAACATCGAGTCATCCAGTAGCTAAATCGACTGAATACTTAAGGAGTTAATTGATCACAAACAAATGAATGTCGGCCGTGATAAAAATAGAGAACGGGAAACGGACGAACGGAAAATGCACAATTGAGATATGAAGTTCTCGATGTATTATTTCATTCGTAGCCTATAACATTTATCGAGCAGACAGTGAAGGAATTACACGGAATTCGCAGCGACCGACCAACATGGGCGCCGTCAATTTTCCAAAGACTAATCTAGTCAAGTGGAAGACACACGCTAATACACCCATTAAGATGGAGACAGAGATAGAATAGGTATTGAACCGTGAGCTGTAGATGTATAAAGATATACTAACACGAATGTTAGAGGCGGACGGGCAGGGTTCAATCATGTCGTTTATCGTGGACATAATAACAAAAACAATAACACGACTCTTTTGTCTGTAACTCTTTTAGTAATTCTCGGCCGATCTGGTAGCGTTTGAATGAGACGAAATTCTCGAAAGATGAATAATACAAAATGGCGGATTAAGAGATTGGTATGCTGATTGGAGACGGCAGATTTTACAAGCACACAAAAGAAAAGCTAATCGTTCAGCAAATGAGTGTGTATCAGGTTTAAACGGATTCGGACTTGACAAGAACTTGACGAACACAAACAGGATATTTCATTCATAGCATTACGAATATTTATGAAAATTAGACTAATTTTCTAAAGTGCATCATATTCGTTTGTTTTTTTCTTTCATAACCATTAAACCAGTTTAATATTATTCAACAAGGTTTGGAAATATAATTCCTAGTCTTTCTCACTCGTTTTTTTTTCGAAGTCTTTTTTCATCATTTTTTTTCTTTTTTATCACTCTACTTTTGTTTTTCTTCTGTCTTCTATGAAACGCATTTATAAACGCATGTCTTAGCATCATCCATTAAAATCTACATTCAATATTACACGCGCACATTACACATTTTTCTACTCATAAATAACATATCAAGGTCAAAAGCAACTCAAGTATAAAGGTCATTGAGATGGAACGAGGGGTTAAGAAACTTATGAAAAGAATTGGAAATGATTAATCGAATGAACGAAGTTTGATTATATATGAGCGGTTTATAACAATGATTGACATTGGATTTGAAGACGACCATGTTGTAACCCGCAGGGAAGTTGTCCCGTGGTAATGCGTTCTACAGACGGGAATACTACTGGTTTAGTATTTTTATGCAGGTTTAATATTCAGAGGGAGTGGAAAAATTATGTTTTTAGTGCCACTGGTAGCTATTAAAGTCTGGGTCTCTTTTTTTTTTTTTCAGAAACAAATGCTTGCAGCGAGTATCGTACGGAACCCGATTTTTTCCATTGCCCATTTTGACAAATACTCTAATGGATTCAGTAAGTAATACCAATGAACAGTGAGCGGAGATTTATCATTTGTTTATTTGTAGATTAATATCAACATGGAGTCCCCGATTGTACATAATATATAAGATGGCGTTTGAGAATTGACAGCATCATTTGGCTGAAAGTAATTCAGTAACGGAACACCACTAGCGCTTAGAGAGAAGAGAGAGACGGGAATATCGAGCGGAATATCGTTCCGAATAAAACGGCTATCGGTATCAAGAGGTAGATAAACGATATCGAAATAAAAGCAAATATAGTTTATGCCATTTTCAGACATTTCGCTGTTGTTGTTGTTGTTGTTTTTGTGTGCGTATTATAAGAAGGGAAAGAATAGTTTTTACGAGATAAAAAAAAATGCGGAAAAGAACATAAATTGAGACTCATTGGATCCATTCTCTGTCCAAAGGGAAAAGGCTGTATTTTAAGAAAGAGAGAGTGATAGACAGAGAGAGAGAGAGAGAGGGGGGAGGGAGAGAGAGACACAGAGAAGAGGATGAGAGGAGTACAAAGAAAGAGAGAGAGAGAGAGAGAGAGCAGGACGAGAGAAATACCAGTAGAAGTGTGTGAGAGAGAGAGAGAGAGAGAAGTACAGAGAGAGAGAGAGATGGGAGGGGGCAAGAGAAATACAGAGAGAGAGAGAGGGAGCGAGAAAAGTACAGAGTGAGAAGAAGGGGCGAGAGAAATACAAAGAGAGCGAGAAAGAGAAAGAAACGACGAGATAATTACATTCCTCCTCTAATATATATATATATATATATATATATATATATATATATATATATGAGAGAGAGAGAGCAGGTGCATTCATGTAGCTATGATAGATGATGGAGAAAAAAACTAAAAGAGAAAGAAAGATCCACACTATATTGGACAATGTCCGAGATAATGGACAGAGGATAAGAGAAACACCCGGAAACAATAAAATTGTATAAAAATTACAGATTTGCCGACATATCGAAACATAACGATAAATGCCGACAGATTAAAGGGTATTATCTTTGTATTGTATCATATATATATATATATATATATATATATATATATATATATATATATATATATAAGCTCTACTTACTCGGCATTGCCCGGTAATTCATGTACTTGCAATATGTTTTGTTTTTTTTTCTTTTTAACTATGTCGTTTATTTTTCTAAAAATATTATTTGTCTCAATCAAAGAGAAGTAACTCTGTATAGACGAATACAGAGAAATGTCCCATTTTTAAGGGGCGACCATTTGAAAATAATTCAGAACCAAACGAACTATTTTCTGAAACAAATTAAATCGAATTACATTTATTCTTCTAAACAATATGCTTTAGAGTGTACAATATCATTTCAGCTTCTTTTAGGTAGAAATTAGGGAATTCTGTTACACTGGCTATAAAGTAAGTGCTCCTGATACAATAATAGCGAAGGGAACGCCGTCTCGGGGTATTAAAATATTTTTTTTATTATTATCCTGTTCTAAGCGTCGTAATTGACGATGATCTACACTCTTCTTTTATAGAGAATCACATTAAATAAAATCGCCAGTAAAATGATGCGGCCTCTATTCCAAAGCCCTGTCATACTATTCTGACTTAATGCCATCCATACTAAAAGTAAAAGGAAATGTAACCGATCAGGTGGCTGAAAGAATTAGAGATTCGTGTTAAAATGTAGCTAGGTTTTCGATGTCTTTTCTCTTTTTAAGCTGTTCCCGTTTGAATGGTATTTTTGCTATCTTTCGGAGTGTTCTTTTAGAATATTATGAATATTCATGACTTAAGCAATACATTTTTAACGTCCTAATTAGACCATTAACATTTTTAACGTCCTAGTTAGACCATTACATTTTTAACGTCCTAATTAGACCATTAACTTGAACGAATTACGCGAGACTGTTCATCGTTACGAGATAGCCATCGCTTTGGTGTAAACAAAACGTAACGGTTTTAAGAGCCTCTTCTTTAAATAAGAGGGTACGAAACAAAAACATTAATTTCTTTAGTCTTCGACAATTGGAAAATCCGCGGTGACGAAGAGGTAAGTAAAATAGTTTCTTGTAAACGTAACAGCTAGAAACCGACGCTATCATGTTTGATATGTTCTGATATCCGCAACACAATTAATCAAATAAATATTATGTTCTCATTATTTAATAGTTGTATACTGTTTGATTTCTTTCTACCAGACCAAATTATATATATATATATATATATATATATATATATATATATATATATATATATATATAGTCTCGGAAGTTTCTCAACCATTAAAACTATATAAAAAAATATATATATAAAAAAAATAAATAAATAAAAAAAACTAAAAAAAAACTTATAGTCTCAAGTCTTCCAGTGGGAAATCACTCATGTAAGTCAATTTATTTTTTACAGTTATTATATTAGTTAGTTTCTAACACTATTTTAAGGGATCATCAGTTGTTTACCATGAAAAACTGTTTCGGGAATTTATATATATATATATTCATACTACTAAGCTCTACTCACATATTGAGCACGGTTGAAGTAAATACTGAAAATATATACACAATACATTATATCACCTTATAACATTATATGTGTAGATACATGAAATAATAATTATAATAATTAATATATATAGAGATAGACAGAGAGATTGATATAGTGCATGCCTCCTCAAACATAATCTACTGAGGGTGTTATGTTAAACTAATAATTTATTTTATTTTAATCTAAGAATTAACCAATTTTAATTAAATGTATTCAATAAATTATATATTTTATAAGCAATAGAATTATTCAAATTTTACATCATAGATGTATATTTTCATAATTGTTGAAGTTTCTTAGAAATGTAATCTTGGGTAAGAGTAACGCCTATTCGCAGTGAGATATTGTTTTATGTTGTTACTGTAAAAACCGACTCTATATATATATTCTTCAAGTGTTGGGGGAAAATAAACTTAACCCTTAAATGCTTTTTGTTTTAAATATGGAACATTTCAACAGAATGCCTATTTAGTATATTCAACGAATATGTGTCAAACTGCAACTTGTTTCACATCTGCAACGAGCCTGTTGGAAAGTGTGAGTAGGTATTAGTATGATGTTGCATCAAGGCACCTGCTAAATAGGTAATCAGTATCTTCGATGTTCAAGCCAATATAAAAAAATAAAGCATTTAAAGGTTAAAGAGCGCTGCTGAAACCTTACCTTTCGGGCCTACAGAAGGCTTGTTCATCCCTGTTTTGGGGAGAGTCTTATCTGCGTATCTCTAAGCTGTTTTTGAACATTTTAGTCGAACATGGTGAATAGGCGTACTAAATCATTGCGCGATCATATTCTCTCTCGATGGGACATTACCCTGCAATATCACAGCGACGTCGGTAATTTCCGCTTGAAACAGAAAACGATCCGTGTAATAATAGGTTGTTTTATAGGCATGTCTTTATTGTATCTGCTAATGCATCTTCGGCGTACGGTTATCGTTTATAGTGCAACCGAACAGGATCTTCTTGATCTGATCTTTGGCGTAATAGAAATGTAAATTGTTGTGCTCGTATCACGACACGGTACGGCAATAAACAGGAGAGGTTTGTAATTCAATCAAGGAAAGAAGCGAGGAAATAAACCAGAAAAAAAAAAGTATTTATTTCAGGAGAGCGAATCAAAAACAAGATAATGTAAAAACTAAGTTTTTTTTATATTCCTTTTTTATAAAGATATTAATACGCTTGTACATTCGTTTGTACGTTATCCCCTTTCACCCCCCCCCCCCAAAAAAAATGAGATCGCTTGATCGTCAAATACGAAAAATACTTAATGACTGGTGTTGCTGCACGCAAAAATTTAAATTTTACAAATCTTAAATCAATTGCTCCAAAATCGAATAAGACGTTACAAATAGAATTCTGTCATCGTCAACTTGGTCTAGTTTTGTTTTACGGTATATCAACCCTTTTTGGTTATTTGATGCCGACTCCATTTACTTTCGTAAAAGGATTTCATGCTTGAGAATCGTCAACTTTAAGGTGGCATTAATTTATTTGAATGTTATTGAGCTAACAAATATTTTTAGGGTGAAAAAGACTATTTTTAAAAGATTTAAATTGTCACAATAAATATAATATCTCGTTTTAATATATATTTTTAATATGGAATTGACAAGTGTGTTTACGGCAAGAAGAAAGCGAAACTGGTAAGTAAGCAACAATGGAATTTTCGCGTTGTTCTGCGATAAACGGAAACGGAGTAATTCTGAAGAGGTGTCCATTCAATCTGTGCGTTGAGCGATGAAAAACGTTATTTCAACACTAAGTGTGATGCACTGACCAACGATGTAGCAAAACCTTATAGATGTGTATATGCAGCTCAATAAAACTAGCTGCGGTAGTTCCACGAGCCTACCACTCGAATAAGTTTCCTTGGAAATCTCATTAAAGCTTGTGTGGCTGAAGACTAGATTTCTTAGAGAGAAAGGTTTTCCAAACTTCTATTGTGAAGATTAAGTATCTTTATATAATTTTTTCGGTGTTTATGTGTTTTTAACGCCCCGCGGTTCTATCGATTCTTAAAAGTAGGAAAGCCATATTTAAAGCATTTGTAGCTTCCCCGAAAGCTATTTTATCATACATAGGCTCTATATATGCATACATATTTTTTCAATCAAATATTGTTTCTAGGTTTTACTAATCTAGAAACAATATTTGATTGAAAAAAATATGTATGCATATATGGGGCCTATGTATGATAAAATAGCTTTCATGGAAGTTACAAATGCTTTAAATATGGCTTTCCTACTTTTAAGAATCGATAGAACCGCGGGGCGTTAAAAACACATGAATCAATTTCGTTATATTCATAACAAAATTCGAATCTTAAAAATTTCAATAACATACGCACATCTCTCATTAAACAAAATTAATATAAACTATTTATCTCTGTCCCCTCTTGAAAAACCTCGTATCTAAAGCAAAACACACATTTATATATATATATATATATATATATATATATATATATATATTGAACATTAATAGAACAATAACAAACGTGTTCTCTAATATTTCCCTTTCTGTTTTGTAATGTATTATGGGAATTCATGTTTCATACTTCGATCAGATCAGCTATTAAAATCTCGTGAGAGAATTCGCATTTCAGACTATCGTCTTTTCTTTTTAATCTTATTCTGACCACATTATGGCTTTTGTGGAAATGGGCGAAAATATTACACGCTTTGATTGTGCATGTCCGTACGAGAGAAAAAGATTATTTCATGGAACAGGCTTACAAGTTGTAGATCAAACACACATACACACAGACATGACATGTATGATTTATTTTTGTTGGGTGTCTATTTACATGTTTAAAGTTTCTGCTTCCGTGGTCGACGGCTAGCACCCGGAGCCGTATAAAGCAGTAGTAAAAGTTTGAAATATCGATATTTCATACTAATTAGCATTTTTTTTAATGTGTTTTAGATATCGATATATCTATCATGTATCACCATTTAAATGTGACGCCGAATTTCTAGAGTTTTGGAAGAGCCATATTATATATTAATCTGAAGGTGAACTTAAATCAGTGTCAAATCGCCGTCAACATGGGATTCCATTTTCAACTGTTAATCGAGTGATTTTCCAATTCATAAGCGAGGGATAATAATCAATGTTATCTTGCCTAGGTTCACTCAGGGTCCTTTGGCAGCAGTCTTCATTATTAATGATAATAAGGGCGTCTATTTAATTCTTTCACGTATGTGTACATCGTCAACGTGCAGAGAAATACATGACCAAACTTATTTATTGTTTTTACTAATAACCCTTTTAATTATTAAGATTGTTATACTCAACTATTTAATTGATTTCTGGGCGGAGGATAAACGAATTTACACCGTTCCAGAGAGCATTGGTGAAAGTGATTTCAATAGGCTCCAATCCTAGCTGGTAATCATTGCATCATCGCAACCACCGAATAAAATATAAGCTGCCCGATCCGCAGCAACAAACCAACCAAACTAGTAGATGTAGTAAAATGTTCCGCTAAAAGGAATGCAATAACCCTGGAGTTTTCTATTTAAAAAAAATACCCGGGGTCCACGTCACAATATAAACATCGGTTCCTGTCTCTTTTCCCCCATTCCTTTAACCCTGATTACCCCTTTCAAAAATGAAACTATTTTTCCGAGAAGAAATATGCCGGTTCACACAACCTATTATTAATTAACGTCCGTTTCTTCATGGGGAATAATTAATTGCACATTCATTTTCCATTAATAATAATAACAAACAAACAAAAAAAAACTTATTCGCTTCGGTGAATCTCTATACAGAAATGAAGAGAGTGTGTCATATTTAAGATTATGATTATAACCTCTTACGCGGCGGCGGGGACAAGTAATTCCGCTAGTAAGCCATGAAGCGGATATTCTTTAGAAAGATTAGCGATCAGTGAGTGTGAAGTGTGAAGAATAGAAACAATATTGGAACGAAGGTGAAAGCGTTTGATTAAAATCGCGGGAAAGGTTACATTAGTGCAATTTATACGAGAATCGATTAGAATTCAACAGGTTAACTGCGGGTTCGATATTTTACGATTAGTGATTTTAAAATTCAATGAATTCAAGTAATAGCAACAATAGTACAGATATCGCAAATAACAACTGAGCGCTATTAAAATAGGACTAACAACAAGGTAGATTATCTCTATATAAAATTAGGTAAGTGTATATGTTTATATATTTTTATGCATAGGATTCACTCCTAAACGAATTAACTGAATTTTGGAAAACAGCTCCAAGGCTTAATGGTAGGTAATTTCGGCTACATTTAGTTTTATACAAAGCGAGGGAAACAGAGCGAGAGGAAGCTCTTCGGGAAAATCGAGTTTTTTTGTGAAATTTTAACAATAGGTATTAGACACCAATTAAGAAAATGTTATTTAATACGTAAGAATAACAGAGTGCTATCTACATACTTGAGTGTGACAGACCAACCAAAGTGTTATTTCAAACATAAGCGTGACAGACAACAGAAAATGCTATTAAAAATTAAAGCGTGACAGATCATCCGACAGACAGACTGATAGAAATGCTTTGACGCATTTATAAAAAGATGCGTCCATTAACGGACATAGCTTCTGACAGAGATCGAGCAAGGAACTAAGTGGGCTATCTGTTCTGTCTTCAGTCGGAAGAGGAGAAATCCTTCTTGGGAGATTTTTATTTTTGTCAAATCCAGAGGGCCCAGTTTTAGGGAGCCGGATCTCCATCACAAAATAAATCGATCTTGTGTCTAACTTGACCTCGTGGGGGGGGGGCAAATAAACATGAACAGAGATGCGTGTATATATCTACAAATTGAAATCATTGAAAGAGTTTCTTTTATTTGACATTGAATGAATAATCGTGTAGATTGAAATACACGGTGTTCATGCCGCCTTCTCATTTCTGTATTGGAAATACTGCTACATACGAGTGGGAATCAGATTCAACAAATGCGGAAATAACAGAAAATGAAATAATAAATACTACAAAACTAATATGCATAATTTTAACCTAAATGCATGGAGAGAAAAAATAAAGCCGAATAATTTATTTAAAACAAAAAAATGATATTGAAATTAATAACAATCCGTTTGAATCTTTGGGAATTTAATCAATGCTGTCTTTTAAAATTATTCACAGAGTCAAATGTGAAGCCTCGTTTTCGAATACACGGATACTTGAGCTATTGCATCCTGAACGAACGAATCCTTTCTCCTCCCCCTCTTTTCTTTCTGTTTCGAAAAAGTCAACACTTCCAACAAGTCTGTAGTTAAACAAGCAATAAAATCAATTTTCTCGTAGGAACGCAATAGAAACGAAACGCTGAATTTCCATCTCTATTTATTTAGTTTTTTTTCTTTTTTTATAAGAAGCGTGACGTGCTTAAACTACCAATTTCCTGACTCAAAGACATTATTCGTCGACTTAAGAAATGGAATAAGGATAAAGTTGCAAATTTGTTATCTGTATTCTGGGGTTGCGACATTGCTAACGCACCACTGCGTCCCTGGTATTTTCTTTTCTTTACTGAAGATGGGTTTAAGGCAACAGAAAGATGCACTTTTTAAACTCCGATAGAAAACCTTAAAACGCTATTCGTGTACATGTAAAATCGACTATAACATAAAAGCTAGGTTCTATTTTGAAACTTGCACGCTAAAGCTAGAGGGTTTCTAGTAGTTTTTTTTTAAAACCTTATATAGCTGAATAGTTTCGATATCTCCTGAAAGCTTTGAGTGAAAGATCTCAGTATGTGTGTGGTTACGTTAAATTTGCACGCCGGATCTGTCAATTTGTTTGGGAGATCCACTACTAGATCGCTAAAGTACATATAAGGAATGAACATTTATTATAATGACCTTCATGTTTTATACTAGCAGGGATACCTGGCGTTGCGCGGGAGCACGGATAACAAAATAATACAGTTAAAAAAAACGTCTACAACACCTTTTAGACCCCCTCTTTCTCTCTCTACACACACCAATCCTTAGTCACATTACTTTTGGGGGCACATCTCCTCGTTTTCTTTCACAACTGGTTCAATATAACAGAATAGAAAGAAAAAGGAAAATACGAATGAAAAATAAAAATTCAGTAGCTTGCCGACTATCTGGTTTGTTTTTAAAATAACTACCAGTAAAGCTGAAGGTTATTTTTATGGCGCTTCATGTACTAACTTGGTCCCTAGTGAACCCAAGGGAATTGATATTACAACATTTTATTTTACCATAACCTGTTCGAGGTTATACTGAATCAGAAAATGTACGGTTTGTGAGTGTACCTTTTATAGCTTTTGAGTTTTAATAAGATAGACAGAATAGACAACTTTCTTTAATATAATAGATATCATTTTTAGATTATACTTGTTACCTTTATGTGAGTCAAGTAAATATGTATTTTTAAATGTATCTAAGGTAGTTTCTGAATTTTAGCCGGACACACCAGAAAATAAAACTTCCCTTTATATAATAGAAAAAAATACAAGGGCAGTCGTTTATTTTAATGTGTCTTTTCATCTTTATGAAATAATTTTTTTGTCAGTAGATTTTCTCCTTTTTATTATTTTAGTTAATTTGTAGATGTCATCACATCTGGGGCTAGCACATATTTTTAAAAAATTATATGTGGGTGTTGTATCAATCACTTAGTCTAATAATGTGTTCATCCAAATTTGTATAGAAATTCAATCAAAAACTGAAAACTATGAATTTGCAATTCACCATTACCACCATCATTAAGATAACTTTTAAACAATTCTGGGTACAATTCAAAACAAAGCCATATGCCAAGATCAAACAACTTTCAGAGGGTTAAATTTTACGAAGACATCTAATTAATTTTGTCTTCGGGTCTTTTACAATAACTTTCGCGCCATAAATCACTAAACAGCAAAAACGACGTTTTACTTTTAATTTTATTTGAAACTTGAAAATTATAGAAATTTAAAAAAAATGCTAATATGGGGTCCAGAGCTGGGAGCATGTGTATATATTAGCCTTCATTCATTCTCGGGCGATGCCAGGGGTGTCTGTTAGTATTTGAAGAAACAGAAAACTAATAAAACTACGATATAAAAACATTATCTTCAAATATTGCATATTTATAGAAACCTTCATAAGAAACCTTTGATCTTTAGGCTAAGAGGAAAGTGTAGTGTTCATTAGAATATTACACTTCATCTGTTCTTGTCGGATAGTGAAGAAGTAATCCTTCTAGACCGAGGCAATTTTTACTTTTGCTTTAATCCAGAGTACGCTTTTGAGGGAGCTTGATTTTCCCCGCGTTAAAAATAAGGACATTGGTAAGGGTACTTAAAATAACATATAAATTGCTTTCTGGCTAGGAGCAAACTGTAGTATTTGTTCTGATACTAGACGTAATTTTTTTCTATCCTAGGTCAGAGAAGGATAAACCCTTGTAGACAGAGGTGATTTTAATTTTTGTCCCAAACGAGAATGCCCCCTTTTTTGAGGAAGCTGAATTTTCTGTGAAATAAAAATCGACCTCGTGTCTAACTCTGCCCTCGCGAGGAGGGAAGTAAATAGGAACTTCTGTTCCCATTTGGTAATGGTTCAAAGTTTAAGCAAGAGAGTATGGAAATATCAAATGCCTCTCAGAAGATCTATCTGATGATGATTATTATCTGCCCTCATTCTGCAGACGATGGTGGTACTGGAGGAGGTGAGAACTGACCGAAGGGCGGGGTAGGAGTCCAGGGTAGCAATAATAACATACGCCGTTTGCAGCACGTAGTTTGTTTATTTGTTTTATAGCTAGTCACGCTAGATAAGTACACATTACTGAAGAGGCCGCACAAATAGATCCAGCGGTAATCATGTTACCATTCGCAGAAGCGGAATCTTGGCTCGAGGAGCAAGAAAACCGAAATGGGGACGCGCAGAGAGAAATAACAATTCTCTTCGCCTCTAATCGACATTCAAGAGAAACAGAGACAATACATTGCTTAACTCGCCGTTCTTAATAGAAGCACAGAAAGCCTATTTCATGTGGTAAGGACATTTTCTTTAGGAAAGCAGCCATGTTGATAATGTGATTGTCTAGAAGTTAAATCTAAGATCGCTGATGCAAACATAATGGAGAATCTTACTTCTTGCTGTCAAAAAACATTCTTTGAAAAAGTTAGGAAGACTCTTCTCTAATTGTTTTCTGGAGCAAAAATCTATTCTTGTATTCGAGATATCCTGCTCTAATTTCGGTTGTTTCGTGAACGAATTCATAATAAGTGCTTGGGAGCGATCTAAACGAACTTGATAAAGATTGGATCATCAAGAAATCCGAAAAAAATCCATCAAGACAGTAGAAATACTTGAACCAATTATTATACTAAGCTAAAAGAATACCCGTCTCAGGCCAGGTGAAATCAATTTACCGAACGGAACAGTTTTGTACTACTTTTAAGCCCTCTTACGAAAACAAAAATCAATATATAATGTTGATCAAATTTCATTACATGATTTTTATTCGAGAAACTGTCTAAAATTTTACTTAGGCTTAAGAGATCTTAAGTAGAAATTGAAATTCAGAAAATTTTATTTAATTGGTGTCTAATGACTAGTGATCAAATTTAATGCAAATCTGAAATATCTTAATTCTCAAATAGGAGGTTGTGTCCATATGCCCCCTAAACACCTTTAAAATACTCCAAAGAAATTGAAAATTTGAGAATATTTATTAATTTATTTCTAATAGTGTTAAAATTTCACAAAGATAGGACGTATCTAAATTATCACGAATGGCTTGCACCTCCTATTTATCCACTTTGCATGAAACTTAATATTGCTCATATTAATATTATTACCCCTTACGCATAGCAGCTGTGTTTCAAAATCCATAATGATCGGTTAATAAGTTTAGAAGTGAATCATGTACATACAAATATATACTCTTTATAGGTAGAGAGTTAGTCAGCAAGGTGTTTGTTCACATTACATTTACATTTTTGAGGTATTTTCATTTAAGGGTTACAGATGCTGTTATTACATCGGGGCACATTGCGTTGGAGTACTCGTAAAACAAAACAAGCCTTGGAATGCGACACTGCGGCGATTCGACGGTTAACTAAAGGATATTAGTAATATTTTGGAGAAAGGAAGGTGTTTGCCGGTAAGGAAAAATTAAGTACACATATTTGTTTCGGCAGTCTCTGTTCGCGTGTGTGTAGATGAGATAGGCATAGAGAAATTGTATGTATGTTCATTTTGGCTGGCAGCATGTGCGTTTACGTGTGTGTATATGTACGAACTCTGTATGTGCGCTCGGTGAGTGTCATGTGTATGCTTCGCTGGGCGTACAGAAGTTCGTGTATGTCTCTCGTTGTTCTTGTCGGGGCCCTTCGCCCTCAAAGGAGCTAGGCAGAATTGTGACGTACGCACGCATGTTATTTTAAGAGGCAAACTAGAAATATACAGAACACGTTGTGTTTGGGGTTTTTTACTACACGCGAGATTTCGGCACTATTTCTTTCATTCTTATCGGTTGAAAGAAACTGCTGGTTTGAGCTGTAGACAAAATTAAGACTCAATACGTACATATAATATTCACCGTCGCTGCCTCTTCAAACAATATTATCCTTTACAGTGTTAAACACCCAACTGAACATTCGATGAAATTCGACCTTCACTTGACAATCCTGTTGTCTGCCCTATTAAGCATTACGTCACTCGCACTTTCAAATGTGCATTCATCACAACTGTAACCATATAAGACACCGAGTAAATATCGATCTCACCAATTAGCTCTTTACACCATACGAAATCGGACAGACATTACGTTTAAATCACTATTAAACATATATACATCCGGTAGGGATTGGTCACTCTGATGATATTCATTTCGTCTCTTTTACTTCATGAAAAAGAGAAAAAGAAAAAAAAGGTGACGAGAAAGCGGTGAAGATATTTGAAAAATTCCAGAAAGAGAGCCCTATTATTTCGATGAGTAACAACCAGAATCGGTTTGGGGAAGGTTGGTGGGGTGACGTAGACAACTGTTGTTTAATTCCTGAACCACTTGTTCCGGTAGTAAGTACTTGCGGTAGAAATAAAGATCTATTTTTAAAACCTCGCCAGTTATGTCCGGCGTGCGTGTCTTAAAGCCTTTGTTGACCCCGATTCATTCGAGCTACGGACGAAACTAAAACCAACTTCTATGAATTATTAGGCATGAGACAGAACGAGTATGACATGTTGCATTCGGGTTATATTAGTTTATAATGACCTAGAAGCGAAACTAAATTAATGAATGTATATTATTTAAGACTATTGGGACCCGTGGAAATTCCACGGTGCTTTCTACACCAATATGTATAATTTACTGTTAACAATAATATTCCCTTTGAAATAACAAATGTCTGTTGGGGTCGATATTATTTTTTTAAAATGTCTCTTTCTTCTTCCGTAACAAATAATTGTGATTGTCAGCTAACTATTCTTTAAATAAATAAAACGAATAGTTTTATTCTTTATTTATTTATTTAAAATTGTAGCAATTTAATTATTTTTAAAACGATAAATAATATCTGTCTTCTTACCGTAAAAATAATTGTCAGTAAATATTCATCAAAATCAATAAAAACATGCCATTTTTTAAAAATGTATTTATTTAAAATTGAATTATTAGTCGACGGGTCGACATAATTTGATTTAGGAACAAGTCGAAATGGATAAAGTCGGCATTTTTTACCTCACCAACGTCAGATTAATCACCAAGATCTTTGATGATTGTACGAACATAAAATGTCTTAGCGTATTATCATATGGATAAATTACATATATACTTCGCCACCGACTTTTAAAATGTTAAATTTTCCTTTTATTCTGTGTAAAAAGTACTTGATACTTGTCTGTTTAAGGGCAAATCAAACCTTTTTCGGGTCATTTAATGCCGAAACATAATACATATTGCAAACTTCAATGTTTACCGTTAATTGAACAAAGGTTGCTATTTTAACCATAGCTGAAGAGGATGAAAGTTCCCACCAGTATCAGTGCGTAGGATACTACATTATCTTTAGTATAGGATTTAGAAATGCTTCGATTAGAGGCAGAGGAAAAGAACATTTTAATGGCAGTCTTCCAGTTGTTTTCTTAATCTTTGCGCTGTGTACGCAAACAATCTTTGTTCAAAATATGCAGAGCTAGAAATAAGATCAGACGACAGCGCCATTGGAAGGAAAACAAAAACTAAAAGAGTGAAAACAATTTACAGTTACGTGACCTTGTCACATGAAACCATAAACCTTAACCCAATAGACAGAATATATATATATATATATATATATATATATATATATATACACATACACACACACGCACACAAACACATAATCCGCAGACAGCTTTTTCGTCGTATCACGACTGTTGTGGCTAGACGTAACAAGTGTACTCAAGCTATTAATACCGTTATTTCTACGATACCTATTATATCTTTATAACGTGTGTTTTACGGCACATCAAGTTTTTAAAGCTTATTTGATGCCGAAATGTGATGCCTATCACGAACAATTAATTGAATCCAATTCATTTAACAAGTGTTGCTTTTTACACGTAGCTACGGAGGGATTGTGGATTCATGACTTCCCCATAAGTGCCTGTGCGTAATTCTATCACAACAGATTCGAAAGGTTTATACCTCGGCTTAACCGATTCCATAGTCTGTGATGTTATACATTACACCAATCATGCATCTTCTAATTCTGTAGACTTTTTTTTGCTCGGATACAGCTAGTGTATATATTTTATTGTAATATATTTATTCGACGTCGACGAAAATTCTGAGTGTCACAAATGACAAATGTGTTGTTTTTTTTCAAAGAAACTTATCAAACGATAAAATATATCAACAAAAGGAGATGGATATAAAGAAAAAGGAAAACGAGATGTTTTGTTCGAAGAACATATGGATATAATCTGTCATCTTGCAAGAGAACTCGAACCAGTCAGCTCTGTTCGGTCCTGGTTTGAGCGAATAAAATAACATGTTCAGTAGACTGCAACACGTTCCAGCCGAAAGACCAGAGAAAAAGTGGAAATACAAACTTTATCAGCAAGCCAACGAGTTTAGAGCGAAGATGAGTGGATGGCGTTAAAATAACATCGATAGGTAATCCAACATTGGCGCATGCGAGAAAATCCTGTTTTCCTTTTTTTTTATGAGCCAAAATGAAACAGAATACTTGAATTTTGCCTTAATCTTTAATTCCAGACAGAACTTATTTTTAATCAACATTTACTTTAACCGAAATTACTTCTAAACTCTTCAAAATCACTTTTCAGTTTCGAATGCTCACGATATAGTTAACAGATGTCGGCCATTTTTATAATGTATTATTGACAGATTAAAAATGGCCACTTTTTTTTGTAATAAACTGTGGTCGATCAAAATTTGGAAGTAATTGAAGATAGAAGTAATTTCTTGCTTTACTTAAAGTTTAAAGGCAAAACAATCAAGCATTATTGTTCATTTGTGGTCTTAAAACAAAAGGAATTCATAAATTTTCGAACGTGTCCCTGTCGTATAAAAGAACACAATTTTAAATGATTTAATTCTTTACCCGTGACCTCAATTGTGATGGCACTTTGAGTTTGCCCTTTCTTGGAGGAGATTTCTTTTGTTTAAAAGATACACACACAGATGACAGTTATATAAGACTATTTTTCCTATCGACACAAAATATCATTCTAGAGAGAGATACACAATGAAAACATTAAATATATGATGAAAGTGAATACAATAGTAATAAACGTTGAAGCTCTGATTTTAACAGATCATTTCTGTTCATTGAGGCTGAGAAGAAAAACAAACGAAAGTAAACGTCGTTTCTCTATGAAAAAAAAAGAAGATTTTAATTTTCTTTTCTTTTTTATTTATTTATTTTTTAAAAACTTTTCATGATTTACGGCGAATCAATGATTGATGAAATAAAACGGTAAGAAAAATAATGCAAAAAAAAAAAAATGAAGTAAAAAGAAATTTTGTAGGAATTCCTAATTTAAACCGAAGTTCCAGCAAAGACATCGACACGACCAACTATTCTTGTAATTGAATACACGTGGTAGGCAAAGTAGAACGAATCATTGATAAACATCTATCTATATGCTGTTAAAAAAGTTTATGGTGTTTCTGGAGTTTGTCTGTTCGTACGCAAATAGAAACGTGATTGATTGACACAAAAGGAATAGGCAGAGTGTACGTTACTAAGGCAGTAGTTTTTACGATGTCAATACACGAGTTCAAATATCACGTAAGTCGAAAGGACTTTTTTTTAAACTTGATACGCATTCTATACGTTTTAAGAAATTAACATAACATAAAAGGCATTGCATACATTGTTTGTAAACTAAAAAAAGTAGACAAAGGATATTCGGAAGTAGTTCTAAACGAATTATCTTTGCTTAAAAACAATTTCTATTTTTTTTGGGGGGGGGGGGGCTATAAAAACAATACGTTAATAAATTCATCGTAGTTTCTTGCTCCATCATGAAAATACTAGACCAAGTATTTTTCCACGAAATTAAACCAATATTTATTTTTCGTACTAGTGCTAAGGCGGTAGAAACCAGGTAAATATAGACATACATACACACACACATTATATATATATATATATATAAGAGAGAGAGAGAGAGAAAGAGAGAGAGATACTCTACTAATACCGCTCAAGGTGTGAACAGGAAGGAGTTGGTAAACTAAAATATTTTGTACATTATCGTCAACTTATTAATGAATGAATATAGAACGTTTCTTTTAGTGTTTTTTGCAGTATTACAAAAGGGGCAATTACGATGCAATATATATATATATATATATATATATATATATATAAGCCTAACCATAAAAAATACAATTACAGGAGAAAACAAACTACCCCTGTTTTCTTGTAGGTCTATATATTAAGAGGCCAGACTAAGTAGTGTCTTTTGAGTCTCGAAGGCCGATCCCAAGTTAATACTCGGCCATCAGTGTTCAACGAGCTGCCATTCATCTATTTTATAGAAGGCACTTCGGCGAATCTTCAACCTCGCCCGATTCTCGGCCTTCTCTGCGTAGCCGACATCATTGATAGCCTTCAAGAACCAAGAAAATGGGGGATGGCAAAAACAAAGGCAGGAATGCAGCAGAGAATTAACTTGTCAAATTCCCGCCTGCTGCAGCGTGACCTGATTCAAGGGAAATGGATTCTGAGCGTAAAACAAACTCACAGAAAAGTAATGCACCGATGTAGGTCACAGAAAATCGAAGGAGGAAACATGGCAAAAAGGGTAAAAGAGAAAAAAGGAAATAAAAAAAATAGAAAAAAAGGTTCGAAGGAATTACTTTAATCACCGTCGGAATTTCTTATATATATATATATATATATATATATATATATACAATTCATTCTGACATTGAGTCCTTAACTTATTTTCAGATACGCAAAAGCCTCTTTATACGTGTTATTCTGTGTGTCACGCTTAAGTTATGAATATCACATTTCAAACTTAAGCGTGACAGACCCCTTCCCCCCAAAAAAATGCTACTTCTAATAAAGCATAATATAGCGAAGAAAATGCCAATAAAAATAAGAGCGCCAAATATTTTGAAACATTATAAAAAAATGATATCTCATACTTAAACGTGACGGACTGAAGGACACCTTATCGAGATGTTTGGATACATCAGCTCACGCTTACTTTTGAAACAGCTCCATCCGTTCATTGGTGGCTCACGCAGAAGTTTCGAATAAGAACATCTGCAGCGATGAAAATACTTAGTTTATATATATATATATATATAACTTAGTATTTAAAATATGGCCAGAAAACAGTAGTCATTTTTAGCAGTAATATATATATATATATATATATATATATATATATATATATATATATATATATATATAACACATAACTGCGTACGTGCGTTAATCTGGGCCAAACTTAAATTCCGTCAAACTTCCACTCTTCTTATTTCGCTAAATATTAAAACGTCTATGCGTTATAACATGTATAAGTCGTGTATTATAAATGTTGTGTCTGTCTGTTCAGCGGTGCATTTAAAAACAAAGTTCTATAACAACACCCAACATAATTTATCGAGTCATTTAGTCAATACTGGAATTAGTTTTCTATCAGGGCGTATAACAATTATATCGTGATGTCTGCATTAGCGCCGGCTACACATCAACAGCAAAGTAGACACTTTATTTTATTGAATTCCTATCAAAGTCCTGTAACAAAATGAAACAAATTTTGCTGGAGTAATAGTTCTTCTCGAGCAACCCAATAATGAGAACTATTATTCAATCTTGAGTCCTCAAGAATTGGCGCTAAAATCTTATTTTAAACGGAGTGTTTTGAGTATTAAGAATAATTGAATGAAACATGCTTTTTGTTTCAAATATCACGCATTCAAACAAAATGCCTATTTAATATAATATTCAACAAAAATGTTTCAACCCGAAGCCTGTTAGCAAATGTGCGTAGGTATTAGTATGATGTTGTATCAGCACAACCTCTAAATAGGTAATCAGTATATTCGATGGCAAACCAACATAAAAAATAAAGCATTTAAGGGTCTAAAACTCTGTAGAATAACATTTATTGGCTATATGATTTACATCGGTGTTCTAATATATAACGTCCACTTTCGTTCCCGGGCAAAACCGGGTGCTTTACTTTCATTTACCTCTTGCTGAGGAGCTTAGACATAAGATTAGGTGGAGTTTGAAAAACCAGCACACTAAAAGAAAAAATGCATTTTGGTCTACCAAAAACTGTCTGAGCAGCCCCGTCGGAATTTTGCGGTAGTTCTGCCTCGGGCAGAGAAAAGGTAAAGCCTGGGAGAGTGGATCTCCTATGCCTAAACAGAACTATACTTCAGCGCGACAGAAGTCGGACTGATTGTCGAGGATGGACCCTCGACTGGTATTAAAAACCCAACGACCCAAGCTGTGTCAGGTACTCTCCCAGTTATTGAATAGAGACGGAAAATGTTCATTTAAATTAGATAATTCTGACTTCTGGTGCTTAAACCACACAGCACATTTGTTTAGCCTCTTAGTGGGAGAGCCTTTAAGATAGATGCTGGGTGTCATGGCTCCAGTGATACAAATGTAGATTTTATTGCGATTACCACAAACACTGGTGTCTCATTCGTGAGAAAATAGGGTTAAATAGAATAAAACGTACCTGGGTTATAAATGGATCCACACGCCTCGTGTACACTAAAACGTCTGTGCATTGTAATGGCATCGAAACTGATTTGCATATAAAAATAATAGGTAACCCCAATGAATGGGGGAAACAGCACTTACAGTCGGGAACCTCAACGACACGCCAAATGTCAATAAGAGATAGAGAGGGAGAGGACGGGAAGAGAGAGAGGGGGGGGGGCTCCATTTGAGATGGGAGAGCCGCTTAAATGGAAGCGGCAAGAATCGCCATTTATGTCTTTATTAGCTTTTCTTTTCAATCCTGATCAAAAGGGGAACGAGAGAGATAAGAAGTGGCGTTATCCACTTAGAAGAGCCCTTTTGTATAGACGGGCGTGAGGAGACATGTGTTGGATTCCGACGGAGGCGGCGTACAATCACCGCAGGGTGTCACCGGGTTCAACGTGTGACCGAAGAGAACGAGAACGTCCGCGCTCGGTTGAGCCTCAACACAACGTATTAGACATCGTCTCAGTCACCTGTGAAATAGGGACGGTTAACATGCGGTCGTAGGCCACTTCCTAAAGCCTTTAAAAGCTACCTTACAGAGAGAGAGAGAGAGAGAGAGAGAGAGAGAGAGAGAGGGGAAGGAAGTCAAGGAGAGGGGGAAGGAAGTCAAGGAGAGGGGGGGGGGAACAACTTGCTTTCAATAAAAGAAGTTTGAGTTTCGGCGCTTTATTAAAACATCTTTAGTCATTTCCGGAGTTAGACATCTTTTGTTTTGTGTTGCTATTTATGACAATTTATAACTGTCTTGGTAGTAGTGACGATCTCGAAACATGTTTCTGTGAAAATAAGATAGCCTTGCTTTAGTATAGACAGTGTAGAACACCAACTCTTTCAAACCAGATATTTCTTTTCTAGTATTAACAAGGACGATTCACTTATCTTTCACAATCGCTATCTTCTATTATATAAAGATAGGTTGTGTGTTCTATCTGCCTCTCCGGCTAAAACTCAAACTGCTAAACCTTCACATTCTGATTTAGTATAACCTCAAACATGTTATGGTAAAAGAAAATTACTGTAATATTCAATCATCTGGGCTCACCAGGAATCAGATAATTGACAATGGTCAGAAAAATGTTATTTGATTCAAGAAGTTAAAAAAATAAATGGAAATAACCCTCTGGTTGTAAAGTTATTCCTTCATAACCTATCGACATTTAAAATTATAGAAATTAAAAAAATAAGAATAACATTTGTAATATGGCTGGGAACGCAAGTACTTAAATGTCCTTATTCATTCTCGAGCAACACCGGGGAGTCTTGCTAGTTTTTGATAAAAATAACAGACTTCAATCTGGAGAAAAATACAAAATGTTAAAATGTTACTAAGAAAAATAGGAACAAATTATAGACATGTAAAAATGTGCCATTTTAAATATTGACAGTATATACGCATGCGCACACTATTAACCACTAGAAAATCATCAAACAACGGGTGACAGGAATCACATTATTATACAAGTAGAAAAGAATACATCGACAAGTAGATTTACCAACAAGTGACATTAAAAAATAGAATTTGGACAACACAACAAATTAGGTACGACATAGAAAATGTATGCAGATGTGCAGGGTTAGGGTTAGCATGGCGAAGCATTCAATTTGCAATTTTCCAAAAAAAATATTTACTGCTAATCGCGACTCAAACAAACAAAAACGCACCTAAACTAGAACGGATATTTTTAACTCTTAAATGCTTAGAGTTTTTTTATATTGGTTTGAAAAAAAAATGTATCATCGAAGATATTGATTACCTATTTAGCAGGTATGCTGATGCAACATCATACTAATACCTATTCACACTTGCCAAAAGGCTCGTTGCAGATGTGAAACAAGTTGCAGTTTGACACAATTTTGTTGAATATTAAATTTAATAGCCATTTTTTTATGTGACATATTTGAAACAAAAACATTTAAGGGTAAAGTGATGTGCCCGTTCAATCAGGGAATAACATTTTATTTTTAATTTAAGCGTGACAAAACGACAAGAATGCTATTTCAAACTTAAACCTGACAGACCAACGAAAATCTCATTTCAATCTTAGTCAGTTCAGACAAAAGAAAATTGTTTTTATTTTAAATTACTTCAAAACTCTTCAATCGAAACCCAAAATCGGGGGGCATTTTAGCCTGAAGATTCCCCCCCCCCCCCCGGATGAAACGCGGGAACCTCTGTGTAGCTTAATTGCCATAAATATATTTTCATAGCTCACTATATATATATATATATCGTTCAAATATGAATTCTGAAACTGAGCTGAATAGAGTTAGCACACTTTAAACACGTAACGGGATCACTATATTTGTTCATATAGAGATTTATACCGTTAAGGAATGTAATAAAAAAACAAAACACTTCTGAACATTTTACAGATCATGAAACTGCAGTAACGCGTTACTATAAGCCCGAATCATACGTGTATATCACGTGTTTCTGTCCTGTTTAAAGAAATGAACAGCATGGTATAAAAAAAAACACAGACGCATAAGTTACTTGAGTTTCTGAAATAAATTCCCAGCGTCTACGTTCTGGAAAGTAGAGAGCGATTACACAGTTAAAAACCGTTTGATTTTCGACAGAAACCTTTGCACAGGTCTAATCTTATGGAAGAAAGGCAGTTCAACATTTTGGATGTAGACTTTTGTCTAGATAATCTCTCTCGCGTCCATTTACAAGGTATAAACGTCTTAGGAAATGAACTAGACACGAATGCAGGACTGTATTTATAGATTCGAGTGGTGAAACACGCAGCATTAACTTGGTCACGTTGAGACATATATGTGTGTGCATTTAAAACTATCGATTTTCGTCGGACGAGATGATAGTTGAAAGGGCCTTAGAGATTATTCTGTCCGTTTTGTTCAACTGCGTTTATAGAATTTAAATGTTATACCTCTTAGAATATATATATATATATATATATATATATATATATATATATATATATATATTAATCCAGGTTAAGTAAAAATCCACAGGATAAAAATCGAAAGAATTTCAACCGGGCTCATATAATAGTGCTCAATAGTAAATAGAGCTATGTATATCATTATTTTTTATTCACACAGACATATACAAAATTGCTTTTGCAATATGACCATGTAAGTGAAACACCAGACTTTCCCGCCTGATGAGATCTTAGTTTCTAATAACTAATGATCGATAACATCGACATGCTAGTGTAGCGGCTTTTTGTACATGTCTGTATAAATAAAAATATAATATAATATAATATAATATATATATATATATATATATGCGCGTATATAATGTGCGTGTGTGCGTACACGATCTTGTACGTATTCTTTGTTTCTTTTCTTTTCGTAGATTTCCTTTTTTTTGATAGAGTCTAGGAAATCTTTCTTTAAATGCGATCAGCGTTTTCTGTCCATTATTATCGATTTCATATTCCGTGGAGACAAACTGTTATTTCGCCGGATTAAGCTTCAGATATCTTCGATTCTCAGCTGACCATTCTTTTTTTTCTCCTTTATTATTCATTCATTCATTCATTCATTCATTCATTCTCCTCTTTCGTGGAAGTTTGGGAGGAGGAGGAGGAGGACGAGCGACGGGAAGCGATTTTGATCATTTGAGGCTATATGCCTGAATAAGCAGGACCTTCATAAAACGCTGGGTACCTCGAAAAGGGACAAAAAAGAAAACCAGCATCATCAGGGGTCCTCCCCCCCTCCACTCTTTCTTGACTAACACTACACAAAGGGCAGCTCGGTATTTATCATAGAAAGTTAAGCAAGTTCTTGTCGAAATCATAACGAATGGGAAACAGTTCGTATAAAACTAGATACATTTAACTAAATGGAGACGCCCATAGCAGCAACGGAAACATCCACAAAAGAATTGCGCCTTTCTTTATTTCGTTTAACACTTTATTATATACAAATGAGTCACCACTTATCAAGGCCAAAATCACTCGAGGATAAGGGTTTAGGAGAGTGTCAATTAAACCCTGAATAACACTCTTAGAGGATCGAAAGTAACAGGTAGAAACGGTTATATTACTTAAGATGACAGCTCGACAAATATTTGTTAACATTTAACGGCCACTATCATAACATACATTTTAAAATGTTCTTATCTATTTAATAGTTCATAATTTTTCCATTTTCTGGGCACAAAAAACTTTCCCCCTTCACTCAAATATCCGCTTAAATTATTAATCATATTTTTTTCTAAAATGTAGGATTTCTGTATTTTAATTCTACAAAAGGTCATATAAAAATATTCCAAAGGATTAGTCGAACTAATCTAGTGAGAAAAATACGTATAATGTTAATATGTATATATGTTCGTTATTTTAATTGCTAACAGATTATATATAATTTAGTAAATGTTTTCAACTTGTTTTAAAAAACACATTTTAATTGAAACAATCGTTTCTGCTTACCTTAAAACATACATACCCTTGATAACAAAATTCAAGATATTTTTTAAAAGGCTTTATCAGTAATATTTTACCATCACAATTAAGCCCGACCCCCATCCCCCACAAAAATACAACCGCTAACGTTCAACATTGTTTAATTAGCATAGGTGTCCCTTTTTCTTTTTTTTCTAGATCAATGAGATTTTTAAAAATGATATCCTTTCGTAGGTGAATTTAAACACCGGTACAGTCAGACATTTAAAAATAATCTTATTTACTTTCAAAATATCCGCCTTTAATTAAAATAATACACACGCACACACATATATATATATATATATGTATATATATATATATATATATATATATATATATATATATTTTTTTATATATATATTTATATATATATGTATATTGCACACGGTAATATACGGCATAATATAAGTAATATACGGAATAATTACGTTGACACGCCGGTTCTCATTAGATCACCGAAGTTAAGCAACGTTGAGCCTGGCCAGTACTAGATGGGTAACCATTTGGGAACACCAAGCGCTGTATGAGGACACATAGCTATAAGCAAATAGCGTCGCCAAGCCGCATTCCCTAGCGTGGCGACTATGGCAAAAACACCTGAATGACAGTCACCAATAAAGTGTCGAAACCAGAGAGGGATCAATCCTCCAGGAGTGATCAAAAGCCCTGATGGCGATGATATTGCAGACACTTAAAGAATAAGTAAAATGCTAGACTAATTGGAACAAAAAAAGAAATTAACC